>JAZHEH010000889.1:1800000-2192500 GCA_036589455.1 Ateles fusciceps
TTCACTTAACATACTTTTCTCCAGGTTCATCCATATTGTTGCAAATGACAGAATTGCCTCCTTTTGTAAGGTTTGGATAGTATTAGGTATATACACCATATTTTCTTTATTTATTCATCCATTGATGGACACTTAGATTGATTCCATATCTTAACTATTGTGAATAATGCTGCAAATATTCCTTCATGCACTGCATGGAGTGCAAATATTCCTTCAACATTTTGATTTTATTTCCTTGGGATATATACCCAGTAGTGGGAATTGTTGAATCATATGATAGCTCTACATTTAGTTTTTTTGTTGGTTTTATTTTTGTACTTTAAGTTCTGGGGTACATGTGCAGATCTTGCAGGATTGTTGCATAGGTACACACATGCCATGAGGAACTGCTATGCTTTTCTTCATAATGGCTGTGCTAATCTATACTCCCACCAATAGTGTACCAAGATTTCCTTGCTCCATATCCTTGGCAACATTTGTTATCTTTAATCTTTTTAATAATTATAGCCATTCTAACTGGTATGAGGTGATATCTCATTGTGGTTTTAATTCGTATTTCCCTGATGATTACTGAGGTTATCTTTCATATACCTGTTGGACATTTGTATGTCTTCTTTGAGAAATGTGTATTTAAGTCCATTTTAAAATTGAGTTGTTTTCTTTTTATTAAGTTGTTTGAGTTCCTTATGTATTTTGGATACTAATGCATTATCAGACATACTGTTTAATAATATTGTTTTCCCATTTTGTAGATTGTCTCTTTGCTCTGTTGATTGTTTCCTTTGCTATTCAGAAGCTTTTTAGTTTGATGTAATCCCATTTGTCTATTTTATTTCACTGCCTGTACTTTTGGGGTCATATCCAAAAAATTATTGCCCACACTAGTGTAGTTTTAGAGTTTCTGGTCTTACATTTACGTCTTTAGTCCATTTTGAGTTAATTTTGTATATGGAGTAAGATAATTCCATTCTTCCACAAGTGGATACCCCGTTTCTCCATCACCATTTATTGAATAGACTGTCCTTTCCCCATTGTATGTTCTTGGTACCTTTGTTGAATATCAATTGACTGTAAATACACGAATTTATTTCTGGGGTGCTCTTTTGTGTCCCATTGTTCTTTGTGTCTGTTGTTATGGCAGTACCATGCTGTTTTAGTTACTATGGCTTTGCAGTAGATACTGAAATCAGGTAGCCTCTGGTTGTCTTTTTTTTGCTCAGGATTGCTTTGGCTATTTGGGGTCACTTGTGGTTCCATATGAATTTTAGGTGTATTTTTTTCTATTTCTGTGAAAAATGTCATTGGAATTTTGATAGCAATGCCTTAAGTCTGTAGATTGCTTTGCGTAGTATGTACATTTAAACAATATTAGTTCTTCAAATTCATGAACACAGCTATCTTTCCATTTATTTGAGCCTTCTTCAATTTATTTCATCAGTGTTTTATAGTTTTTGGCATACAGATCCTTTACACTCTTGGTTAAATTAATTTTTAAACATTTTTGTAGACATTGTAAATGGAATTTTTATTTGATTTTATTCAGATAGTTCCTTGTTAGTGTATAGAAATGCAATTAATTTTTGTATGTTATTTTATTTATTGCACCTTTACTAAATTTACTTATTGGTTCTAACAGTTTTTTGTGAGATTCTTAGGAATTTTTAAAAATACAAACTCATGTCTGAAAACAGACAATTTAACTTCTTCCTTTCCAATTCAGATTTTTTTAATCTTTCTCTTGCCTTATCACTCTGGCTAGGACTTCTAGTATAGTATATGTGAGAGAGGTGGAAAGAGTGGACATCCTTGTCTTGTTCCTGATCTTAGAGGAAAAGCTTTCAGTTTCACCGTTGAGTATAATGTTGGCTGTGAGTCTGTCATGAAAGTGTATTGAATTTTGTCCAATGCTTTTTCTGCATCTATTGAGATGATCATATGGTTTTGTCCTTAATTCTGTTAATGTATATACATTTATTGACTTACATATGTTGAACCATCCTTGCATCCCACTGATAAATCCCACTTATTCATGGTGAATGATCCTTCTACTGTGCTGTTAAATTCATTTTGCTAATATTTTGTTGAGGATCTCTACACCTATGTTATCGGGGATATTGACATAACTTTATCTTTTTGTAGTGCCCTTGTCTGGCTTAAGTATCAGAGTAGCACTGTCCTTGCAAAATGAGTTTGAAGGTGTTTTCTCCTTTTTAATTTTTTGGAAGCATTTGAGAAAAATTGGAAGTAGTTCTTGAAATCATTGCTGTTTCACTATCCCTATTCAATATCGGTCTGTTCAGGTTTTCTGTTAGTTCATGACTCAGTTTTAATAGGTTATATGTTTCTAGGAATATATCCATTTCTCCTAGGTTATCCATTTTATTGGTATCTAATTGTTCATAGTAGACCCATAATCCTTTGTGGTTCTGTGGTATCAGTTGTAATGTCTCCTCTTTCATTTCTGATTTTACTTTTTCTTCTTAGAGTAGCTAGAGGTTTGTCAGTTTTATTTTTTTCAATAAACCAAAGCTTAGTCTCATTGATCTTTTCTATTATTTTTCTAGTCTCAGTTTGTTTCTGCTTTGATCTTTATTATTTCTTCTACTAACTTTGGACTTTGTTGTTTTTCTATTAATAGTTGCTTTAGGTGTAATAGTAGGTTGTTTGAGATTTTTCTTCTTTTTTGATGTAGGCATTTATTGCTGTAAAGTTTCCTCAAAGAACTGTTTTTGCTGCATCCTATAATTTCTGGTATGTCATGTGTCTATTTTCATTTGTCTCAGGATAGTTTTAAAATTTCCCTTTTTACTTTCTTCTTTGACCCATTGATTATTCAGGGACATGTTTAATTCTCTCGTAAATCATCTTTGCTTTCATATAATTGTCATCAGAAAACACAGTTGATATGATTTCAGTCTTCTTACATTAAGACTTGTTTTGTGGCTTTACATATGATCTATCCTGGAGAATGTTCTGTGTGTGCTGGAAAAGAATATATATGCTGCTGTTGGGTGGAGTGTTCTGTATGTGCCTTTTAGTTCCATTTGGTTTAACGTGTAGTTCAAGCCTAATGTTTCCCTCTTAATTTTCTGTCTGAATTACCTCTCCAGTGTTGAAAGTGTGGTATTAGTGAAGCCATGTACTATTTTTTCTCTTTTTTTAAGGCTAGTCAAGTGAAGCAGTTGGAATGGGAGAAGGAACAAAGAAATCTGTAACTGGTTGTGATCAATTAGTTGTAAGCACCATTGCACTCAGACCAGCCTGAAGTTCTCTACTGTTGTTATATTGTAGTCTACCTCTTTCTTCAGATCTATTAATATTTGCTTTATATTTAACTATTCCAATGTTGGGTGCATATGTATTTATAATTGTTATATTCTCTTGATGAATTGACATCTTTATCATTATATAATTACCTCTTTTGTCTCTTTCACAGTTTGTGACTTAAAATCTAGTTTATTTGACATAAGTATAGTTACTCCTGCTCTTTTTATTTCCATTTGCATGGAATATCATTTTACAACCTTGCCTTTCAGTCTATGTGTGTTCTTAAAGGTGAAGTGGGTCTCAGGCAACATATAATTGGGTCTTGTTTTTTTAAACCATTCAAGTCATTCTATGTGTTTTGATTGGAGAATTTAATCCATTTACATTCAAAGCAATTATTTATAGGTAAGGACTTACTACTGTCATTTTGTTAATTGTTGTTGTTTTGTACATCCTTTGTTTCTTTATCTATTCCTGTCTTCCTTTGTTATTGGATGATTTTTTGTAACGTATGCTTTGAGTACTTACTTTGTAATCATTTTTTAATCTACTATACATTTTTCTTTTTAGTTGCCACATAAATAAAGCTTACATAAGTTACAGTTTTAACAAGCCATTTAAGCTGATAACTTTGATTGTATTTTTAAAAAGAAACTACAGTTTTTCCCACTTACCTCCATTTCCAGAGTTGCACTGTCTTTATCTGTTAATATGAGTTCAAGTTACTGTCTAGGGTCCTTTCCTTTCAGCCTGAAAAACTCCCTTAGCAATTCTTTTTTTTTTTTTTTTATTTTACTTTTGGTGTATACTATATCTGGCATAACTCCCCATGTTATCCCTCCCCACCCTCACCTCCCTCCCCACCCCCCTGTTGTCTCTCCCCTACCCCCCACCAACTGTCCCCTGTGTGTGATGCTCCTCTCCCCTGAGTCCACGTGTTCTCGTTCTTCAACACCCACCTATGAGTGAGAACATACGGTGCTTGGCTTTCTGTTCTTGGGTCAGTTTGCTGAGAATGATGATTTCCAGATTCATCCAAGTCCCTACAAAGGACACGAACTCATCGTTTTTTATGGCTGTATAGTATTCCATGGTGTATATGTACCACATTTTCTTTGTCCAGTCTATCATTGATGGGCATTTGGGCTGGTTCCAGGTCTTTGCTATTGTACACAGGGCTGCAATGAACATATGTGTGCATGTGTCTTTATAGTAGAATGATTTATAGTTCTTTGGGTATATACCCAATAGTGGGATTGCTGGGTCAAATGTAATTTCTATTCCTAGATCCTTTAGAAATCGCCACAATGTCTTCCACAATGGTTGAACTAATTTACACTCCCACCAACTGTGTAAGAGTGTTCCTATTTCTCCACATCCTCTCCAGCATCTGTTGTCTCCTGCTTTTTTAATGGTCGCCATTCTAACTGGCTTGAGATGATATCTCAGTATGGTTTTGATTTGCATTTCTCTAATAAACAGTGATGATAAGCACTTTTTCATATGTTTGTTGGCCTCATATATGTCTTCTTTTGAAAAGTGCCTGTTCATATCCTTTGCCCACTTTTGAATGGGGTTGTTTTTTTCTTGTATATCTGTTTTAGTTCTTTGTAGATTCTGGATATTAGCCCTTTGTCAGATGAGTAGATTGCAAAAATTTTTTCCCATTCTGTTGGTTGCTGATTCACTCTAATGATGGTTTATTTTGCTGTACAGAAGCTCTGGAGTTTAATTAGATTCCATTTGTCTATCCTGGCTTTTATTGCCATTGCTTTCAGTGTTTTAGTCATGAAGTTCTTGCCTATGCCTATGTCCTGGATGGTTTTGCCTACATTTTCTTCTAGTGTTTTTATGGTGTTAGGTTTTATGTTTAAATCTTTCATCCATCTGGAGTCAATTTTAGTGTAAGGTGACAGGTAGGGGTCCAGTTTCTGCTTTCTGCACATTGCTAGCCAGTTTTCCCAACACCATTTATTAAACATGGAGTCCTTTCCCCATTGCTTGTTTTTGCTGGGTTTGTTAAAGATCAGATGGTTGTAGATGTGTGGTGTTTCTTCTGGGGTCTCTGTTCTGTTCCATTGGTCTATGTCTCTGTTTTGGTACCAATACCATGCTGTTTTGATTACTGTAGCCTTGTAGTATAGTTTGAAGTCTGGCAGTGTGATGTCTCCAGCTTTGTTCTTTTTGCTTAGGATTGTCTTGGCTATGCGGGGTCTTTTGTGATTCCATATGAAGTTTAAAGTTGTTTTTTTTCCAGTTCTGTGAAGAAGGTCATTGGTAGCTTGATGGGGATAGCATTGAATCTATAGATTACTTTGGGCAGTATGGCCATTTTCACAATATTGATTCTTCCTAACCATGAGCATGGAATGTTTCTCCATCTGTTTGTGTCCTCTCGTATTTCGTTGAGCAGTGGTTTGTAGTTCTCCTTGAAGAAGAGGTCCTTTACATCCTTTGTTAGTTGTATTCCTAGGTATTTTATTCTCTTTGTAGCAATTGTGAATGGGAGTTCACTCTTGATTTGGCTCTCTGTTTGTCTGTTATTGGTATATAGGAATACTTGTGATTTTTGCACATTGATTTTGTATCCTGAGACTTTGCTGAAGTTGTTTAATTTCTAGACACTTGTACTCTACCAAAACTAAACCAGGAGGAAGCTGAAACCCTGAATAGACCAATAACAGGGGCTGAAGTAGAGGCAGCAATCAAAAGCCTACCAACCAAAGAAAGTCCAGGTCCAGACGGGTTCACAGCCGAATTCTACCAGACATACAAAGAGGAGCTGGTTCCATTCCTTCTGAAATTGTATCAAACAATACAAAAGGAGGGAATCCTCCCTAACTCATTTTATGAGACCAACATCATCCTGATACCAAAACCAGGCAGAGACTCAACTAAAAAAGAAAACTTCAGGCCAATATCCATGATGAACATCGATGCAAAAATCTTCAATAAAATACTGACAAACAGATTGCAACAGCACATCAAGAAGCTTATCCATCACGACAAAGTAGGCTTCATCCCGGGGATGCAAGGCTGGTTCAATATACGCAAATCCATAAATGTAATCCATCACATAAACGGAACCAAAGACAAAAACCACATGATTATCTCAATAGATGCAGAGAAGGCCTTTGATAAAATTCAACAGCCCTTCATGCTAAAAATTCTCAATAAACTAGGTACTGATGGAACGTATCATAAAATGATAAAAGCTATATATGACAAACCTACAGCCAATATCATATCGAACGGGCAAAAGCTGGAAGAATTCCCTTTGAAATCAGGCACTAGACAAGGATGCCCTCTTCACCACTCCTATTCAACATAGTATTGGAAGTTCTAGCCAGAGCAATCAGGGAAGAAAAAGAAGTAAAGGGTATTCAATTAGGAAAGGAGGAAGTCAAACTCTCTCTATTTGCAGATGACATGATTGTATATCTAGAAGACCCCATCGTCTCAGCCCAAAATCTTACCTTAGCAGTTCTTTTAGGGGAGGTCCAGACTAGTGGAAAACTCCCTAAGTTTTTGTTAATCTAAGAATGTCTTAATTTCTTCTTCATATTTGCTGGTTATGGAATTCTTGGTTGACAGATCTTTTTCTTTCAACACATTAACTATGTCATTCCACTGCCTTCTTAAACAGTTTCTGATAAAAATTGACTGACCAGTACAATAGCTCATGCCTCTAATCCCAGCACTCTGGGAGGCCGAGGCAGGTGGATCACCTGAGGTCAGGAGTTTGAGACCTGGCTGACCAACATGGAGAAACCCTGTTTCTACTAAAAAAATACAAAATTAGCCATGCATTGTGGCACATGCCTGTAATCCCAGCTACTTGGGAGGCTGAGGCAGGATAATCACTTGAACCCAGGAGGCGGAGGTTGCAGTGAGCCAAGATTGCGCTATTGCACTCCAGCCTGGACAACAAGAATGAAACTCCATCTAATAAATAAACAAACAAACAAATAAAGAAATAAACTATTGGCCAGTAATCTTATTGAGGATAACTTTTATATGATAAGTCATTTCTCTGTTGCTGAAAATTCACTCTTCATCTTTTGGCAGTTTTATTATATAACATGTCTGGTGTGATGCTCTTTGAGTTTATCCTCATTGGAATTCTTTGAGCTTCTTTGATGTACTGATTTATGACATTCATCAAATTTGGGAAGTGTTTGGCTATAAATTCTTCAAATATTCTCTATTTTCCTGTGACTCTCATAATGTGTATATTGGTACTTATGTTTGTCCCATAGGTCATTTAGGCTATGTTCACTTTTCTTCATTTTTCTTTCTGCTCCTCATTCTGGATAATTTCAAATGTCCTATATTCAAGTTCACAGATTCTATCTCCTGTCTGCTTTAATCTGCAGTTGAAGCCCTTGAATAAATCTTTCATTTCAGTTATTGCACTTTCTAATGTAGAATTTATATTTAAAAAAATAATTTTTATTCTTTATTGATATTCTCATTTTTTGCATACATTGTTTGCTTAGCCCCCTTTTGTTCTTTGTCAGCTCTTTAAGCATATTTAGGAAAGTTGTTTTAAAATCTTTGTCTAGTAAGTCCAAAGTCCTGGCTTCCTCAGGGATAGTTTCTGTTTATTTTTTCCTGTGAATGGGCCATATTTTCTGTTTTTTGTGTGTCTTGTAATTTTTTGGTGAAATTGGGCATTTTAAATATTACAATGTAACTCTGAAAATAAATTCTCCCCCCTTCTCCAGGGGTTGTATTCTTGACTGGTGAGGGTTACGATTACCTATCTGTTTAATGACTTATCTAAACTATCTTTTCAAAGACTGTCTTCTTTATTGGTGGTGGGTTTGTGATCTGTTCCATTATCTAAGTGATCAGCCAGTGAACTGACAGAGCTTTCCACAAACACCAGAATTCATCCACCCTCTTTTTTTAATTAAGCAGTGCCCTGTCAGCTGCAAGTTTTGGATTATATTCTGGAGTTCTGAGATCATTGATCTGTCAGTTATTGACAGTTTATTTCAGTGGAGGGACTGATTTTTGAACACCCTACTCCATCATTTTCTGTGATGTCACTTACACCTTCTTTTTTGATATATTTTTTTCTTTGATATTAATCTTTTTCTTATATTCCTTAAATTACTATTTTTGTTTCCTGGGGCTCAGGAAATAAGAAGTTCATGACATACGAAGTAGTATCATGTGTTTTCTTTCAATGCTTGGCATTTCCTAGCTTGACAACCTGCTAATTCATTTCATCCATGCATATATCTCACTGTCTTCCAGCTGCATAGGTTAAGTTGTAAATAAATTCTACTCCTTATTCAAAAGAAAGAAAAATGATAACATTCAATCTCATTTTATCATTTATAACCAACAATAATACTAAGTTTAAAAATCATATTGATAATTTTTTTCTATTCACTTTCTCTTCTCTTTTTATTTCAGGATCCATATTTTCCACCTCAAGAAATGAATGAATATGTAACAGGCCTTTATTTTGTAGGTAAGTTATTATTTATATATAAATTATTGTACTTTTCAAATACTCAGTTAAATTGGCAATATAAACTCATATAAAATAATTATCAAGAATTTCAAAAGGTAAATTATACTATGATGTCTGTTGATTATTGGCATGAAAACATGTAGAATTATAGTATCAGCAGAAAATCAAGGAAAGCAAAATACAGGTGGCCTTAAAATCTGGAAACCTAGGTATTTTATGAGTTTTATGATATTAGCAAACCAATTATTACATTTATTTGTCTGTGTTTCCAAACTTTTTATCTGCACCATGAATCTATCTAGTGAGTTTCTCTAGTTCAAGAGTTGTTCAGTGACATTATGAAGACACATTTAATGTATCACCCAACATCATAATAAAAATATTTAACAACCAATATAGCATAAGCCTGGAAAACCAGACTACACAGTTCTGTTGGATGAGTTCTGGATGCCCACTGCTGTGCCATGTTAGAGTTGAGGGAAATGAAAGATTCCTAAGAGAATCAAGGTAGTCAGGACAATATACGTAAGGTGACACTTGAACATCTTGAGGTAGCAACTTGTTGTTTGTTTAAGTTCTGGGATACGTGTGTAGAATGTGCAGGTTTGTTACATAGGTATGTATTTGCTATGGTGGTTTGCTGCACCTATCAACCCATCATCTTGGTTTTAAGCCCCAGGTGCATTAGGTATTTGTCCTAATGCTCTCCCTCCTTTGCCCACCACCCCCTGACAGGACCTGGTGTGTGATGATCCCCTCCCTGTGTCCATTTGTTCTCATTTTCCAATTTGCACTTATGAGTGAGAACATGCACTTTTTGGTTTTCTGTTCTTCTGTTAGTTTGCTGAGAATAATGGCTTCCAGCTTCATCCATGTCCCTGCAAAGGACATGAACCCATTCTTTTCATGACTGCATACATTTTCTTTATCCAGTCTATCATTAATGGGCATTTGGGTTGGTGCCCAGTCTTTTCTATTATAAATAGCACTGCAATAAACATATATGTGCATGCATCTTTATAGTAGAATGATTTATAATCCTTTCAGTATATATCCAGTAATGGGATTGCTGGGTCAAATGGCATTTCTGGTTCTAGATCCTTGAGGAATCACAACACCGTCTTCCACAATGGTTGAACTAATTTACATTCTTACCAACAGTTTAAAAGTGTTCCTGTTTCTCCACAGCCTCACCAGTATCTGTTGTTTCCTGACTTTTTAATGATTGCCATTCTAACTAGCATGAGATGATATCTCACTGTGATTTTAATTTGAATTTTTCTCATGATCAGTGATGATGAGCTTTTTTTCATGTTTGTTGGCTGCATAAATGTCTTCTTTTGAGAAGTGTCTATTCATATCCTTAGCCTACTTTTTGATGGGATTGTTTTTTCTTGTAAATCTGTTGAAGTTCCTTGTAGATTCTGGATATTAGACCTTTGTCAGATGAATAGATTGCAAAAATTTTCTCCCATTCTGTAGATTGCCTGTTCACTCTGATGATAGTTTCTTTTGCTGTGCAGAAGCTCTTTAGTTCAATTAGGTCCCATTTGTCTATTTTAGCTTTTGTTGCCATTGCTTTTGGTGTTTTAGTCATGAAGTCTTTGCCCATGCCCATGTCCTGAATGGTATTGTCTAGGTTTTCTTCTAGGGTTTTTATGGTTTTAGGTTTTACATTTAAGTCTTTAATCCATTATGAGTTAATTTTTGTATAAGGTGTAAGCAAGGGATCCAGCTTCTGTTTTCTGCATATGGCTAGCCAGTTTTCCCAGCACAATTTATTAACTAGGGAAATTTTCCCCATTGCTTATCAGGTTTGTCAAAGATCAGATAGTTGTAGAGGTGTGGTGTGATTTCTGAGGTCCCTATTCTGTTTTGTTGGTCTATATATCTGTTTTGATATCAGTACCATGCTGTTTTGGTTACTGTAGCCTCGTAGTATAGTTTGAAGTCAGGTAGCATGAGGCCTCCAGCTTTGTTTTTTGTTTGTTTGTTTGTTTTTTGCTTAGGATTGTCTTGGCTATCTGGGCTCTTTTTTGGTTCCTATGAAATTTAAAGCAGTTTTTTCTAATTCTCCAAAGAAAGTCAATGATAGCTTGCTGGGAATAGCACTGAATCTATAAATTGCTTTGGACAGCATAGCCATTTTCACAATATTTATTCTTCCTATCCATGAGCATGGAATGTTTTTCCATTTGTTTGTGTCCTCTTTTATTTCCTTGAGCAGTGGTTTGTAGTTCTCCTTGAAGAGGTCCTTCACATCCCTTGTAAGTTGTATTCCTAGGTATTTTATTCTCTTTCTAGCAATTGTGAATGGGAGTTCACTCATGATTTGGGCATTTGGGTTGGTTCCAAGTCTTTTCTATTATAAATAGTGCTGCAATAAACATATGTGTGCATGTGTCTTTATAGTGGAATGATTATTATCTGTTGCTGGTGTGTAGCAATGCTTGTGATTTTTGCACATTGATTTTGTATTCTGAGACTTTGTTGAAGTTGCTTTTCAGCTTAAGGAGTTTTGGGGCTGAGATGATGGGGATATTTACAGATACAATCATGTCATCTGTAAACAGAGACAATCTGACTTCCTCTCTTCCTATTTGAACGCTTTCTTTCTTTCTCTTGCCTGACTGCCCTGCCCAGAACTTCTAATACTATGTTGAATAGGAGTGATGAGAGAGGGCATCCTTGTCTTGTGCCAGTTTTCAAAGGGAATGCTTCCAGCTTTTGCCCATTCAGTGTGATAGTAACTGTGGGTTTGTCATAAATAGCTCTTGTTATTTTGAGATACGTTCCATCAATACCTAGTTTATTGAGAGTTTTTAGCATGAAGGAATGTTGAATTTTATCGGAGGTCTTTTCTGCATCTATTGAGATAATCATGTGGTTTTTGTCATTGGTTCTGTGTGAGGTAGCAACTTTTTACCAATTAGTATAATAGTGTTTTACTATTCTTACAATTGGCACTGTCACAACTGTGTAGTGACTGGATAACCATTTAGAGCAGACTGAAGTAATCTAGTTAAAATGAAGAGAAAATAGTAAGATAGCTGAAATACCACTAGCTATAGAAGGAAGGTGATCAAGCAATCACATACCTTTGTAAAATACAAAGTATATTACTAAAAACTATACTTCTCAATCACACTTTCCTTTGATTGAGAAGTGTAGTTTTAGAGTAAAGTTCCCAAATGGAAATTTTAGCTTAGCTTGAATAGTAGAATGCAGAGAAATAAAGGATTTTAAACATGATTAGAATGTAATGCTTTAGCCATATTCATACATCTGTTTTATACAAGGATACCAGTTCTAAGAACATATGTTGGGATGCAGAAAGCTATTTTAGAATGTAGGATGTCAGTCTCAGGAACTAATATTTTAAATGCTAGGAAAAATTAAGTATTTAATCCCCAATAATTTTGGTGTGGGATCAGAAAAAGGAGAGAGCTGTAGGAAAATCTGAAACTTCTTAGGGATTACACAAGTGGTTGTTATGAGAATAATGGTCGAAATGCAGACAAGAAAGGCAATTCTGATGACATTTCAGATGGGAATGAGGAACCAGGTATTGGAAACTGGAGTAAAGGTTATCCTGTTATAAAGTGGCAGATAACATGGGGGAGAAATGCCAGATATAGGTGATGGGGGATGGAGGCAGCAAACCACCTTGCCATGTATGTACCTATGCAACAATCCTGCATGATCTGCACATGTACCCCAGAACCTAAAGTACAAAAATAAATAAATAAATAGATAGATAGATAGATAGATAGATAGATAGATAGATAGAGGAGAGAATTTAGCTAAATTGTCTCCATGCCTGAAGGCTTTATGGGAGACAGAATTAAGAGTGATGAACAAGGCTATTTGGTGGAAGAAATTTCTGACTTCTTTTGACTGCATATAGTAAAATGTAAGAGAAGAGAAATGATTTAACGATAAAATGTGTAATTAAAAGGGAAGCAGAAAGGAATGATTTTTAAAAAATTCACAGCCCACCGATGTAAAGAATGAAAATGCATGTTAAGGAAAGCAAACCAAAGATGTTGCCAAGTTGCTGTTTGCTAACAAAATTAGCATGACTAGCAGGGAGACGGGTGCTATTCATCAAGGAAATGGAAGAATGACCCAGAAGGCATTTCAGAGATCTTAAAGGCAAACTAGGAACTTGAGGGTGAGGTTTCCAGAGAGGAGCCATGGGACCTCATCATTCACTCTGTGCCACCTCAAGTGTCTGATCCCCCACATTTTAGCCAAGGGGTTCTTGGACACCCTAGCAATGACTTAAGCCAACCTGGATGCAGCTCACGTTTTCACTCATAGGGTACAAGTGGTAAGGCTTGGTGGCATTCACATGGCACTAATTCTGCAGGTGCACAGAGTTCATGAGCTACCTCTACCTAGATTTCAAAGGCTATTGTGGAGAGCAGGGGTGGAACTTTTGTAGAGAGCTACAGTGAGGGCAATGTCCAGCAGAAAGGTGAGGTTTGGGCTCTTGCAGAGACATCAGAACTGTAGAGCTACTTGCATGCAATGCCAGCCGGGGAGAGCTGCCGGCACAAGGCTCCAATCCATTAAAGCTGCTATTTGGGCTAAGCCTAGCAAAGCTGTGGGAATGCGGCTGCCTGAGGCCTTAGGGACCCAACCCCTGCCCCAGTGTGCCCAGAAGGTGGAACATGACATCAAGAAACTTTATTCTGGAGGCTTAAGATTTGATGTTGTGTATTACATTGGATTTTGGACTTACTTATGAGCATTAACATCTTTCTTCTTGCCTATTCCTCGCTTTGCAACGGGAATGCCTCTTCTATGTCTGTCCCACCATTGTATTTTGGAAATAGATAACTTGTTTAATGTCACAGGCTGACAGTAGAGGGGAATTTACCTCAGGATAAATTGTGCCTGAGTTTCTGCCATATCCGATTTTGATGAGACTGGACTTTTGAGTTGGTGCTGGAACGAGTTAAGAATTTGTGGCTATTGGGATGGAATGAATGTATTTTGCATGTGAGAAGAACATGAGTTTTGGAGGGATAGGGGTAGAATGTTATGGTTTGACTATATCCCTCAAAAGCATGTGTAGGAAGTGTAATGCCCAATGCAACGGTGTTGGGAGGTGGGACCTTTAAGAGGTGATTAGTTCATGAGGTCTTCACCCTCATGAATGGATTAATGCCATTATCACAGGAGTGGATTATCAGCAAGTATGGGTTCCTTATAAAGGATACATTTGGCCCTATTTGTGTCTTACCCTCTCTCTACCTCCTGCCTTCCACCAAGGGAATAACATTATCAGAAGGCCATTGCCAGATGCTGGCACCTTGATATTGGACTCTCCAGCTTCTAAAATTGTAAGAAATAAATTTCTGTTCCTTATAAAATACCCAGTCTCAGGTATTCTTTATGGCAGTACAGAGCAGATGAAAACAGATACTCATAAAGCTTTTATTCTAATATCCTTTGGATTCTTCAAACCACAGGAAGACTTTTGGAGTAAATATGACAGAATAAGCTCCTTATTCTATTATTTCCAACTTCTCATTGGAAGGGAGAAATTATTCTATCAAGTAATAAATAATGTTAATGAAGGCATAAAGTAGATCCCATCCCTGCTTTACCAGTAACTAGTTCTGTGACCTTAGACAATCATTTGTCTTATAAAAGCATTACTTTCCCAATTTTAACATTGAGTAAACTAGATAACAAGAATAAATATTTCAATGCTTCTTTGTACTTGTATTATATTGCCTTATTTGGTGTTTAAAACTTTGTAAATGCCACACATATATTAAATTATCTTCATACAACCCTGTGAGGTTGACACAATTAACCTATTTTACATATGAGGCAACAAAGGCATTTTGAAAAGTCTAATTGGAAATTTATAAAAGATGTCTATGAAATAAGCCAGTTGTCCAGTTTCCTCTGAAGAGTCTTTGGAAGCAATGTCCAATCTATGGTGTATCTATAATTTTAAATAAATACTTGGGAGGGGAAAATAGGACCTGTTTCTTACCGCGCACCACTATCTTACTCTTGGGCAGGCCATTAATTTTTCTGATATTTAAAATGAGAGAGGTGGTTTCAAGACTGTTGGATTGTCTATTACTCTGAAAATCTATATTCCTAAAATTATATCTGAACAGAGACAGTTTATTTGGGCCAAGCTTGAGGATTGCAGCCCAGAAGCACAAAGTCAAGTTGCCCTGAATATACACTCCAATTAGCAGCAGTTACAAGGGTATTTTTAAAGGAAAAGAAAAGGCAGTTTCTAAGTTGTTTACCAAAAATTTCCATTAAAATAATGTAACGTATAGATTGGCTACACATTTTTTGTTTGTATTACAAATTTCTAAAACATGAAGATGATGGGTGAGGGAGCTAACCAGTAACAAAATGACTTTAAGCAATTGCCCCCAAGCAGGGGCGGAGAAGTTAGGGGAATGACTGATGTCCCATATTCATGTTTCTCTGGGCCTAATAAATTTTTCATACCTTACATAGCTCAGACTCTGACCTATTTTTATTTCCTCAGTAATAATATCAACAAAACTTACATTTTGTGCTGCTTATATTCCAGACACAGTGTTATTATATGCCTTAGCCCTGTTAACTGAAGAATCACCATGTTCATAAATTTGGAAAAAAGAGCTTTATTTCTTAAAAAGGGTTGTAGCCTGTAGGCTGGCCAACCACAGGCTGGGAAACAAAGCCTCAGGCCGAAGCTAGAAGCAGGCACTTTGAGGGAGGAGAGGATGAGAGAGGAGTTTATGCTAAACAGGTTGGCTATGTATTTAATAGGTTATAGGAGGAGCTATGAATATTAATGACAAGTGGGACACGTGCATGCATGATAAGCAAACATACATGTTACATTCTTCCTATGTTCACGTGGGGCTAGAGACGTAAACATTTAAATGCATTAAAATTAGACTGTGTACATCAAAAGGTGCAATGGAGGACACAGAGGCATCCTGTGTGCAGTCTCTGTAAACTGGCCTGAACCAGCCCATAGTGTTGGTGGGGGCGTGGAGAGTTATCAAGAAGGAATGCTGGTTAGTTGCTGTGTCAAAATTGCACAAGGGAGGGGCGGCAATAGGCAGCTGGCTGAAATCAGCAGTGGAAAAAATCTTTTGAAAGGGCTAGTTTCTCTTAAACCATTAGGAAAAGAAAGGCTAATGATGGTTAGGCAAAGGAAGGGGTATAGCAAGGCATGACCAACCTCCCATCCTATCATGGCTGGGAACTCAGTTTTTAAGGTTTATCTGGGGTCCACTGGCCAAGAGGAGGGTCTGCTCAGTTGGTTGCGGGCTGAGGACTTTTATTTTTGTTTCTTAGCCATTAAATCACACAACAGTTTTATAGGGAGGATCTTCATCCTTTGACAAATGAGGAAACTGACGCTGAAGGAGGCCAAATGACTTGTCCAAAGTTAGACACATAGTTACAAAAACTATTTGAGTCTAAGCAGTCTACTCCAGAGCCTGTGCTCTTAACAGCTGCTCTCATAATCACTAAAGACGTGTCTGTAAAATACGCTTGTCAAATGCCACAAGTGCCAGCTTATTTATATAATTTTCTTCATTCTTTTTCAGATGAGTTAATGCAAGATAAGCCCTATAGAGAGAGAAATACAAATGGAAAGGGAAAAGAAGTAAGTAGATTGATATATCCTTTAAAAACCACTGTTAGCACTTTATATTGTTTTGAATTAATATTTACTGACAGTATTCTGTCAGGAAGAAAGTACATACTTTATTATACACTTATAAATTGATTATAAATCAATTTTGTCATTTATTTTATAGTTATTTACAAATTATTATAAAGTAATGTAACATCAACTTTAGGCCACACTATTTGTTGCTCCTGCCTCCCCCAAAATAGTTATTGCTTAATAGGCAAACCACAATAGCACCAGAAAAGCACAGGCTATGGCTGCCCATCTATTGGAAGGTGAGCAATTTTAAAGAAGCCACTTTTCTCAGCCCAATTTCCCATTACTATTTAAAGTTAACAATTTTGGATTCCTTTCTTTGAACTTTGAAAATGTTTAATTTTTCAAGATTCAGTTGTCTAAATGCCATGCCAGGCTAACAGCAATAAGTACTTCAGAAATGGAACAGGAATGTGTAGCTTGAGATGAAGATAAGGCAAGAAAGAAATATTGTGATGACAAACGAGAAGAAAAAGAAAATCTTGCTCTACCTTGCATTCAGAAGGCAAGAACCATGCTCACACAGGGGGAGAAAATTCCAAGCCCCAAAAGAAGTGTTAGTGCTTTCTCTTATAATTTTTAATGATTAACTTTCTTAATCTAAGACATTAGAACCCTATGCTAATACTCTTTTGTAGAGAGTAAGATTTGATATAAGAATTCCTTGGACTTCGTGCAATAGGCGTTAGTCACTGTAAGGACAGCAATTCCAAATTTTTCAGAACATTACTGATCCTAATACCCAGTCCAGTTATCCCAATAAGCCATTAAGTGTTGTGGAAATTTTAATGTTTTGGTGCTTAAACTATTTATTCCAGACTGACTTATACATCTAAAAATAGTATGAGAATTCCATCAGATTATGTGGCCAAAACTATTATTTAGAAAAAAAACACCTATCTATAAGGTACTATGTTGTTACAGAAGGAGCACAAGTTCTGGCATCAGTCTCTTCATTCATTAAGTAGAGGTTAAATGGGGACTAATTTATGAAATAATTGTGGAAATACATACCATATGGCAGACACCATGCCAGTTAATATTTAAAGAGATTATGCTACATGATGGGTACCATGTTAAGCTTTTTATGACCATTATTTAATCTTCACAAAAAGTAGGCATTTTTATTATTTTCATTTTGCAGAGGAGAAAACTGAGTCTCAGTGAAATTAGATAATTTATATAAGGTCACAATCAGTAAGAAAGTTGGAATTTGACCCTAGAGTGCATAAAGTTAATGTACTTATCTCCTGACCCCCTAACCTTGAGAAATTAAAAATATATTCGTGAATGTGGCTGACAGAAAAGTAGACACAGAATTACAGCTACACTAGATGGAGGCACAGAATTACAGCTATACTAGATGGAGGCACAGGGTATTTTAGGAGCATCCTGTGAAAAAGGCACTTAACAGGAACCTGGCAGGAGAGGGAGAACTGTGCATAATGAAAGGCCTTTTTAAACAAAAAAGGTGATTGAAAGAAATTACATTTGTAAAATATCGTCCAGTGCCTTGCACATACAATATACATTGTTTTGGCTGAATTCAACTGAAGTCTCATAGCAGTCGCATTCCCAGGACCATTCAAACAATTAATATCTTAAAAGCATCACTGAACTGGAGGACTTGAGATTTTATGTCGATTTTAATTCAATATATTTTTACAAAGATAAATTTTATCAGAAAAATTCAGCCCTAGAGTCTCCAAGAGACTCGGACACCTAACAAAAAGTATAAACCATTTCCTAAATGCCAATATACCAAAATCCTTAATCATAGTTGTCATTCTTCTCCACCAGAATGTAAACTCCTTGAGAGCTAGAAGATGGTGTGTCTTGTATTCTCAGCATCCAGAAGTGTCAGATACTTTAGCATTCAACAAATACTTTTTGAATGAGTACCTACTATGTGTCAGGTACTATGGATACAAAAATGAAAAGAATACAGCCTTTGACTTCAAAGTCCTTATAGTCAGCTAGAGGAAAATATGTACTTGGAACAAATCAGTATTATATCAGTAATATAATTGTTCTAAAGGAGATATAAAGAATGGTAGGTACAGGCAAAGTAGTACCCGTTATGAAAGATGATCTGACAGTTTGCTTGAGATTGGGGCTGACTCTATATTAACTACGGCAACTCAGGTGATTTGGCACATTACCACCTGTCTTAGTTCACTGCTATAACCAAAATACCATAAACTAGGTGGTTTATAAACAACAGAAATTTATTTTTCATATTTCTGGAGGCTGGGAAGTCTAAGACCAAGGCTCCTGCATTTTCAGTGTCTGGCCAGGGCCCACTTCCTAGTTTTAGACTACTGTGTTCTTGCTGTGCCCTCACACAGTGGAAGGGGCAAAAGAGTTCTGTCATAAGGGCAGTAATCCCACTTATGAGGACTCTGCCCTTTTGACTATTCAGCTTCCACAGGCCCTACCTCCAAATACCATCAAATTGGGGACTAGGTTTTAATATTACTTTTGGAATACTATGCAGCCATAAAAAATGAGGAGTTTATGTCCTTTGTAGGGACACGGATGAACCTGGAAACCATCATTCTCGGCAAACTGACACAAGAACAGAAAATCAAACACCGCATGTTCTCACTCACAGTCGGGTGTTCAACAATGAGAACATATGGACACAGGGAGGGAAGCATCACACACTGGGATCTGTCGGGGGAAACTAGGGGAGGGACAGCGTGGGGTGGGGGAGTTGGGGAGGGATAACATGGGGGAGAAATGCCAGATATAGGTTGTAAGGCTGGCTGCCTCGCCGGGGAGCTTGGACACGCCCATCCCTCCCCGTGCCTGGAGACTCCACACCAGGATCTGCACTCAACACTAACCTCTGCACTCGACACACTAACCTCTGCACTCGACACCTACCTCTGCACTCGACACCCGGCTCTGCACTCGGCACCCGGCTCTGCACTTGATACCCGCCTCTGCACTCGCACCTAGCTCTGCACACAGCCCTCCGGACAGCCCCAGCTGATGCAACCCTGGCCGGCTCTTGCACCAGAAAAACCTACCCAACAACCTACCCACCAATAACAGCCCACTCCATCTCCATCCCACTCCCCCGCAGCCAATTAGAACACCCAGCCACTCCTTGCTCTCCCAAAGCTATAAAAACCCCGTTCCAGGAAGCCAGCGCGACTTCTCTGGCCCCCTTTTCCCCGGACCACAGAACCTCACCCAGGAGCTTAATAAATTGGCATTTAATTTTCCTAGGCTGGCCTCAGTTTCCTCCTTTTAAACTCGGCAATAACCCTTACATAGGTGATGGGGAGGAAGGCAGCAAACCACACTGCCATGTGTGTACCTATGCAACAATCTTACATGTTCTTCACATGTACCCCAAAACCTAAAATGTAATAATATATATATATATAAATGTTACTCATTGAATTATTATTTTAATTAATTTAGTCCACAGTGAACCCTCTACAGACTAAAGGAGATAATGTATAGGAAAGTCATTTGAAGTACTGTGTGTTCTATAAAGAGATGGTGTCACATATTCTCTCTGTATTAGTTGGCAGTGTAGATGCACATTATGTAGCTGTTAAAGCCACTCATTCTCTCTCACTGCTATCTGAATTGTGTGGGGAACTGAGTACCCAGTGAAAACTTAGGACACCTAGGATTTAAGCTACTAATCATCTGGGTAACTTGGGACAAGAAACTTCAATTTCAGATCCTGTGTAAAATAAGAACTATAACCAGCAGAAATGCAAGTAAAAAAGAAAAATTTCAGGCTAATATCCGTGATAAACATTGATGCAAAAATCCTCAATAAAATACTGGCAAACTGACTCCAACAGCACATGAAAAAGCTTATTCATCACGATCAAGTTGGCTTCATCCCAGGGACACAAGGCTGGTTCAACATCCACAAATTTATAAATGTAATCCATCACATGAACAGAACCAAAGACAAAAACCACATGATTATCTCAATAGATGTAGAGAAGGCCTTCAACAAAATTCAACAGCCCTTTATGCTAAAAACTCTCAATAAACAAGTTATCGATGGATCATATCTCAAAATAATAAGAGCTACTTGTGACAAACCCATATCCAATATCATACTGAAGGGCAAAAACTGGAAGCATTCCCTTTGAAAACTGGCACAACACAAGGATGTCCTCTCTCACCACTTCTATTCAACATAGTATTGGAAGTTCTGGCCAGGGCCATCAGGCAAGAGAAAGAAATAAAGGGTATTCGAATAGGAAGAGAGGACGTCTAACTGGCCCTGTTTGCAGATGACATGATTGTATATTTAGAAAACCCCATCGTCTCAGCCCAAAATCTCCTTAAGCTGATAAGCACCTTCAGCAAAGTCTCACCATACATAATCAATGTGCAAAAATCACAAGCATTCCTATACACCAATAATATACAAACAGAGAGCAAAATCATGAGCAAACTCCCATTCACAATTGCTACAAAGAGAATAAAATACCTAGGAATCAACTAACAAGGGATGTGAAGGACCTCTTCAAGGAGAACTGCAAACCATTGCTCAAGGAAATCAGAGAAGACACAAACAGGTGGAAAAACATTCCTTGCTCATGGTTAGGAAGAATCAGTATCGTGAAAATGGCCATACTGCCCAAAGTAATTTACAGATTCAATGCTATCCCCATCAAGCTACCAATGACTTTCTGCACAGAATTGGAAAAAACCACCTTAAAGTTCATATGAAACCAAGAAAGAGCCCACATAGCCAAGACAATCCTAAGTAAAAAGAACAAAGCTGGAGGCATCATGCTACCTGACTTCAAACTACTGATTACAAGGCTACTGTAATCAAAACAGCATGGTACTGGTACCAAAACAGAGGTCTCAGAACACCACACAACTACAACCATCTGATCTTTGACAAACCTGACAAAACCAAGCAATGGGGAAAGGACTCCCTATTTAATAAACGGTGTTGGAAAAACTAGCTAGCCATATGCAGAAAGCTGACAGTGGACCCCTTCCTTACACCTAAGTGAACTCCAGATGGATTAAAGATTTAAACATAAGACCTAACACCATAAAAACCCTAGAAGGAAACCTAGGCAATACCATTCAGGACATAGGCATGGGCAAGAACTTCATGACTAAAACACCAAAAGCAATGGCAACAAAAGCCAAAATAGACAAATAGGATCTAATTAAACTCAAGATCTTCTGAGCAGCAAAAGAAACTATCATTAGAGTGAACTGGCAACTAACAGAATGGGAACAAATTTTTGCAATCTACCCATCTGAGAAAGGGCTAATATCCAGAATCTACAAAGAACTTAAACAAATTTACAAGAAAAAAACAACCCCATCAAAAAGTGGGCAAAGGATATGAACAGATGCTTTTCAAAAGAAGACATTTACGCAGCCAACAAACATTTGAAAAAAAAACCTCATCATCACTGGTCATTAGAGAAATGCAAATCAAAACCACATTGAGATACCATCTCATGCCAGTTAGAATGGCGTTCATTAAAAAATCAAGAGACAACAGATGCTGGAGAGGATGTGGAGAAATAGGAAGGCTTTTACACTGTTGGTGGGAGTGTAAATTAATCAAACCATTGTGGAAGACAGTGTGGCGATTCCTCAAGGACCTAGAAATAGAAATTCCATTTGACCCAGCAATCCCATTACTGGGCATATATCCGAAGGATTATAAATCATTCTATAATAAGGACACATGCACACGTATATTATTGCAGCACTATTCACAATAGCAAAGACTTGGAACCAACCCAAATGCCCATCAATGATAGACTGGATAAGAAAATGTGGCACATATACACCATGGAATACTACACAGCCATAAAAAAAGTATGAGTTCATATCCTTTGCAAGGACATGAATGAAGCTGGAAACCATAATTCTCAGCAAACTGATACAAGAACAGAAAACCAAACACTGCATGTTCTCACTCATAAGTGGGTGTTAAACAATGAGAACACATGGACTCAGGGAGGGGAACATCACACACCGGAGCCTCTGGGATGGGGGTTAAGGGAGGAATTGCAAGAGTGGGTTATTGGGGAGGGCTATCATTAGGAGAAATACCTAATGTAGATGATGGGGCAATGGATGCAGCAAACCACCACCATAGCATGTGTATACCTATGTAAACTACACAATCTGCACATGTACCCTAGAACTTAAAAGTATAATAAATTTTTAAAAAGAGAACTAGATTTTCTCTAAAATACTTCCATCTCTAAAAATTCAATGGTTCTGTGATCCTGTAATTGTTCCCATACATCTTGATTTAGCACTCAAGTGTTTATTTAGGGAGTTTTAAATATTCATTTAACAGTGACAGGTTGATAATCGCTGAAAATGTGATCTATGGCCAGGCATAGTGGCTCATGCCTGTAATCCCAGCACTTTGGGAGGCTGAGCAGGTGGATCACTTGAGGTCAGGAGTTTGAGACCAGTCTGGCCAACATGGCAAGCTCATGTGCTGATTAGCATATATAGTGTTCCGATATCTTTGTGGTTAGTTGAAAACAATCAACAATTGATGAATATGAGTGGGAAAAAAGGTAAAATGGCTGAGTAAGCATTAGACTGTAAACCTAAAGACAGAGTTCAAGGCCTCTTTTTACCCGTCTCTACAAAAAATACAAAAATTAGCCAGATGTGCTGGTGCATGCTTGTAATCCCAATACTTGGGTGGCTGAGGCACAAGAATCGCTTGAACCCAGGAGGCAGAGGTTGCAGTGAGCTGAGCTCCTGCCATTGTATTCCAGCCTGGCCAAAAGAGCGAGATTCTGTCTCTAAAAAATAAAAATTAAAAATTAAGAAAATACTGTTCTCAATATGAGCTGCCATGTATTGTCTAAAGGCATTTCACAGCCTTTTAAAAATCAGATTACATTTCTTCTGACAATTCTATTTCATTTTTACTTTTGTTTCTGCTTGAAGTTGCTGTGCATTATTTTGACTTTACAAATTCAATAGGGTGACTATTACAATACCAAATAAGCTAATATTTCAAATATATAAATATATATATAGATTTCTTTCATAATTGACAATGTATAGTTATAAAAATATTTAGGTTTAAAAATTTTATCTCTCTACTATTGAAAGAATAAAATGATCTTCATATTCTCATATTACAAGTAGTCTAAAATTAAAACTTTTTTTATAAGGTGGCTTTTCACCAAAAGAATATAATTCACCATCTTCCAGACCAGAATATATAGAATGCAAACAAAAATTTCAGGTGAGTCCTGAATTATTCTATCCCAATATCATTATACTTGGTTAGTAGGTTTCTTCAATACTTTATGTAATTCAGTAATTCTAAAAAGGTACTCACTAGAAACACATGGCTATCTTAAAAAATACACATTCCCAGGTCCACCTCTGACATAATGAATCTCAACCTGGAAACAGAACCTGGGAATTTGTATTTCTCAAAAAAGAAAATAAAAACTAAGGGGATTCTTAATTTGTCATCTGGGTATCCACTAGAATTTGAAAACCAGTTATAATAAGTTACATCCATTAAAATTAATTTTGAACTACTAAGTTGAAATAAAATAAGACAAATACTAGGCTGATTATTTCACATTTTGCTTTTTTTTAGTTAGGTAACACAGAAGTATGAACAAAGAGTTTCAATAAGACTTTTTATTTTGAAGGCCGTTTCAATGACAGAAGAGCCTGATCCCAGAGCTAAAAGACTGCTTATGAATATTACACTGAAATTTTACTGTAATCCTGAGTTTTCTATATGGTTCTCCCTTATCCATTTCTGAGGCATTATACAGTATGCATCAAAAGCAAGATTCAGTTGTGATATGTTAAGGACTAGGTGGAGCTTATTATCATTGTTGAAATTCTCAGACTTAAAGGCAGCTGATTTATGCCCCCAAGTCAGTTTTTAGAGAATATTTATGATATTTTTCATGGGTTTCATTTCAGTACTTTTTACTACTTGCCTGAATTTTTAAAAATATTTCCCACATTGCTGCGAAAATAGTAAATATTTAGGTAAATGAGACTTGGATCCTGAGGTTAGCCACTGTCTAAGGAAATAAAGCTAACACTAGAAATTGAGTTGTTGAAAATAAATTATTTATGGATGGCTTTTTAAGTATTTAAAAATATTCCAAGTAGCAAAAAGCACTTGGACACAAAATAGTGTCAGAATTAAGAATTTGAAATTTATGCATTAAAATTTTGTTTTTTATTTCAATTTCAAATATTTTAAAATAATTAAAGTTGGTTTTCTCCCTTTTTGGAGGGTAGGAGAGTGAATAGATACATTGACAGATTGCTCAAAGAAAATTAACTAGAAAATGTATTATAAATTCAAAATCATTGCTACTGAATGTCTTATCTTTTTTTTAATATTGCAGTTTCAGAAATTCAGCAAGAAGTATTTTGAACATTTTCTAAGGAATACAGACAAAGAAATGTCAGTCAGAAAAAGAAAAGATCAAGATATATGCAGATGTAGAAACATGTTAAGTGAAGAGGTTATAGAGCATGAAGACCAGGATCCGCCTTATCCAGCACAATCAAAAACTGCAAAACCTACTAATAGAACCTGGGCCCATGATCCTAATATCTTCCCAACAAAGACGTTAGACACTGAGAACAAGTTAGCCCATGATCCTACTATCAACACAATAAAGGGTTTAGATACAAAGAATAGGTTAAAAGAAAATCTACCAAATGCCTCTTTACGAAGCTTCAAAGGAGAATCATCAAGGACTGGAAATGTACATGCAAATACATGTCACCTCTCGAAGTCTTTAAATTTTACCCCCCCATATAGAATATTTAAAACAATCAATGCAACTCAAGGCAATTTTAAGTAAAAATCTGCAAGACCTTTCAGACAAATTGTTTTCTAAACCAGAAGTTAGTATGAACACTGAAGCAAGAGAGAAAAGTAGTTCTCCACTTCTAAGCATTCACGATAAATCATCAAGTAGTATGGAAGACAAAGTATTGGGAAAAAACCAAGATTTAAACAACTGGCTTTCAGAAAAAGACATTTTAAATTCAAAGGCTACTTTAAGTCAAATAATTAAAAATATTCCTGTAGATTCATTTTCAGAAGGTAGTCAAATAATTGAAAATATTCCTGCAGATTCACTTTCAGAAGGTGGTCAAGTAATTAAAAACATTCCTGAATATTCACTTTCAGAAGGTGGTCAAATAATTAAAAATATTTCTGCAGATTCATTTTCAAAAGGTAGACCAGGAAAATCTCCAGAGGTAGAAGAATATGTCTCTAAAAAACACTTTGAAGCTGATGAGAGAGATTTTCCAATTAAAAAAAAGAGTAGGATCAAAAAGAAACATTTAATAAATGAAGTATCTAGCTCCAAATCAAGTTTAAGTGGCGTTGCACATGACCACATTATGAGGCAAATATTCACTGCACCAATATTCTCAGAATTGGAGATAGAGAGTGAAAGAGCGAAGTGAAACACCTATGAACTTGGAAAATCAATTACCTACACCTTGGAAGAGAAGTTTATCATCACGTATTCTATTTCATGAAGAAAATCCTGATGAAATAGAATTCCCACAGCCCAGATCTGTTATAAGCCAGATAATACAAGCATTTCCTATAGATGCGCTTTTAGAATCTGGGATTATCAAAGTGATAGAATTAGATAAAGAACGCCATAAGAGGTCTTTGCTGGGTATGGGGATCGCTTCTCCTAAAGCAAAGCTGAAGGATTCCCAAAAGTATTTTTCAGAAATCAGAAGCGATACAGAACCTCTTTCAGAGCAGAATATATCCATCATTCCCAAAGACACTACTTCTGTTCATACAGTTAAATTTATACAGAAAGGCCAAAATATGGTCCCACAAGATTCAAGTTATTATTCAATAGCAAATAAAGAACCAGATTTGCCAAGAAATGGTCAGAGGCTTGGTAAAGATGAAAATGATCTCCATTCTACTCTAGAAAGTTTAACTAGCTCATTAATGGATAAACTTAGTGAATCAGATGCAATAATGTTAAAATCCTTTTTAAAAAACATCTTCAATGTTTTTTTCAAATATATTCAATCTGAAAGAGGACAACCAGAAAAAGAATTAGAAACACTAATTCAGCCTTTTACAAGTGACACAGAACACCTTGAAAAAATCCAAGATAATTTTGAAAAAGCAGACAAATTAGACAGAAAACCTATTTTGAGTCCAAAGCTGCGTATGTTTCTAGAAGAGCTCTCAGAGTCAGAAATAAAAAATTTAAAATCTGAATTAAGTAAACAAATCCAGCATTACCTTGTAGAAGGACTTTCAGAATCAGGACATATCACCAAGGAGGACTTACCAAAAATCTATCAAAATCTCTATCTGATGAATGAGAAAGCAAGACCGGAAAGGGCCAACATTTTTCAGGGGAAATATTCTGAAGCTGTGAAAGAAATCATGTCTTTGTCAACAATTTCAATCATCATTTCATAGATAAACATTTAGAAATAAAGCTAAGATCTTTTTAAATAAGATTCTTCAAAACTATTTCCTAAAAAACATTTCAGAATGCAGTTTATTTAATGAAACAGAATCTGAGACTATATACCCAAACATATCTCCTCTAAGTACTAAAAGTGCCTCAATATCTTTTCACGAACTAGAACAAGATATTTCAAAAGGGAGTTTTGGTAGAAGGTTCGAGATAAACATGAAATATCCTTTAAGTAAATCTCTACAAAACTATCTGATAGCTTTATCAGAAAATGAATTATTAAATCTAAAAGCTGATTTAAGCAAACACCTCCAGAGACTTTTTATGGAAAAACTTTCAAAATCAGGACTAATGACAAAAAGGCAATTAGAGGGGGATCAACCAGCATATAAATTTGCTTAATTCTAGTTCTACACCATTAAAATATATAAAGACACATTTACCTTTTAGATATGACCATCACTTTATGGAGAAGCATTCAGAAAAGCAAAATAAATATTCAAGAATTGTTCAACAAACCTCTTTACAAATGGTTTCTGAGGATAAACTTACAGAAATAGAATTGAGTGGAGAGAAAGAAAAGAAATATTTTCCCTTACAGAATTTAAAAGAAAATTCACCTTTAATTAGGGAATGGAAAAGTTATAACCCTAAAGAAGCAGCTAAAACACCAAGTTTAATAAAAGTACAAGCTTCTTCCAATAAAAATATCCAGGCAAGTCCATTAAATAAGTCATCAGAAATACTTACAGATATACTACTTAAGAAACTAAGGAAAGAACATGGTTTCATGCAGCTTCCTCAAGCAGAAAATTCTGTTCATAAAACAGAGATTCAAGACCCATATAGTTGGGGTGGTAAATCAAAAATAACTCAATCAAAAGCTTGGTGTGAAAGGACACTGAAAATGAAGTCCCTTGATAGAAAGGAGCATATAAACATCTGTAAATGGACTGTTCAGGAAAAACCTGAAGCAGTATTAACATCGTATCCAAGAATTCCTAACAGCAGAATGCCAAGGGAAGATGACTACTTAAACAGACTCACTTTCCCTTCCTGGCAAACTAGCACCTTAACTCATTTCAATTCAGAGACTTGGGAAAAATTAAAATTAGAAGACCAGTACTGTCAGAGATTGAAAGGAAATAATAACAATAATAAAAAACACATAGTAACATTTGCACAATACAAAAAAGAAATACAAACTCTTTATATAAAACCAGATGAAATTTGCAGTGAAAAATGTGCCAAGTTCCCTGAAATACAGTCATTCCAATATAAAGTTGTAGAAGATGAGAAAAACTCAAAACCATCCCTCTTCCCAGAATTATTTAAGAGAGAGGATCTAAAACCCAACATCCAAAAAGAAAGAGGCCATGTCGCCAAACCAAAAATATCATTTAACAAGATAGTCAAGATATTACCAACCACACTGCCCGCCACAAGAAGTCATCTAAAAAAGTCTGTTCCAAGGACACTGCTTCGCTGGACTCCAAGAACAACTATACATGTAATAATGTTTTTTAAAGTCTTCTACTTCTGTATTTGGCAAAGTTCTAGAAATAATTTACTTTAGGGTGTATATATCTGCATCCAAGTGTGTGTATACCCTTAATTCCCCCCAACACATACAGACCTCCAATTTAAAAATTCCTCTGAAATTTAAATATCACCTCACCTGATTCAAAATACAATCACAAAATCAGGGGGACTGTTAACACACCTACTAACCTTTTTATGAAATAAATGGTGGCAACCTCCCCCACACTGCCCACTGTCTGGGACATGAATTAGAAAAAGGTGCCCTCTTCCTCTGGGCATATTCTCCCAGCTGACACCCAAGAGCCAGATCACGCAGCCCTGATTGTGGAAAATTGGCTAGATTTTAGTCCTTACTAAAATTAGTACAACCATTGGCTGTGGCCAGATACTGTGGAAACATAGCTGAGATTGTCTTTTCATAGAGATATAACTACAATTATTAGTTTTTTTTTTTCACATAGCTGAATTATCTTTGTTTCAGTTAAATAAGTATGAAGCTCCTATATGCCAGTTATCTGGCTAAAAATTAGGGATATGCAAAATTTACAATCCATTGGATTATTAATTGCAAAAATTTACCTTCTAGTCTTTTTCACCACCATGCTGCATCATGTGCTGAGAAACTTAAGAATTCAAATATATATATATTTTAAAAAAGAATTCAAATATATTTTTAATATTAACATAAAACAATTAGGAGGCCAGGCATAGAGTGGCTCACGCCTATAATCCCAGCACTTTGGGAGGGTGAGGCAGGTGGATCACTTGTGGCCAGGAGTTCAAGACCAGCCTGGCCAACATGGTGAAACTGTCTCTACTAAAAGTACAAAAATTAGCTGTATGTGGTGGCGCACATCTGTAATCCCCACTACTTGAGAGGCTGAGGCAAGAGAATTGCTTGAACCCAGGAGGCGGAGGTTGCAGTGACCCAAGATCACACCACTGTACTCCAGCCTGGGCAAAAGAGCAAAATGAGTCTCAAAAAAAAAAAAAAAATTAAAGCAAATTAAAGCAAATTAAAATTAAAGCAAATTAAAAATCTAGGAATGGAAGAGATTTTTAATTTTCTGAATCACTGGCCTTCCCTGTTAGTATACATAACAGGCATGACCCATAATTGGAAAAACTCCTAAGTAAATATGAGTAAGTAAAACTCATATTAAATTGATACTTTGATGTGCATAATTCTACTTTGAGAAAATCTTATTTCTGCATAGTTGCTTTGAATTTATTTTCCACAGTAAAGCAAACTATTAGCTTTATAGTAGGAGGGTAAATATTATATAGCTATATATTATACACACTATTATAAGCTAAATATTAACTATATAGTGGCAGGGTATAAATATCAGCTTATACTCTCAATTTTGGATTTTTCTATCTAAATTCAGAAATTTAGTATTGAGAGTGTGTGTGTGTATATACATGCATTTATCTACACACTTGGAAAAAAAAGTTAAAGATGGGTTCATAGTTTTTGGAGAGGATTTCCTGAATTTAGACAAATGGAATCTTTAATACAACTTTTCAAGCAAAATAAGAAATTGTGTTTATGTTAAATGATATAAGATCTCAGAACCCTTGTCCTAAGAGCAGGCAAGGGAGATAGAGTTATTTTCATTTCTCAGTTAAACCAGCTGTTTCTAAACTTTCTAGTAACGTTGACAATAGATAATTAAGTGGTAAGAGGGCATTTCTTAGATGATCAGAACGACTTACTCATCTGATTTTCTAAAATCCAGGAATCTCCCAAAGGAATCAAGACAGAAGAGAGAAAAATTGAGTTGTAGGAGCACCTAGAAAAGTGACCAGTGACGTGGGTCTCCATGCCTTTCCACTGGGTCTCCAGTAATCAGTTATATCAGCTGTGAAGGGAAATTATATATTACTCACTAACATAAATTCTCTAATTGTGGCTTACCTAATTGTCCTGTGTACATAAGATGGAAGAGGAATGTTTTCTTGCCTTCTCCAAACTCGGGCAAAAATGTGAAATAGATAGAATTTATCTTTAGACTCCTTGTACATTCTTTTTTGTAAATCTTTTTCTGACTGCCCTAATTCTTTTTAGTCCTGCCCAACGTTCCCTGACCCCCAATTCTATTAATGCATTCCCACCTGTGTTCAAATCAAAGCAACCCATGTTCTTGGTGTGGCTATCTTTGCAAAGTGTTATGGGATGAGCTGCTCAAACCGCTGAGGAAATCGTTTACCCTACTTTGAGGATAACTAATAGATTCATACCTTTTTAGGGTTACTTGTAAATTATTTTATTTTTATTGTAAAATATAGCTATCTTAGAGAAAATTTTAAAAATTATTTATTATGGTATATATCCTTCCAGCTATTTTACTGAATGTTTTACTTGTTTACTCAGAGTATACATGCAATTTTATTCCTTTTAATGTAAACATTACAACCATATTCTTGGATGTGGCACTCTCTCCCTCTCTCTGTATGTATAAAAGTTAACTAAAGAAGGTTAAAGTTTGGATGATATAAAAAGTAAAATATAAGAGTTCATAATTTATTTTGGGATGAGGGGGAGACAGATTTTGGTGGAAAGAAATCACAAAGTAGTCTGGCCAGCATTGTCTAGAAGTCTGACCCCTGAGGACTGCTCTCCAGTTTTTTGGGTTTCCAGCTTATCTAAAATATCTTTTGAAATAACAAATCTTTGTACAACAGTAAGATATCTTTAAAGCATGGTTTGTAGCACAGTATCTAATGGGAGGCATCAGGTGTAGGGTCTGAATTTAGAGACTGCCTAAGAAACAGTCATTGTTTTCATTCTTTAACTGTTACTATTATAAACTTTAGTCTTTGTAAATTTTTTATTTTCTTTTGTCTTTGACCATCTATGTCAGACGTCCTTGTAAATTTAAAACCTACTTTTAAGAAACCTAATTTACCAATCTGATCTTTTATTATTTAGGATTGTTCGGATAAATTCGAGGATTTACATGACATTACCTCATTTACACATCTTAGAAAAGTAAAATCAAGATCAAGGCTTTCAGGAAAAAGCTCAGTTGATATCCACAATCATGCAAAAAAAACTGCAAGACCGTATACTGCTCCGGGAGGTTAACAAGCGACGAGAAAGAGAAGGCTACAATGGAAAGTTTACAAGTCATCAAATGGTTTCATCAGGCTTAGTTAACATAAATGATACATCAGATTATGAAATGCATAAAATGCGGCCAAAAAAGATTACAAGAGGATATTGAAAAACGTTCGCTCATTTTTGATATTACAAAATGTGTTTAACTCAGAATGATATTCGAGGCACAGTCAGAATATCATTTCTCCATCAACAAAATGGTTTGGAGATCTTTTGTGTGACAGAAGTCAGCAACCAAATTTCATCTTGTTGGAACCATTTTGTTCTGATTAAAATGAAAACAAACACATTTGATGTAAATGTGTTTTTGTTCACGAACCTTAGGGAACAAACCCAGAAATACATATTCAATTTATATTCATTAACAAAGTTTTATTTCTCAGTTTTTCTTACCTTTTCCACTATATAATATCACTCCAATTTATATTTCTGATTCTCCAACCTTTGTTACATTGTAAATTATCCCTTTCTACCTAGTTTTCAGGTGATTTGCAGTTATCAATGTGTGTGGCCTTTTGTTATGAATATATGCTTCAGGCCAGGTGCCATGGCTCATGCCTGCAATCCCAGCATTTTGGGAGGCCAAGGCAAGTGGATGGTTTGAGCCCAGGAGTTCTAGACCAGCCTGGGCAACATGGTGAAACCCTGTCTCTACAAAAATTACAAAAAAATCAACTGGGTGTGGTAGCATGCCTGTGATCCCAGCTACTCAAGAGGCTGATGTGAGAGAACCACCTGAGCCTGGGAGGTCAAAGCTGCCGTGAGCTGTGAGGGTGACACCCATCTCAGGAAAAAAAAAAAAAAAAGGAATATATACTTTTAGTTTTCATTTCTAATTATATTTCTGGATTCAACAGTTTGTAATTCTCTGGACCTTATATTCTTTCATTAAATTTTTTTGAGACAGAGTTCTTGCTATGTTGCCCAGGCTGGTCTCGAACTCTGGGCTCAAATGATCCTCCTGCCTCAGCTTGCCAAGAAACTGAGATTTACAAGTGTGTGCCACCACTCCCAGCTGAACTTTTATTCATTTTAACATCATCTGATATTGCATCTTTTTACACAATAAAAATAAGACTATAATTCATATTAATTCCTGAAGCATCTCTTACACAACAGTGACTTTCTTTTTATATATTTTTAAAATTATACTTGGAAGTTCTGGGGTACATGTGCAGAACATGCAGTTTGTTACACAAGTATACACATGCCATGATGGTTTGCTGCATCCATCACCTGTCATCAAGTATTTCTCCTAATGCTCTCTCTCCCCTATGCCCCCACCCCCCACGACAGGCCCCAGTGTGTGATGTTCCCCTCCCTGTGTCCATGTGTTCTCATTGTTCAACACCCACTTAGGAGTGAGAACATGAGGTGTTTGGTTTTCTGTTCTTGTGTCAGTTTGCTGAGAAAGATGGCTTCCAGCTTCATCCATGTCCCTGCAAAGAACATGAACTTACCCTTTTTTATGGCTGCAGAGTATTCCATGGTGTATATGTGCCACATTTTCTTTATCCAGTCTATCATTGATGGGCATTTGGGTTTGTTCCAAGTCTTTGCTATTGTTAACAGTGCCACAATAAATGTATGTGTGCATGTCTTTATAATAGAATGATTTATAATCCTTTGGGTATATACCCAGTAATGGGATTGCTGGGTCAAATGGTATTTCTAGTTCTAGATCCTTGAGGAATTACCACACTGTCTTCCACAATGGTTGAACTAATTTACGTTCCCATCGACAGTGTAAAAGCATTCCTACTTCTCCACATCCCTTCCAGTATCTGCTGTCTCCTGATTTTTTAATGATCACCATTCTAACTGGTGTGACATGGTATCTCAATGTGGTTTTGATTTGCATTTCTCTAATGACCAGTGATGATGAGCTTTTTTCATGTTCATTGGCTTATAAATGTCTTCTTTTGAGAATTGTCTGTTCATATGCTTTGCCCACTTTTTGATGGGACTTTTTCTTATAAATTTGTTTAAGGTCTTTGCAGATTCTGGATATCAGCCCTTTGTCAGATGGGTAGATTGCAAAAATTTGTTCCCATTCTGTTGGTTGCTGGTTCACTCTAAAGATAGTTTCTTTTGCTGTGCAGAAGCTCTTAATTAGATCCCATTTGTCTATTTTGGCTTTTGTTGCCATTGCTTTTGGTGTTTTGGTCATAAAGTCCTTTCCTATGCCTATGTCCTGAATGGTATTCCTTAGGTTTTCTTCTAGGATTTTATGGTGTTAGGTTTTATGTTTAAATCTTTAATCCATCTAGAGTTAACTTTTGTATAAGGTGTAAGGAAGGGATCCAGTTTCAGTTTTCTGCATATGGCTAGCCAGTTTAACCAACACCATTTATTAAATAGGGAATCTTTTCTCCATTGCTTTTGTCAGGTTTGTCAAAGATCACATGATTCTCTCTAGAGACTCCAGAAGGAGTGTAGCACTGCCAATCCATTTTAAACTTCTGACCTCCACAACTGTCAGATAATAAATGTGTGTTGTCTTAAGCCACTGAGTTTGTGGTAATTTGTCACAGCCATGATAGGAAATTAATACCACCTGCAGCAGATGTTTTGATGGGAAAAGTCTGGGAGTGAAAAATAGGGAGGCAGTAGATGGCTGGGAAAGCTATCAACCATGATGTAGGTCTCACCAATGTGGAAGAGGGGGAGGAAGATAAAAAGGCAGAATAGGGAATGTCTTAGACTACAGTGTCATTCTAAGTAAGTTTCAGTCGGGCTGATGGGGAATGCTCTGCCAGCCAAAGCCATTCATCACAAAAGGCCTTTGTCTCCCTGGAATGGGTCTGACTTGCAATCCCTGCTGCCAGGGGTAGGATAGGATGAGGCAGGTATGGTAGGCAGGATAATGTTCCTCCAAGGATGCCTACATCCTAAGGCCCAGAGCCTGTGACTCTGTTAGGTTACATGGCTAAGGGGAAATAAGATTGCAGACAGAATTAAGGTTGCCAATCAGCTGACTGTAGACAGGGAAGCTATCACAGATCATCTCATTATGCCCAGTGTAATCACGGGGGTCTTTAAAAAGTAGAAGATGGAATCAAAGAGAGAACCAGAGAAATAGCAGAATGAGGATTCAGCCCAAAATTGTTGACTTTGAAGATGGACTAACAGGGCCATGAGCCAAGGAATGTGAATAGCCTCTAAAAGCTGGAAAGGCCAAGGAAACAGATTCCCCTCTGGAGCCTCCAGAAGGAATGGAGCACTGCCAAAACTTTGATTTTAGCTCAGGAAGACTGATTTCAAACTTCTGGACCAGAACTGCAAAATAACTTTGTGTTGCTTAAGCCACTAAGTTCGTGGCAATTTGTTACAGCAGTCATTGGAAATACAGCAAGGAAGGAACCTAAGGTATAAAATTTAAGAAAGCAAAAAAAAAAATTAAAAAAAAAAAATTAAGAAAGCACTCACAGGGTGAAGTCATTATGAAGAGGGAAAAAATTGATAAAACATCATATAAAAATAAAATTAATGCAGAAATTAGAAGCAGAAATGTTTTCCTTCATAAGCAAACTTCCCTGAGTCCTTCCCCCTCCCGTGGAATTGTATCCTGCTTTGCAAGTTTTCCAGGTTTAAAAATTCTTGTATTCTTGTTCTCTACAGCTGATAACTATAAGTTTCTGTAACACATCGAAAGTAATAAGAAATGCCCAAGCAGGCAGGACTCCAGCCTTCTGGGAGCTGTAGCAGAAGGCAATAGATAAGGCCTGTGCTAGAACCCTTGAGCTCTACAGATAGCGAATATCTGGGTTGCACAGCAACAGTCATATGTAAGCCTGAGTTAGGTGCCTGTCATTGGTTGATGAATTGCCTTTGTTCTACATTTGCAAATTTGTCCTAGTGCCACTGTGTACTTCCTGTATAGAAAGTCAAGCCCTGCCTTTGTTAGGGGCTCAGTCATTTTGTTTCTAATCTGGGCCAGTGTACACCTAAAATAAACACCTTCTGCAACCTCAATGGTCTCTCCAATCTCCAAATTTCTGCAACAATCACTCACGGTGATACCCATGGTGATGGTTGATTTTGTGTGTCAACTGTACCAGGCCACAGATGTCCAGATACTTAGTCAAACATTATTCTGAACGCCTGTAATTCCAGTACTTTGGGAGGCCGAGGTCAGGAGTTCGAGACCAGCCTGGCCAACATGGTGAAACCCCACCTTTATTAAAAATACAAAAATTAGCCAAGCTTGGCGGCGAGTGCCTGTAATCCCAGCTACTTGGGAGGCTGAGGCAGGAGAATCACTTGAACCCAGGAGGTGGTGGTTACAATGAGCTGAGATTGTGCCACTGCACACCAGCCTGAGTGACAGAGTGAGACTCCCTCTCAAAAAAAAAAAAAAATTGTAACATTATTCTGAGTCTCTGTGAGGGTGTGTATTAGGATTCTCCAGAGGGACAGAACTAATGAATATATGTATATATGAAAGGGAGTTTACTAGGGAGAATTGGCTCACACTGTCCCAAGGTGAAGTCTCACAGTAGGCCATCTGCAAGCTGAGGAAGAAAGAAGCCAACATGCTCAGTCCAAGTCCAAAAGCCTCAAAATCTGTGAAGCCAACAGTGTAGCCCTCAGTCTATGGCTGAAGGCCCAGGAGGCCACTGGTGCAACTCCCAGAGTCCAAAGGCCGAAGAACCTAGAGTCTGATGTCCAAGGGCAGGAGGAGTGGAAGGAAGCATCCAGCACAGAAGAAAGATGAAATCCACAAGGCTCATCAAGCAAGGTTATCCCTCTTTCTTCTGCCTGCCATCTTCTGGCTGGCTAGCAGCCAACTGCATTGTGCCCACCCACATTGAGGGTGGGTTTTCCTCCACCAGTCCACTGACTCAAACATTAATCTCCTCTGGCAACACCCTCACAGACACATTCAGAAACAATACTTTACTATAGGGGTCCGCAACTCCCAGACTGTGGACCTATACAGGTCAGTGGCCTCTTAAGAACCTAGTGTCACAGCAGGTGAGCAGCAGGGTGGGTAAGCATTACCGCGTGAGCCCTGCCTCCTGTCAGATCAGTGGCCGTATTAGATTCTCACAGGAGCACCAACCCTATTGTGAACTGCACATACGGGTGATCGAGTTTGTGCCACTCCTTATGAGAATCTAAAGCCTGATCTCAGATTGAATAGTTTCATCCTGAAACCATCCCCCACCCCATGGAAAAATTGTCTTCCACAAAACTGGTGCCAAAAAGGTTGGGACTACTGCTTTATCAGCCATCTAGACATCCTTCAGCCCAATCAAGTTGACAATATTAACCATCACAGGGTGTTTCTGGAGCAGACTAACATTTAAATCTGTCAACTAAGTACATTGAACTTTCTAATGAGAGTGGACTTCATCCAATCAATTGAAGACCTGAATAGAACAGAAAGACTAAACTTCCCCCAAACAAAGAGAATTCCTCCTGCCTGAATGCATTTGAACTGGGACATTGGCTTTTTCCTGCTTTTGAATTCAAACTGAAACACTGACTCTTCCTGGATCTTGAATCTGACAGCCTTCGGACTGGAACTCCACCATCAGCTTGCTAGATTTCCAGCTTGCTAACTCACCTGGCAGATCTTTGGACTTGTCAGCCTCCACAATTTCATGAACTAATTCCTTGTAACAAATATGTTTATATATGTATATAAAATATAGACATATTATATGTGCACATACGTTCTATTGGCTGTTTCTCTGGAGTACCCTAATACATCCGATAGTAGGAGATCTGAGAAGCACCATTTCATGCCCTCCACGGTCCAATTTTTACACTATACATTCAAGAGAACCTCCACAGAGATTTGAAAGAACTCTAAGGTCTATGCAGGCCTCTCTTGCTGAAGGGAAATTTAGAAGAGGGAGGTTAGTAGGATGAACTATAGCACTTACCATTAGAGTTGCTCTTAGGGCCTCAGTGGTCTTCATCCTCTCCCTTTTCCACTGTCCATTCTAAATTGTTTGACTTTGGTGGATCTTGGTGGCTTAACAGATGAAGTAACCCAAACCTTCATTGTTGAGGGGATCCAGTCAATAAACTGGGCTTAAACTGGAAGATAATTGGGCTTAAAATCACCTATTGATTTGCATATTATTTGTCATTTTTTTTAGTTCTGAGATAATCATTTTAAAATAACTTTTAATGTACTATAAATAAGATTGTATAAAGAAAATCAACTGAAGTAGGTCCCAGTTTACCACACTCCAAACTATATATCCTTTTTAAGACATAGCAGAGTCTCTTTTCTAATTAGAAAATATTAACACCTCCACCAAGATGGCCGAATAGGAACAACTCTGGTGCGCAGTTCCCAGTGAGAGTGAGGCAGAAGGTGGGTGAGCTCCATATTTCCAACTGAGATACCGGGTTCATCTCACTGGGACTGATTAGACAGTAGGTGCAGCCCAAGGAGGGCGAGCTGAAGCAGGGTGGGGCATCACCTTACCTGGGAAGTGCAAGGGGCTGGAGAACTCCCTCTCCTAGCCAGGGGAATCCATTAGGGACTTTTCCTCTGGCAATCCAGCTCAGATACTGTGCTTTTCCCATAGTCTTCACAACCTGCAGACCAGGAGATTCCCACCAGTGCCTACAACACCAGCATCCCGGGTTTCCAGCACAAACTTTGGCAGCCGTTTTAGCTGCAGCAGTTTTATTCTTTTCTCATACCCCAGTGGCACCTGGAACGCCAGCGTGACAGAACCGCTCATTCCCCTGAAAAGGGGACTGAAGCCAGGGAGACAAGTGATCTGGCTCAGTGGGTCCCACCGTCACGAAGACCAGCAAGCTAAGATCCACTGGCTTGAAATTCTTGCAGCCAACACTGCAGTCTGAGCTTGACCTGGGACATTCAAGCTCAGTGATGGGAGAGTCATCTGCCATTGCTGAGGCTCAGACAGGCAGTTTTAACCTTGCCTGTGTAAACAAAGTCTCCAGGAAGTTTACATAGCAACTGGGCAGAGCCCACAGCAGCTCAGGAAGACCTCTGCAGGCAGACTGTCACTAGACTCCCTTCTTGCTGGGCAGGGCATCTCTGAAAAAAGGCAGCAGCCTGTCAGGGACTTATAAATAAAGCTGCCACCTTCCTGGGACAGAGCACCTGGGAAAAGGGTGGTTGTGGGTTCAGCTTCAGCAGACTTAAATGTCCCGGCCCAGCAGCTCTGAAGGGAGCAAAGGATCTTCCAGCACAGTGCTTTAGCTCTGATAAAGGACAGACTGCCTCCTCAAGCGGCACCCTGACCCCTCTCTATCCTGACTGGGACACACCGCCCAGCAGGGGCTGACAGACACCTCATACAGGAGAGCTCTGGCTGGGTACCCTTCTGGGACGAGCTACCAGAGGAAGGAACAGGCAGTAATCTTTGCTGTTCTGCAGCCCCCACCCCCACCCCCACCCCGCCGCTGCCCTGGTGATTTGCAGGCTGGCAGGGTCTGGACTGCACCTCCAGCAAACTCCAGCAGACCTGCAGCAAAGAGGCCTGACTATCAGAAGGAAAACTAACAGAAACAAATAGTTTCAACATCAACAGAAAGAATGTCCACTCAGAGACCCCATCCAAAGGTCACCGACTTCAAAGACCAAAGGTAGATAAATCCACAAAGATGGTAAGAAACCAGTGCAAAAAGGATGAAACCTCCAAAAACGAGAACATCTCTTCTCCTCTAAGGGGTCACAACTCCTCACCAGCAAGGGAACTAAACTGGCTGGGAAAACAAGTTTCACAAATTGACAGAAGCAGGCTTCAGAAGATGAGTAATAAACTTCTCCAAACTAAAGAAGCATGTTTTAACCCAATGCAAGGAAGCTAAGAACCCTAAAAAAGGTTAGATGAAATGCTAACCAGAATAACCAGTGTAGAGAAGAAAATAAATGACTTGATGGAGCTGAAAAACACAGCGTAAGAACTTCATGAAGCATACACAAGTTTTTAATAGCCGAATTGATCAAGTGGAAGAAAGGATTTCAGAGATTGAAGATCAACTCAATGAAATAAAGTGAGAAGGAAGAATTAGAGAAAAAAAAGTGAAAAGAAATGAACAAAGCCTCCAACAAATATGTGATTATGTGAAAAGACAAAATCTATGGTTGATCTGTGTACTTGAAAGTGATGGGGAGAATGAAACCAAGTTGGAAAACTCTCTTCAGGATATTATCCAGGAGAACTTCCCCAACCTAGCAAGGCAGGCCAACATTCAAATTTAGGAAATACAGAGACCACCACAAAGATATCTTCGAGAAGAGCAACCCCAAGACACATAGTGAATCTTGCTTCAGATTCACCAAGGTGGAAGAAGGAAAAAATGCTAAGGGCAGCCAGAGAGAAAGGTCGGGTTACCCACAAAGGGAAGCCCATCAGACTCACAGCAGATCTCTTGGCAGAAACCCTACAAGCCAGAAGAGAGTGGAAGCCAATATTCAACATCCTTAAAGAAAAGAATTTTCAACCCAGAATTTCATATCCAGCCAAACTAAGCTTCATAAGTGAAGGAGAAATAAAATCCTTTACAGATGAGCAAATGCTGAGAGATTTTGTCACCACCAGGCCTGATTTACAAGAGCTCCTGAAGGAAGCACTAAACATGGAAAGGAACAACCAGTACCAGTCACTGCAAAAACATACTAAATTGTAAAGAGCATCGACACTATGAAGAAACTGCATCAACTAATGGGCAAAACAACCAGCTAGCATCAAAATGGGAGGATCAAATTCACACATAACCATATTAACCTTAAAAGTAAATGGGCTAAATGCCCCAGTCAAAAGACACAGACTGGAAATTGGATAAAGAGTCAAGACCCATCAGTGTGCTGTATTCAGAAGACCCATCTCACGTGCAAGGACACACATAGGCTCAAAATAAAGGGACAGAAGAAGATTACCAAGCAAATGAAGAACCAAAAAAGCGGGGGTTGCAATGCTAGTCTCTGATAAAACAGATTTTAAACCAACAAAGATTAAAAGAGGCAAAGAAGGGAATTACATAATGGTAAAGGGATCAATGCAACAAGAAGAGCTAACTATCCTAAATATATATGCACCCCATACAGGAGCACCCAGATTCATAAAGCAAGTTCTCAATGACCTATAAAGAGAGTTAGACTCCTGTACAATAATAGTGGGAGACTTTAACACTCCACTGTCAGTATTAGATCAATGAGACAGAAAATTAACAAGGATATCCAACACGAACTCAGATTTGGACCAAGCAGAGATAATAGACATCTACAAAACTCTCCACCCTAAATTCACAGAATATACATTCTTCTCAGCACATCACACTTACTTTAAATTGACCACATAATTGGAAGTAAAACACTCCTCAGCAAATGCAAAAGAACAGAAATCATAACAAACAATCTCTCAGACCACAGTGCAATCAAATGAGAACTCAGGATTAAGAAATTCACTCAAAACTGCACAACTACTTGGAAACTGAACAACCTATTCCTGAATGACTAATGGATAAATAATGAAATGAAGGCAGAAATAAAGATGTTCTTGAAACCAATGAGACGAAGACACAATGTACCAGAATATCTGGGACACAGTTAAAACAGTGTCTAGGTATAGCACTAAATGCCCACAAGAGAAATGAGGAAAGATCTAAAATCGTCACCCTAATGTCATGATTAAAAGAACTAGAGGAGCAAGATCAAAATAATTCAAGCTAGCAGAAGACAAGAAATAACTGAGATCAGAGCAGAACTGAAGGAGACAGAGACACCAAAACACCCTTCAAAAAAAGCAATGAATCCAGGAACTGGTTTTTTGAAAAGATCAATAAAGCAGAGCACTAGCCAGACTAATAAATAAGAAAAGAGAGAAGAATCAAATAGATGCAATAAAAAATGATAAAGGTGATAACACCACTGATCCCACAGAAATACAAATTACCATCAGAGAATACTACAAACACCTCTATGCAAATAAACCACTAAATCTAGAAGAAACTGATAAATTCCTGGACACTTACACCCTCCCTAGACTAAACCAGGAAGAAGTTGAATCCCTGAATAGACCAATAACAAGGTCTGAAATTGAGGCAGCGATTAATAGCCTGCCAACTAAAAGAAGTCCAGAACCAGACAGGTTCGCAGCCGAATTCTATCAGAGGTACAAAGAGGAGCTGGTACCATTCCTTCTGAAACTATTCCAAACAATAAAAAAAGAAGGAATCCTCCCTAACTTATTTTATGAGACCAACATCATCCTGATATCAAAACCTGGCAGAGAAACAACTAAAAAAATTTCAGGCCAGTGTCCACGATGAACATTGGATATGAAAACCCTCAATAAAATACTGGCAAACCAAATCCAACAGCAGATCAAAGAGCCTATCCATCACAATCAAGTTGGCTTCATCCCTGGGATGCAAGGCCAGTTCAACATATGCAAATCTAAAAATGTAATCCATCACATGAACAGAAGCAAAGACAAAAACCACATGAATATCTCATAGATGCAGAGAAGGCCTTTGATAAAATTCATCAGCCCTTTATGCTAAAAACCCTCAATAAACTAGGTATAGATGGATCATATCTCAAAATAATGAGAGCAATTTATGACAAACCCACAACCAGTATCATACTGAAGGGCAAAAACTGGCAGCATTCTCTTTGAAAACTGGCACAAGGATGCCCTCTCTTACCACTCCTATTTAACATATTATTGGAAGTTTTGGCTGGGGCCAGCAGGCAAGAAAAAGAAATAAAACGTATTAAGTTAGAAAAAGAGGAAGTCAAATTGTCTCTATTTGCAGACAACATGATTGTATATTTAGAAGAACCCATCGTCTCAGCCCAAAATCTCCTTAAGCTGATAAGCAACTTCAGCAAAGTCTCAGGATACCAAATCAATGTGCAGAAGTCACAGGCATTCCTACACACCAATAACAGAAAAACAGAGAGCCAAATCATGAGTGAACTCCCATTCACAATTGCTACAAAGAGAATAAAATACCTAGGAATACAACTAACAAGGAATGTGAAGGACCTCTTCAAGGAGAACTCCCAATCACTGTTCAAGGAAATAAGAGAGGACACAAACAGATGAAAAAACATTCCATGCTCATGGTTAGGAAGAATCAATATCTTGCAAATGGCCATACTGCCTAAAGTAATTTATAGATTCAATGATATCCCCCATCAAGCTACCACTGACTTTCTTCACAAAATTGGGAAAAAAAACTACCTTAAACTTCATATGGAACCAGGAAAGAGCACACATAGCCAAGACTATCCTAAGCAAAAAGAACAGAGCTGGAGGCATCACGCTACCTGACTTCAAACTATACTACAAAGCTATGGTAATCCAAACAGCATTGTACTGACATCAAAACAGAGATATAGACCAATGGAACAGAGCAGAGGCCTCAGAAGTAACACCACGCATCTACAACCATCTGATCTTTGACAAACCTGACAAAATCAAGCAATGGGGAAAAGATTCCCTATGTAATAAATGGTGATGGGAAAACTGGCTAGCCATTTGCAGAAAGCTGAAATGGGATCCCTTCCTTATACCTTATATAAAAATTAACTCCAGATGGATTAAAGATTTAAACATAAGACCTAACACCATAAAAACTCTAGAAGAAAACCTAAGCAGTACCATTCAGGACATAGGCATGGGCAAGGACTTCATGACTAAAACACCAAAAGCAATGGCAACAAAAGCCAAAATAGACATATGGGATCTAATTAAACTCAAGAGCTTCTGCACAGCAAAAGAAACTATCATTAGAGTGAACTGGCAACCAACAGAATGGGAAAAAAAATTTGTAATCTACCCATCTGACAAAGGGCTAATAAGCAGAATCTACAAAGAGCTTAAACACATTTATAAGAAAAAACAACGCCATCAAAAAGTGGGCGAAGGACATGAACAGACACTTCTCAAGACATTTATGCCGCCAACACACATATGAAAAAAAGCTCATCATTACTGGTCATTAGAGAAAGGCAAATGAAAACCACACTGAGATACCATCTCACACCACTAAGAATGGTAATTATTAAAAAATCAGGAGACAACACATGCTGGAGAGGATGTGGAGAAGTAGGAATGCTTTTACACTGTTGATAGGAGTGTAAATTAGTTCAACCATTGTGGAAGACAGTGTGGGAATTCCTCAAGGATCTAAAGCTAGAAATATCATTTGACCCAGCAATCCCATTACTGGGTATATACCCAAAGGATTATAAATCATTCTATTATAAAGACACATGCACACATATGTTCATTGTGGCACTGTTTACAATAGCAAAGACTTGGAACCAACCCAAATGCCAATCAATGATAGACTGGATAAAGAAAATGTGGCACATATACACCATGGAATACTATGCAGCCATAAAAAAGGATGAGTTCATGTCCTTTGCAGGGACATGGATGAAGCTGGAAACCATCATTCTCAGCACACTGACACAAGAACAGAAAACCAAACACCGCATGTTCTCATAAGTGGGTGTTGAACAATGAGAACACATGGACACAGGGAGGGGAACATCATATACTGGAGCTTGTCAGGGGGTTGGGTAGCTAGGGGAGGGATAGCAGGAAGTGGGGGTGACTGGGGAGGGCTAACATTAGGAGAAATACCTAATGTAGATGACAGTGGGATGGATGCAGCAAACCAGCCTGGCACATGTATAGCTATGTAACAAACCTGCATGTTATGCGCATGTACGCCAGAACTTAAAAAAAAAGAAAAAAAACAACCCCAGAAGATGGCAAAGGATATGAACATAGACTTTTCAAAAAAAAAACATTTATGCAGCCAACAAACATATTAAAAAAGCTCATCATCACTGGTCATTAGAGAAATGCAAATCAAAACCACATTGAGATACCATCTCACGTGAGTTAGAATGGCGATCATTAAAAAACCAGGAGACAACACGTGCTGGAGAGGATGTGGAGAAATAGGAACGCTTTTACATTGTTGATGGGAGTGTAAATTAGTTCAACCACTGTGGAAGACAGTGTGGCGATTCCTCAAGGATCTAGAAGCAGAAATACCATTTGACCCAGCAATTCCAATACTGGTTATATACCCAAAGGATTATAAATCATTCTATTATAAAGACACTGCACACATATGTTTATTGCAGTACTGTGTACAATAGCAAAGACTTGAAACCAGCCCAAATACCCATCAATGATAGACTGGATAAAGAAAATGTGGCATAGATACACCATGGAATACTACGCAGCCATAAAAAATGATGAGTTCATATCCTTTGCAGGGACATGGATAAAACTGGAAACCATCATTCTCAGCAAACTGACTCAAGAACAAAAAAGCAAACACCACAGAACTTAAAGCATAAATTTCTTAAAGTTAGAACTTAAAGTTCTCACTCACAAGTGGGTGTTGAACAATGAGAACACAGAGACACAGGGAGGGGAACATCACACACTGGGGCCTGTTGGGGGTTGGGGGATTAGGAAGGGATAGCAGCAGGTAGGGGGATAGGGGAGGGATAGCATTAGGAGAAATATGTAATGTAGACGATGGAGTGATGGATGCAGCAAACTACCATGGTACGTGTATACCTATGTAACAAACCTGCACGTTCTGCATATGTACTCTAGAACTTAAAGTATAATAAAAAAAAAAGACCTCTATGCCCGCATATATTGTATCCTACAGAAGCAATAACCATACGAAAGGCCAGAATGCCTTCTGCCTCGATTTAATCAAATACTCAGTTGTATAAATAAATCTGCTTTATTTTTCTCAAGTAGATTTATGTAAATAAATTTATGTAATTTATTTAAATAAATCTCCTTGAGAAAGGGCTTTTCTTGGCAACACAAATCAGAATCTGTATTTTAGCTCTGTCAAACCATGCAAGGAAAATAAATAAAAGCATAAACTGAATTCAATCAATCTTTATTGAGCTCCCATGGGGTGCATGAGTTTAGCATCTATAATTTATATATGTAGAAAAGTGTTACTTTAGCCCCATTTTTTTTTTTTAAAAAAGTAATGAATCTTAAAAGAGATGTGAGAATTATTTGAATTAGGTGGAGGCAAAATGAAGGAGATAAGACCAGCATGACAAGAAAAAAAAAAAAAAAACAGTGCCATCTCCTCCTGCAATCTTTAAAAAAAAATTAAGGCGGGGCATGAATTGCTTGAGATGGAGATGAAGAACAGTGTTTTAAAAAAAATTTTTGCAGAATCAGGCAGGCATGAACAAGCACTGCACTCCTGCAGCCATCTCTGGGTGAGGTGGGACAGGCATTACAGGCTGGTGCCTGCACCATAATTTTTTAAAAAATACAAATTTTTGAGAGACTCCAGAAACAGCCTGGTCAGGAGTGCACTCCTGTAGCTAATGTATTAATTAGGCTAGATTTAAAAATTTAAAGATGTTTTTAGTAGCTACAGGCATGACTCCTGCAGCCTGTAGGGACTCAAGCAAACCATTTTTAAACAGGTTGTTTAAAATACAGACTCCCAGGAGGTCTTGAGATCTGTATTTTTTGGGCATAATTTTGGTATTTTTAAAATGGCAAACAAAAAAAAAAAAAAAAAAAAAAGGAGAAAAATTACAAAATTCATGGAGGTGGAACACTGCAGCCTAGAATTCTGGGCATGTAGCCCAGGAAACCATTCCAGGACCAGCAACCAAAAAAAAATTAAAAATGAACCATGCACTCCTGGCCAGCAGGGAGGCAACAGGTGCATGAACCATTTCCTGTCCCACAAAAAAATCTGGGCAGATGTTATAGTACCAAGATGACACCTTGTTAGTACAACAACTTTCCTTTTAAAGAATTTATCTTAAATGTGTTTAAAACTGTTTTCAGGTATTTTCCCTAAAACTCCCTTTGATTCTGGTCATCTGAAAACAGGAAAAAGAGCCAAATAAACTGATTTATCAGAATTACTTTGCCTTGTCATCATTTCTAGCCAATAGAAAATGTCTCTAAATTAATCAAAATATACACTGAGCATCAGTAACATGTGATGATAGTCCATTTTGTTTTGTAGAATCTAAGTATTTTGAGAAAGTATAATTGAATTACCAAAAGTTTTCCTGTTTTTAGCTTTATTTTGTAACGAAGTTATTAGTAAGAACCTTGGTAACCAAAGTATCTCATCAAGCCAGGAAAATAAGGTGACTTTTTAATAGTAATTAAAAACATCAAGACAACAGATGATAGATCAGCTCACCTGTTTGAAGAAAACATGGGACAATAAACTGCTTGCTGATGGCCTAAAATTTTTAAGTTATAAAAAAGAACTTTATATTAGAATGTAGATTTTTAGGTATATAAATATGTTAGAGATTAGGTTTAGAGCTATAAAACCCAACACAAAAAAATTTTAAAGAATATATGTCTGAAGCCCAATTGTTAGCTACAACCTTGACTAAAAGAAGTAAGTACAGAGGTACCCTTCAATTACTCCATACTCAGCATCTACTGGCACAGTTATTTATTGACAGTAACTTGGTAGGGTAGCAGCAATTTACAGTTTTATACTGTTTAGAGTCTTTACGTAAATGTGGTAATTAATGTCTAGAAAGAGTAACTGATTTTAACTCTGATTTTTCTTGTAAAAAAAAATCAGCTAGAAAATAGTACAGCTAAGATTGGAGCCCCAACTCTTCAGATTTTTTCTTTTCTTTTTTTTTTTTTTTGAGATGGAGTCTCGCTCTGTCACCCAGGCTGGAGTGCAGTGGCGTGATCTTGGCTCATTGCAACCTCTGCTTCCAAGGTTCAAGCGATTCTCCTGCCTCAGACTCCTAAGTAGCTGGGACTACAGGTATGTGCCACCATGCCCGGCTAAATTTTGTACTTTTAGTAGAGACGGGGTTTTGCCATGTTGACCAGGCTGGTCTCGAGAACTCCTGACCTCAGGTGATCCACCCGCCTCGGCCTCACAAAGTGCAGGGATTACAGGCATGAGCCACTGCACCCAGCCTCTTCTGATCTTTAATCCAGTATTCTTCTCATATGCTTGTTCCCACTAGTTGTTCTTAGCATGGATATTTTCTAGATTAAACAATATTTGATCAAAACATTGATAAAAGATTTGTATTTTCCTGGAAAGGCAATGTTACAAAGCTTCTATAAAATGTAAAACATGTACATTTTGTGCTATTTAGAAGAGATCAATATTACCTTTTCTCGGGATCTTGTTGCAAACAGAGCTGTACCAACTAAAGAAGGCAGGAGAGAAGGTTTTTGAGGATGGTGTATGTAATCGGTCACTATTTACTGTGTGAGTTCCACTGGAGACAAGCACACTTTCTCCAATCCCAGAGTCTATACCTGACCGAGAATTTTTCATTCTGGATTCTGATTGAGGGAAAATACTGATATCCAATGGGCTATAAGGAGGACCTTCAGTTTCTGTAACAGCATCTAAAAGAAATAGAATGTTCCTTCAACACACTTCAGGCAAAATATTACAACGTTAACAACAATAAAGCTCCTAAGAGTCTACAGCAAACATGTTTAACAGAAATGATCTAGAATGTAAGCAATCTTATGAAAGGCAAGTAGCTCAGGGATTTTAGCAGCACTTACCTGAGTTCTATGCATGTCCTGGAAAGGCACCTGCCCACTGGCTAATTCACATGCTGTAATCCCAACACTATAAATATCTGACTTCACATTATACCCATGTAAATCCTGTAGGACACAATTTGAAATCTTTTAGTGCAACTAAGTTAACCAAAAGTTATACACATGTGCTTTTCTGATAAGGATGGTGAACAATAATGGAAAAAAAAACCCCATAAGCGACAAATCAAGACACATTTAATATATGGTATATAGATTCCTAACATAATTTTAACAAGAAAGAGAAAAAGTCTTGCAGAAGGCCATTTACCAATCCAAATATAAAGACACAACTGTCCTTTAGTCAAACTCAGAAGACACTCGAGACACAGACAACCCAATACAACAGCCACACCTGACCTGTCTCAGTAGTTCTGGGCTCAGCCACGGCTGCACTGATGTGCTGAACTGTGGGAAATCATACACAGCCCTATGCCTCTGTCCATGCTTAACCAAACTATGCAGATGGGACAGGCCAGAGAGTGTCACTAGGCCATCACCAGAAATGAGGATATGGCTGGCTTTAATACTCCTAGAACAAAAAGAAACAATCCTAAGTACTAGGAAACTGGCCAATGAAGAAAGAATAAAAATCTGCCAGGAACAAATCCATGCATTCTCTTGGAAATTAAATACCCTTTATAAAACAGCATTATAAACTGCAAAACTGCTGTTTATACAGGAAATATTCAGGGAATAGGAATTCGTTAAGCTACTTACTACAGCACCAACACAAGTAAAGATATAATTGAAAGCTACACATTAGGAACTGATAATATTTTTCAAACAGGGAATTGAATCAAATAATTAATTTCACTTTTTATTTTAGATGAAGTCTCACTCTGTGGCCCAGGCTGGAGTGCAGTTGCGCAATCTCAGCTCACTGCAACCTCCACCTCCTGGGTTCAAGTGATTCTCCTGCCTCAGCTTCTTGAGTAGCTGGGACTACAGGTGCATGTCACCATGCCTGGCTAATTTTTTTTTTTTTTTTTTTTTTGTATTTTTAGTAGAGACAAGATTTCACAATCTTGGCCAGGCTAGTCTCGAACTCCTGACCTCAAGTGATGCACCCACCTCAGCCTCCCAAAGTGCTGGGATTACAGGGATGAGCTACCATGCCTGGCCAATTTCACTATTTTTGAATGCTATTGCAAAACACCTAAGAAGTCATCTAAAAAAATCAAACAATATTTGAAGTATAAGGTTATAAAGTTAAATGTAATACTATCCAATAAAAGTCTCTCATGCATCATTTATCAAGGTCAATAGATCGAGACCATCCTGGCCAACATGGTGAAACCCCATCTCTACTACAAATACAAAAATTAGCCAGGCATGGTGGTGCCCAACTGTAGTCCCAGCTATTTGGGAGGCTGAGGCAGGAGAATCGCTTGAACCCGGGCGGCAGAGGCTGTGGTGAATGGAGATCACGCCACTGCACTCCAGCCTGGTGACAGAACAAGACTCCGTCTCAAAAAAAAAAAAAATATATATATATAAAAATATAACACACACACACACACATATATCTATCCTATAAATTTCCTTTAACTGTCAGACAAATTATAAAAGCCTTGTTTTTCCATCCCAAACACAATTTGCAAACGTAACAGAGAAAGATGGCCAATCATCTGGTGACATATAATAAAACCTCAGTTAACCAGAAAATAGTTGTGTTGGAAATCTTGGTTAACTAGAATTTTGCTAAAAAATAACAGTAAGACCAAAAGCTTTAAGGAGACTGAAACAACAATAGGAAAGCAAGCTTACTTAAAAGTAACTTAATTAAAAAGTAAGACAAAGTCCCAGTATATCTTAGAACAGCACTGTTTTTAGCATTCAGTCAATCCCTTTTGCATATACACTTTGGTAACAAGAGAAGTGATACTTAGGACGATAATCTCAAGGTACTGCAAAATATTTAAATAATCAAGGAAAAGTTTAATTACAACTTATGCCTAATATAAATATAAGCTGAAAAGCAGACAATGAAGCTATTTGCTTAAACAAAATCAAAACCAAAAACACCCAGCTAACTAGGATCCCAATTCCTACAGCTCATCCTCTGAGCATCCTCATTAGATTAAGACTGTGAGCTCCATGAGGGTAGGCACTCCACCCCAGCACCAAGTACACTTGGCACAGAGGATGTGGTCTGAACATGTTTGGTGAATGGATATATGATGTAAGCAATCTACTGCACCTAATCCTCCCTCAATTTTCACTTAAAAGTTTCCTATTCCTCTTTTCTGACATTCAATTGCTCTTTCCTAAAACCTCCTCCCAAGAGTTCTTCCATTAAAATTGTTTCATTTAGTAAAATACAAATAAGTGAATACCTGTGAATACAGCCGTTTTGGTGTAGATAGTTCAACCCTCTCACTGCTCCAAAGAGAATGTTTCTTATTAAAGTTTCACTCATTCCTTCAGGAAAATAGGTCCTCAAGAGTTGACTTGCTGAACCTGAAAGATACCCCTAAAATCTTTAGATGAACGTTGAAAGCGATTTTGCTACCAGCTTCTTTTCAACCATAAACACAAACATATCTGTTTACTTTTTGGAGTCTAACCCAAATAACACTTTCCCACATAAATGTGATTTTCTTTCAAGAATCTTTATTTATTTTTTTTTGAGACGGAGTCTCACTCTGTCACCCAAGCTAGAGTGCAGTGGCACAATCTTGGCTCACTGCAATCTCTGCCTCCTAGGTTCAAGCAATTCTCCTGCCTCAGCCTCCTGAGCAGCTGGGACTACAGGCACACACCACCATGCCCAGCTATTTTTTGTATTTTTAGTGGAGACACGGTTTCACCATATTGACCAGGCTGGTCTCAAACTCCTGACCTTCTGATCCACCCGCCTCAGGCTCCCAAAGTGCTGGGATTACAGGCATGAGCCACCGCACCTGGCTCAAGAATCTTTAAACAATTTTTTTTCTAATGACACTCTAGAGATTAGGAAAGAGAGTTAATGATTTTTCAATATTATTGAATAAAAATACATACTTTGTGTGCATATACAGATAAATACTTAAATCCAGAAGCAATTCACAAAAGCTGCCCTAAAAATCAAAGCTCTAGAATCCATTCAATATTTATTCAACACAATTATTGCGCTAAGTACTACATGAGCACCTGGGGAACACCGCAAATAAAAAATACGTAAATGATCCTGGCCCTCAAGAAGCACAAGCCCAGTGAGGGAGATGGGCACACACAAAGATGTTTCTAATACAGTGAAATCAGTTTACAATGCAGTGAAACAGGGACAGGGATGAGGTACATAGGTGGGAAAAAAACTTCTTCCTGCAAAATAACAGTAGGTTTCCACTGAAAGAAGGGAAGGAAGCTGAAGGGAAAAGACAGCTTATGCAAAGGCACGTTATACTTGGAGAAGCAGTGGTGGTTCATTGATCATCAACCCAATTCTGACTTTTTTTCCTGAAGACTAAAATTCAGCAGGTACCAGAAATAGAAATACACCATGAAATCTAAAATTAGTCATTAGACTTATAGACTTATAAATTAAATGTGACAGTCATAAATCCAAAATCCCAGCTCATCTGTATAATTATAACATCTAGGCTAAATTAATTTATTTAAAACCAGCATTTTTTTTTTTTTTTTGAGGAGTGCAGTGGCACAATCTGAGCTCACTGCAACCTCCACTTCCTGGGCTCAAGCAATTCTCCTGCCTCAGCCTCCTGAGTAGCTGGGATTACAGGTACGTGCCACCGCGCCCAGCTGATTTTTGTATTTTTAGTAGAGATGGGGTTTCACCCTAAAGCTAGCATTCTTACCATAGGCCATAAATGGAGAAATAACCCAAAGCCAGCTGCCAACAGTGAAAACTGTCCAATAAGTTGTAATATTGGGATGCCGGAAAAAGTGAGATAGAATCACGGCTTTCTAGGATAAACACACAAAAGACAAGACATTTAAAAACAACCTTTTTTTCCTTACCATGAAAATAGCAGTCATGGCAGCTAATACTCAAGGGAGCTTAATAGTGAAAGCACTGTTCTTAGAGCGTTCATCTGTTTAAATCTCACAACCACTCCACAAGTATGTGATATTATGATTCCCATTTTTCAGAAGACAACACTTAAAAATAAGTTAGAAAACCTGTCCAAAAGCATGCAATTAATAAAAAGAAGTGGAAGTAGAATGTGAACTTAGTTTCCCTCTAGGGTCATACTCAATAACTGTGCTATGTTCTGATTATTAAAAAAAAAAATTAAAAACACATAAAAATATGAAAATAAAAATCCTTTCTATCACTACCTCACAGAGAGCCACTGTTAACATTTTAGTATAGTTTCTCCCAGTCTTTTTGTTTGTGCAATATACATGTGCACATATAAATATTTTAAGAATTGGAACAATATCCAAACAAAATCCTTTCCCTTTTTGTATCAAAAATGATTAGTGACAATAAAAATGGTATTATAGAATACCTGAAATGCAATTCTGTCAAAATTTGTCATTCAGAAATTAATTTTGCTTAACTGGATGAAAAGGAAACTGTTTGCTTTTGATTTCTTCGATTTCCCTGTGACTATTTATGATTGGACTGACTAGGGGTATTATAAATCTCCAGACTAGCATTTTGAATATGATAGTCATTTGAAAGAACAGTAGTTATCAAAGTTTGAATGTATCCATTCTTTCATATAATGAATCTGGCTTCCAAGTGTTCTTTCCAAATTTGTAACTGCATGTTAATTAGAAGAAATCTACATTTCCCTAACAGAAGAACCATTAGTTTGGGGGGAGAAAATTCTTACAGATGTAATCTCCTCAAATAAACATTATATTAAATACAATCATCCCTTAGTCTCCATGGAGGATTGGTTCCAGGACTGCATCCCCCTGACAGTCTCCTATACGCCATCCCATGAATGTACTAAAATCTAAGAATGCTCAAGTCCCTTGTATAAAATGGCATAATATTTGCATATAACCTACACACATCCTCCTATATACTTTAAATCATTTCTAGGTTACTTAAAATGTCTAATACAATGTAAATGCAATATAAGTAGTTATGCTGTGTTTTATTTGTACTATTTTTTATTGTATTATTTATTTTAAAAAATATGTTTTCTATTGACATTTGATTGAATCTACAGATGTGGAGTGGAACCAGTGGACACAGAAGGCCAAGCATGTATCATTTTCTTCATATCGTTACCTGTAAAGCTTTCAGGCGTTCTTCATTACAGTTTTCCAGATTTGTAATTTTTATAGTTACCAGTGTTCCTGTAGGAGTATGCCGTGCAAGATGGACAGAAGTCAAGTTGTCAAATCCTCTTCCTATAGTCAGACAGAAAACTCATGTTAGTAACTAAAGAGGAAAAAAAAATTGACAATTTGGACTCGTCAAAATGGAAAAGTTTTGCTCTTCAAAAAATACAGTTAAGAAAATGAAAAGGCACGCTACTGATTCAAGGTATTAATAATACTTATCAGGTAATCCAATTAAAAAACAGAGGCAGAGGATTAAACAGGCAATCCACAAAATAAGATATAGGAATGGCCAATAAGCATAAGTTGCTCAAGATAGAGAAATGCAAATTAAAACAGTGACACACCATTACGTATCTATTATAATGACTAAAATTGTGACTTGATAAACCAATTGCAATACACTCACACAATGGAATGCTATTCAGCAATCCCCTGTCCCCAATCCCCTGTCCCCACTCCCAGTCCCTGGCAACCACCGATCTGATTTTTGTCCCATAAATGGTATTAAAAAGAATACAGTCATCAGCTTCTTTGTGTTTAGCTTCTTTCACTTAGCATATGCTTGTGAGACTCATCCACATTGTTGTATGTATCAGCAGTTAATTTCTATTGCTGAGCAATAATTAATTGTATGGCTATATCACAATTTATCCATTTATAATGTGAATGGTTATTTAGGTTGTTTTCAGTTTGGTGACTATAAAGCTGCCAAAAACATTCCTGTACAGGCTTTTAAGTAGACATATGTTTTCACTTATCTTTGGCAAATATCTGAGAGATTGTTGGGTCATGTGGTAAACATATGCTTAACATTATAAGAAGTTGCCAATTTGTTTTTAAATGTGGCTGAATCATTTCACAGTACCACAAATAATGCATAAGAACTGCCACTGCCTGACATACTCACCAGCATTTGGTATCGTCAGCTTTTTAAACGTAAAACACCTAGAGTGGCACCTGCTAATAGCCACCTAATAAACGTTAGTTCCCTCCTTCTCTCTCCATGGTCACCAAATTTTGTCAGTTTTATTTTTGAAATGAAGTTAATCTCAAATTCATCTCCTCCCCACAATGTCAGAGTAACTGACTTAGTTTGAGCCCCGTCCTCTCACCCTGGATGTATGCAGTGACTCCCTCAAATGCCCTGCATTCTCAGTCATAGCACATGCCAGAATTATTGAGGGAACTACTTCAAAATGCCTCTGCCTTGGCCCCACTCCTCAGTAGCTCTGTGATGGAATATAGGTGCAGTAATTTTTTAAAAAGACACAGGTAATGAAGATGATACTTCTGGTTTTGCATTGCTGATCTACTATTATTTCCTGACTGTTGCCTGAGTTGTTTTAAATTTGGCATTTTATCAACAGCAGATCCTACAGTGTGGCAGCTGAGAGCTTAGATCCTATAGTCAGAAAGATCTGGTTTCAAATCACTAACTGTATGACTGTCTCAATGCCTTGGTGTCCTCATCTACAAAATGGGAGTGGTAAAGTGTTAAAGGAAAAAAATGCATAGTAAATGTTCACCGTAATGCCTGTTAGATGCTATTACTGTCATCATGATTCCACAATGTCTCTCCAGCAGAAGGACAGTAAATTCCAAATTTCCAACTTAAATCCTCTGAGTCATAAGGAGGGTAGGTTGTGGAGGTCATTCTAAATCCACTACATGAAGTCCTCCACAATGTGTTCCAAACCTGCCTTTCCAGATTCATCTCCTACCTCTGCCTACTCTCCCCTTGTTCCCACTTGTAGTCACAGAGGAACTATATGGTATTCTCCCTCTAACTATCCTTCCTCAGTCATTTACTGAGGTAAACATCTTTTTACCTTTTTAGAATTGGCACCGTCTGAAACTCCTTTCTAATTTTGGGTCATTTGCCACAATGTGCTATTTCAATAAAAGTCAGATCCTTACACTCCCTTAGTCTCCTTGACCCTGGCATGTGACCTGTGTTTGGCCAACTGGAGCATGGAGCCAAGGACAAAGCAGCAGCAGTCGTCAGAGCTCCCTGCAGTGGGCCAGCGTCTGGCGGCAGGCAGTATACTCACTAGGCTGCTCCTATTTCACAGTTCTAGTCCTCATCACACAGCTTCTCTTGGCTTCTTCCAAGCCTATTTCTCTAGCCAATAATTCTGTGAAATTCCTTTTTCACTTAAGTTAGCCAGGATTGCCGGGCACGGTGGCTCAAGCCTGTAATCCCAGCACTTTGGGAGGCCGAGGCAGGTGGATCATGAGGTCAAGAGATCGAGACCTTCCTGGTCAACATGGTGAAATCCCGTCTCTACTAAAAATACAAAAATTAGCTGGGCGTGGTGGCGTGCACCTGTAGTCCCAGCTACTCGGGAGGCTGAGGCAGAAGAATTGCTTGAACCAGGGAGGTGGAGGTTGCAGTGAGCTGAGATTGTGCCACTGCACTCCAGCCTGGTGCCTGGAGACAGAGTGAGATTCTGTCTCAAAAAAAAAAAAAAAAAAAGCCAGGATTGTTTATGTTGTCTGTAACAAAACCTATGACTAGAATACCTAGCAAACTCTTCCTCATTCAAGATCCAGCCCCTTTGCCATCTCTCTTATCTCCCAGAGGTGGTTCATTAGATGCTCCATCTTCTCCGTTCCCATAACACTTAGGACACACCTCTACTACAGTACCCTCCAGTGCATAAAACAAAGCTACACTGTGTCTTTATCTTCCCAGAGATGATGTAAACTCCAAGTATTCTACCATGCTTTGTCTTCCTAGCACTACACAATCACCAGTGTGTAGTGTTTAATAGATGTTTCTGAATATCCAGAGCAAATGTTTCACATATGTAAATCTATAAACAATAACCCATCCTATTCCACACTTAACTGAAAAAGCTTTCTACTACAAATGAGATTTCAGGTAAAATTTTAAGCTAAAAAGCAATTTAGCTGAAGGATTGTGACTAAAAATATTTACATGACTTGATTTTACTTCATACATGGTAAAAATTATACCCATAAAATAGATGCTTCCCCACCATAAACACACAAATAAGTAGTATTTAGTGTCTTCCTCATCTAAATGTACTTCAATGAAAAAGTAAAAATTCTAGACAGCAATCTTGAAAAAGTCTGAGTCATTAAGACAGTCAATAAATTAATTGAATCCACTTGACTGACACAATTAACATCTAGTTTTATGCTGGAGGTAACAACAGAAAATGACTTGCCTACCAAATAATCTTTCTGTCATCAATTTAATTTCTAGCACTGAAGGGTCAATTAGAAATCCAGGATTATTACCTATTTCTACTTGGAGCTCGTAGTGAGAGACGTTGGTGGAACATACTGCTTCACTGGCTCTAGTGGATGGAGGTGACCAGGAAAGGGTTGGCTCATCGACCTGCATTTGTTTTTAAAGATAAAAACAAAATAGATGAACTTTTTGTCCCCCTGCCCCAATATAAAACACTCATATTTTCAAACACGCAAGTGCTCATTAGGAAGGTACTGCAAGGTGGCTTAAGCGACTGTTTTAAAATCTAAAAGGAATTTACCAATTTCTCATTGATGTTAGCTAGAAAGCTGTTAGCCTATGGAGAGGGCAGGAAAAGCAGATGTACAGACAGCAAGGAATACCTTCCAGTATAATTTTCAGTAAAATGTTTAGGAGTTGCTAAGAATGTTAATTCTTCAGGATAGCTGACAAATGTATCAAGCAAAGGGCTGCAGGGACCTGTGAGGGATAGTCTATGCTTGTGCTCTTGTTTGAAGCTACATCCATATTTTGCACAAGATGCATGCTCTGCTAGAGGATATGTTAACAGTCACGGAACAATTTCCAGACTGCAGCCTATTAAAACTGCCAAAGCTTTTTGCAAGATAAGTCAGATGGAAGGTCAGAAAGAAAAATCGAGGGAGACAGACCTCCTAAGTGAACGACCAAGAACTCGCAGGAGGTCTCATGGTGTGCTCTGGAGTGAGAATCAGGTTTGCACCTGAATACTGTGACAGTGAAATAACATGGATGCATGATAAAGAAGAAGCCTAAACCACTGGCTTCATATGATAGCCATGAGGGTCTCCCAAATGACATAAGTACTCCAAAGGACACTTAGGAGCCTCTATAGAAAGGTGGCAGGAATTCTTGTTACTGCCGTCAAGACGGAGGGGAAGGAAGAAAGGGGAAAAATCACATTACTATGTGCTAGGCATTATGTTAACCACTTTTCACATTCTTGAATCTTTTTAATCAAGAGACAGAGATGGAGTTTGAAATAGTGACAGGATTAAATGTTCCCGAAACTTTTAAGACAGCAGGAAAAAAGGAATTATAAACCCATGGCTAAAGATGAATAAGGGTGCCTACTGCTCAAGAGGAATGAAAGAATGTAAAAAGAAATTCTACTATACAATTGGAAATAATCCTGATGAGAAAACAAATCAAAATAAAGAAATTTAGTTTCTTTTTTTTCTGCCTCTTTACAATCTAGTGGAAGCAAGTTAGTTTCTTTAAAACAGGTAGTCTTCAGATGAACTCAGATTTAAAGACTGTATAAAAGAGATAGAAAGAACATATAACAGCTTAAAAAAATTTTTAAGTGATATCAACCTGTAAGCCTGTAAGGAAGGCTAGAGACGTAACGAACTAAGGTTTATAGATCACTGCTTGAAAATAACGGCATAATGTTACTGGGTGATGGACTAAAATCAGAACTAATCAGCCTCTATTTTGCTTCCATCTGTTCCATTAGGGAATTAGTCTTATGTAAACTAGAAGGGACACATATGTTGTAAATAAGTATTCAAAGCTCTAAACAAGTTGTTTTAAATAGGTTCAAACCTCCAGGCCCAGGGCAATTACATTTAGGATATTAAGTTTGCAAATATGGTAGAACTCAGATGAAAAACCAGAATAGAAGTAGCAAACCATGACCCAATTTTCCAAAAGGGAGAAAACTACAAAGGGGCAAGCTTGCTGCTGCTGCCCAATAAAGTCAGAGATCAAATTATTAGGTAGGTGAATTACGGGCACATGGTAATCACAAGAAAACCACACAGGTTTACTAAGAGTGACTCATCTCACACTAACCTCACTTCTCTTTTTTCATCTGATGACCAGTTAGATGACAGAAAACAAAAATTATGGCAAAGTCTCTGCCTTGGTTCTGTTAAACTTTTTAATGACTTCCTGAAAATGAAAAAGGCTGGCTTGAAAAAAGAAAACGTATGGATCATGCATTGCTGGGCATAGCTAATTACCAAAAAAAAAAAAAAAAAGGCCAGGACTCACAATCTTCCTGAGCAGCTAGAAGAATGGGCCCAGATCAGTAAAATTTTACGAGGATAAATGCAAAACCTTACACTTAAGTTTTGTTTAAAAAAAAAATCAGTGGTGTAAATACAAAATTGAGAATAGCAGGTTTATGACTTGGAGGTTTCAGTCAATAGCATGAGAGAGATTGTCAGATAAAAGCACAATATCGAGCTACATTTACAGAAGCAAAATTAAGCAGACTGGAAGAGACAAGAGTCTCACTGTATTCTGAAATGATTAGTTAGTATCTGGAGCACCATGGATAATTGAGACACCATAATTTAAGAGGGAATTGTAAAATGGTGATGCCTAGAGAAGACCAACCAAGTTGGTGAAGAAGGTTCCAGCAACAATGAAGGAATTGGAAATACTTAATCTGGAAAAAAAAAATATTAAGAATATATATAGTTGCCATTTGTAAGTGACTAAAAGACTAATATACAAGGTTAAACAATTGTTCAGTGAGAAGAGCCGAGATCAACAGATAGAAGCTCCAGGAAGTCGATTTCAGTTCAGCCTAAGAAATATGGAGTAACTGGTGCCATCCAAGTGTGACTCAGGCATCAAGCTGCCTTTTTCCATCATCCTCTCTCCATTGATATATTTCAGAGGTTAGGTGACCACCATTGACAGCAGTTGAGCTACAGGGAGATACAAAAACTGGAAGGGAAGAGGGAATGGTCAGCAATTGGAAGGCTAGAAAAGGAAAAGTTTTGATGCCCACAAATGTCTGCTTGCAGCAAAAGGAAGTATTGTGATATGAATTTCAAGTACTTTGACAGCTGTCATTACTTCTCCATTATATATTAAACTGCTTCTAATTATGATTTGGTTTCCCATGTAACTTTTCTATGAGGAAAGAGTGGACTGATGATATGAAGTAAGGGCACCTTTTCCTCTGGCACGGGGAGACTGGGTTTATAATGAGCTTGATTAATGTGAATCTGATATTAAAATATGGATCCGATATTGAAATATGGATCCACTTTAGGTTTGCTTACTAAATCCAGTTTCTGATCCTTAGAGGCTGAGAAACAGACCCTACATCATAGTTCAATAATCAAGCCAATGAAGTGTTTACAGAGAAATCCTGCCAGACTTTTACTTGTGGTGAAACATACCTTTCTGTATGTTTCTATTTTTCTATGATGAAGCTCTTTTTATTTAAATTTCTACAATGAACTCTCAGATATTATAGAGAACACTCCCTACATAAGTTGAAAATTAGATTAGATGGCCTCTCATGAATCCCTGTAATGTTAAAATTGCATTATTTTGAAAAGCAGCATCTCAGCTCAAACATCACAGCCTTTCATTTGCAAAGGAATTTTCCTACAGATAGAAGGGTTTCCAAAGTTACAGGAGACATAAATGATTTGGAAAACCAGACTATCCTCCAAACATGATATATATTTTTTTATTTTCCAAAAATTTAATTTAATAATTATATAAATATTGTAATAATAGCAATAATTCATAATTGCCAGGTGAGATTACTTTTTTTTTCCCCATTTTTTTTATTGCATTTTAGGTTTTGGGGTACCAAACATGATATTTTAACATAAAAATCCTATCTATAAAGTCCACGCCAATGGAGAACAAGTTGTCCAAAGAAAAGACAACAGATGGTGTTTTACAGCACGACTCAGAGAGCGCACAGCAAAGGTTTTCTAGTCATCAGGCACCAGTTTCCAGCTGGTGTCAACTTACAGTATACAACTTTTCCAATTCATTTCTCCACATGAACATACAGATTAATGCTTCTGCTTCTCTCACTGAAGATTTAGTCTGACTCTACTAACAGAGAGAGATGTGACATTTCAATCCTTAAATAATAAAATGGCTCCAGCCTGGAGGTTTGCAGGATTCAGGTGGCACCTGTGAAAGTTTGCTTAGTTCTTGGCCTCTCTCTCAGTAACAGCATGGAAACAAGAGTCACTTTACTTTCTGCCTCACCCAAAGGGTATTACCTGAATTAAAACTCAGACTGGGAGGTAAGTGGACAAAGATGGCTAAATAGAACCCTCCAGCAAACTTCCCTCACCCTTCAGGAACACCCAATTGAAAAACTATCCACACAAGAAAGCACCTTTGTAAGAATAAAAACTAGGTGAGTGATCACAGTATCTGGTTTTAACTTCCTATCACTGAAAGAGGCACTGGACAGGTTAGGAAAGACAGTCTTGAATAGCTGATGCCTCCCCCGAGGAGGGAGAGTGCAGTGATTGTGGGACTTTGCAGTGGAACTCAGTGCTGCCTGTCACATCAGAAAGCAACACGGAAGAATTAAGTCAGCGCCCAAGGAGGGAGCATTTAGCTCGGCCTTAACCAGAGGGGGAATCACCCATCCCAGCAGTTGGAACCTGAATTCCAGCAAGCTTGTCTGCCACCACAGGCTAAAGTCCTCTGGGGTCCCAAATAAACTTGAAAGGTAGTCTACGCCACAAGGACTGCAATTCCAGGGCAATTCCTGGTGCTATACTGGGCTCGAAGCCAGTGAATTCGGGGGGGCCCATGACCTAGTGAGACGCCAGCCAGGGTGGCCAAGGGAGTGCTTATGTCACCTCTCTTCCAACCCCAGGCAGTGCAGCTTGCAGCTTCAGGAGATTCCTTCCTTCACCTTAAGGAGAGGAGAGGAAAAGTAAGAATAAAGAGAACTATGTCTTGCAACTTGGATACCAGCTCAGCCACAGAAGAACAGGGCACCAGGCACTGAGGCCCCCATTCCAAGCCCTAGCTCCTGGATAACATTTCTAGACACACTGTGGGCCAGAAGGAAAACTGCTCCCATGAAGGGAAGGACCTAGTTCTGGCAGGATCCAGAACTGATTTATTCAAGCCCTTGGGCCTCGAATAAACATCAACAGTAGACAGGCAGTACTTGCTGTGGGCCTTGGGTGAAACTCAGGGCCATGCTGGCTTCAGGTGTGAACCAGCACATTCCCACTTGTGGTGGTCATGGGAAAGAGGCTCCTTCTGTCTGAGTAGAGGAGAGGGGGAGAGTAAGGGGGCTTGGTTTTGCAGCTTGGGTACCTGCTCAGCCACAATAGGCTAGAGCACCAAGCAGACTCCTGGGGTCCCTGATTCCAGGCCTTGGCTCCTCAACAGCATTTCTGGGCTCGCCCTGGGCCAAAGGGTAGCTCACTGCCCTGAGGGAGAAACCCAGGCCTGGCAACATTGACCACAAGCTGAGTGAAGAGCTCTTGGGTCTCGAGTGAACACTGGCAGTAGCCAGGCAGGACTTACCACGGGCCTGGGACAATGGTGGCCGTGGGGGAGAGACTCCTTCTGCCTGAGGAAAGGAGAGGGAAGTTTGCCTGTAGTTTGGGTGCCAGCTCAGCTGTAGTAGAATACAGCACAAAGTAGATTCCTAAGGTTCCTGACCCATGGCCCTGGCTCCCACAAGGCATTTCTGGACCAACCTAGGGCCAGGTGGGGAGTTCAGTGCCCTGAAGAGAAGGAAACAAGCCTGGCTGAATTCAACATCTGCTGAGTAAAGAGCCCTTGGTCCTTGGGTGAACATCTAGCTGGGCAGTGGTGGCTGCAGGCCTGGGGCAAGACCCAGTGCTGTGCTGAGCTTCAGGTCTGACCCAGTGCAGTCCTAGTGGTGGTGACAACAGGGGTGCTTGTGTCACCCCTCGCGCAGCTCCAGGCAGCTCAGCATGGAGAGAGAAACTGTTTGGGGGAAAAGTAAGAGAAGAGAATGAGATTCCCTGCCCGGTAATCCAGGTCAATTCTCTCAGACCTTACCCAAGACCACCAAGATGGTACCTCTATGAGTCTTCAAGAGTCACAGTGTTGCTGGGCTTAAGTGAGGTGATCCCTAATGCAGATACAGTTGCAGTGACCAAAGACTTAGACCACAATACACAATTCCCTGTAAATACTTGGAAAGCCTTCCCAAGAAGGATGGGTACAAGCAAATCTTCAAAGACAACTACTTATTGCAGCCTTCAAAGACTACAATAAATACCTAACTCTTCAATGCCCAGACATTAATGAATATCCACAAACATCAAGAACTTTGAGGAAAACATGACTTCACCAAATGAGCAAAATAAGGTACCAGTGACCAATCCTGGAGTGACAGAGATACGTGACCTTTCAGACAGAGAATTTGAAATAGCTGTTTTGAGAAAGCTCAACAAATTTCAAGGTAACACAGAGAAGGAATTCAATATCTTATCAAATAAATTTAAGAGAATGAAACAATTTTTTAAAAATCAAGCAAATTCTGGAACTGAAAAATTCAACTGACATACTGAAGAATGCATTAGAGTCTCTCAATAGCAGAACTGATCAAGCAGAAAAAAGAATTAGTGAGATTAAAGGCAAGCTATTTGAAAATACACAGAGAAGAAATAAAGTGTTCAATTAGGAAAAGAGGAAGTCAAATTGTCTCTATTGGCAGATGACATGATTGTATATTTAGCAGACCCCATCGTCTCAGCCCAAAATCTCCTTAAGCTGATAAGCAACTTCAGCAAAGTCTCAGGATACCAAATCAATGTGCAAAAATCACAAGCATTCCTATACACCAGTAACAGAAAAACAGAGAGCCAAATCATGAGTGAACTCCCATTCACAATTGCTACTAAGAGAATAAAATACCTAGGAATACAACTAACAAGGGATGTGAAGGACCTCTTCAAGGAGAACTACCAACCACTGTTCAAGGAAATAAGAGAGGACACAAACAGATGAAAAAACATTCCATGCTCATGGTTAGGAAGAATCAATATCGTGAAAATGGCCATATTGCCCAAAGTAATTTAGAGACTGAATGCTATCCCCCATCAAGCTACCACTGACTTTCTTCACAGAATTAGAAAAAAAAAACTCCTTAAACTTCATATGGAACCAAAAAAAGAGCCCGCATAGCCAAGACTATACTAAGCAAAAAAAACTAAGCTGGCGGCATCACGCTACCTGACTTCAAACTATACTACAAGGCTACAGTAATCAAAACAGCATGGTACTGGTACCAAAACAGAGATACAGACCAATGAAACATAACAGAGGCATCAGAAATAACACCATACATCTACAACTATCTGATCTTTGACAAACCTGACAAAACCAAGCAATGAGGAAAGGATTGCCTATTTAATACATGATGTTGGGAAAACTGGCTAGCCATATGCAGAAAGCTGAAACTGGATCCCTTCCTTATACCTTATACAAAATTAACTCCAGATGGATTAAAGATTTAAACATAAGACCCAACACCATAAAAACCCTAGAAGAAAACCTAAGGAATACCATTCAGGACATAGGCATGAGCAAAGACTTCATGACTAAAATACCAAAAGCAATGGCAACAAAAGCCGAAATAGAAAAATGGGATCTAATTAAACTCAAGAGCTTCTGCACAGCAAAAGAAACTATCATTAGAGTGAACTGGCAACCAACAGAATGGGAACAAATTTTTTCAAGCTACCCATCTGTCAAAGGGCTAATATCCAGAATCTACAAAGAACTTAAACAAATTTACAAGAAAAAAACAAACAACCCCATCAAAAAGTGGGTGAAAGACATGAACAGACACTTTTCAAAAGAAGACATTTATGCAGCCAACAAACATACGATCAAATGCTCGTCATCACTGGTCATTAGAGAAATGCAAATAAAAACCATATTGAGATACTATGACTCCAGTTAGAATGGCAATCATTAAAAAATCAGAAGACAACACATGCTGGAGAGGATGTGGAGAAATGGGAATGCTTTTACACTGTTGGTGGGAGTGTAAATTAGTTCAACCATTGTGGAAGACTGTGTGGTGATTCCTCAAGGATCTAGAACTAGAAATACCATTTGACCCAGCAATCCCATTACTGGGTATATACCCAAAGGATTATCAATCATTCTATTATAAAGACACATGCACACTTATGTTTATTGCATCACTGTTTACAATAGCAAAGACTTGGAACCAACCCAAATGCCCATCAATGATAGACTGGATAAAGAAAATATGGCATATATATACCATGGAATACTATGCAGCCATAAAAAAGGATGAGTTCGTGTCCTTTGTAGGGACATAGATCAAGCTGGAAACCACCATTCTCAGCAAACTGACACAAGAACAGAAAACCAAATACTGCATGTTCTCACTCATAAGTGGGTGCTGAACAATGAGAACACATGGACACAGGGAGGGGAACATCACAAACTGAGGCCTGTCGGGGGTTGAGGGGCTACAGGAGAGTTAGCAGGAGGTCGGGGGATAGGGGAGGGATAGTATTAGGAGAAACACCTAATGTAGATGATGGGGTGGATGCCACAAACCACTACTTGACAAACTTGCATGTTCTGCACATGTATCCCAAAACTTAAAGTATATAAAAAATTACTGCAACAAAATAAATACATAGAGAAGGCAAAAGAAAAAATAATATGAAAGAATGAAGCACATCTACAAGATCTAGAAAACAGCATCAAAAGGGCATATGTAGGAGTTATTGGCCTTGACGAGCAGGTAGAGAAAGGTATCAGAATAGAGAACTTTCCAAACCTAGAGAAAGATATCAATATCCAAGTATAAGAAGATTATGGAACACCCCAGCATATTTAACCCAAAAAAGACATTTAACAATCAAATTTCCAATGGTCAAGGATAAAGAAGGGAGCCTAAAAGAAGTAAGAAAAAAGGAAAGAACATATAAAGGAGCTCCAATACATCTTGCAGCAGACTTGTCAGTGGAAACCTTACAGACCAAGAGAGAGTAACGTAACATATTTATGTGCTGAAGGAAAAACTTTTATAGAATAGTTTATCCAGTGAAAATATCCTTCAAACATGGAAGGAAAAATAAAGACGTTCCCAAACAAACAAAAGCTGAGGGATTTCATCAATGCTAGACCTCTCCTACAAGAAATGCTAACAGGCATTCTTCAATCTGAAAGAAAGGATGTTAATGAGCAATAAGAAATTATCTGAAGGTACAAAAGTCACTGGTAATAATAACTACACAGATAAAAACAGTAGTAACATCATAACTGTGGTGTGTAAACGACTCATATCTTGAGTAGATAGACTAAAAAGATGAACCTATCAAATATAATAACTACAACACCTTTTCAAAATAGTATAAGAAGATATAAGGGCAGGTGCAGTGGCTCACGCCTGTAATCCCAGCACTTCGGGAGGCCGAGGTGGGTGGATCACCTGAGGTTGGGAATTCGAGAACAGCCTGACCAATGTAGAGAAACCCCATCTCTACTAAAAATACAAAATTAGCAAGGTATGGTGGTGCATGCCTGTAATTCCAGCTACTTGGGCGGCTGAGGCAGGAGAATTGCTTGAACCTGGGAGGCAGAGGTTGCGGTGAGCTGAGATCGCACCATTGCACTCCAGCATGGGCAAGAAGAGCGAAACTCCGTCTTTAAAAAACAAAAAAAGAAGATATAAATAGAAACCACAAAAAGTTAAAAAAAACAGGAGGAATGAAGTTAAGGTGTAGAGTTTTTATTAGTTCTCTCTTTGCCTGTATGTTTTTGCAATCAGTGTTGTCAGTTTAAAATAACGTTACAAGATGTTATTTGCAAGCCTCGTGGTAACCTCAAATCATAAAATCTACAACACATATACAAAAAAAAATAAAAAATAAACTAAAACACACCACCAGAGAAAATCAACTTCACAAAAAGGAAGAAGACAGGAAGGAAGAAGGAGGGAGGGAGAGGAGGGAGGGGAGGGAGGGGAGGGAGGGAAGGGAGGGAAGGAGGGAGGAAGGGAGGGAGAGAACACAAAACAAATAACAAAAGCCAGTAGTTAAGTCCTTACTTATCAATAGTAACACTGAATGTCAATGGATTAAACTTTCCAATGAAAACATAGAGCAGCTGAATGGATTACTAAAAAAAGATTAAATGATCTGTTGCCTACAAGAAACACACTTCACCTGTAAAGGCACACATAGACTGAAAATAAAGAGTTGAAGAAAAATATTCCATATAAATATAAATCAAAAAAAGAACAGGAGTCGATATATATATATCATCAGACAAAATAAATTTCAAGGCAAATCTTATAAAAAGAGACATAGAAGGTCCTTATATAATCCTAAGCAAAAAGAACAAAACTGGAGGAATCACATTACCTGATTTCAGATTATACTACAGAGCTATTGTAATCAAAACAGCCTAGTACTGGTATACAAACAGACACACAGATCAATGGAACAGAACAGAAAACTCAGAAATAAATCCGTACATCTACAGTGAATTCATTTTTGACAAAGGTGCAAAGAACATACACTGAGGAAAAGACAGTCTCTTCAATAAATGGTTCTGAGAAAACTGAATATTCATATGCAGAAGAATAAAAGTAGACCCCTATCTCTTGCTATATTAAAAAATAAAATCAAATGGATTAAAGACTTAAATCTAAAATCTCAAACTATGAAATTACTACAAGAAAACATTGAGGAAGCTGTCCAGGAAATTGATCTGGGCAAAGATTTATTGAGTAATACCACAAAAGTAGAGGCAATCAAGCAAAAATAGACAAATGTGATCATAGCCAGTTAAAAATCTTCTGCACAGCAAAAGAAATAATCAACAAAGTGAAGAGACAACCCACAGAATGGGAGAAAATATTTGTAAATTACCCATCTGACAAGGGATTAATAACTAGAATTTATAAGGAGCTCAAACAAAGTTTTAAAATCTAACAATCTGATCTAAAAATGGGCAAAAGATCTGAATAGACATTTCTCAAAAGAAGACATATAGTTCCGGGCACAGTGGCTCACACCTGTAAACCCAATACTTTGGGAGGCTTAGGTGAGAGGATCACTTGAGGACAGGAGTTCAAGACCAGCCTGGTCAACATAGTGAGACCTCATCTAGCTGGGTGTGGTAGGACACGCCTGTAGTCCTGGCTTATCAATAACCTGAGGTGAAAGGATTGCTTGAGCCCAGGAGGTGAAGGCTGCAGTGAGCTACAATTACACCACTGCACTACAGCCTGGGTGGTAGAGCAAAATACTGTCTGAAAAAAATAAATTAATTTTTTTTAAAGATGACATCCGTATGGCAAATAGGTATATGAAAAAGTGCTCAACATCATTGATCACCAGAGAAATGCAAACCAATACTAGAAGGGGGATATCATCTGACCCCAGTTAAAATGGCTTTTATCAAAAAGACAAGCAATAACAAATGCTGGCAAGGATATGGAGAAAAGGGAATCCTCATATGCTGTTGGTGATAATGCAAATTAGTACAACCACTATGGAGAACAGTATGGAGGTTCCTCAAAAAACTAAAAAGAAAACTACCATATGATTCAGCAATCGCACTGACAGGTATACACTCAAAAGAAAAGAAATCAGTATATTAAAGAGATATATGCAAACCCATGTTTATTGCAGCACTACTGACAATAGCCAAGATTTGGAAGAAACCTAAGTGTCCATCAACAGATGAATGGATAAAGAAAATGTGGTACATATGTACAATGGAATACTATTTAGCCCTAAAAAAGAATGAGATACTACTATTTGCAACAACATGGATGGAAGTGAAGGATATTATGTTAAGTGAAATATGGCAGGCCCAGAAAGGCAAACTTCACATGTTCTCATTCACCTGTGGGAGCTAAAAATTAAAACAATTGAACTCATGGAGATACAGAATAGAGGCCAAGAAGGGGTGGGGGGGCAGAGAGAAGATGGTTAATGAATTCAAAAATAGATAGAATAAGGTCTAGTATTTGATAGCACAACAGAGTGACTATAGTCAATTTATTGTACATTTAAAAATAACTAAGAATATAATTCAAATGTTCATAACACAAAAAAATGATTTATGTGTAAAGTGACGGACAACCCATTTACCCTGATGTAATTATTACATATGCCTGTATCAAAATATCTCAGGTACCCCATAAATATATACACCTTCTATGTACCCCCCCCAAAATTTTTTTAACCCTCAGATACTACATCCTATTTTATGAAAAGACAGGTAATTAGAAACCTTTACAGTATTAATGAATAAAAAGCAAAATAACAGAATAAAGACAGCTGAAGATAGGACCAGGTCAAATTATAAGCAAAATTAACTAGGATTTACTAATTTTGTAGCAAATAAGGCATTTGCAAGGTAGGTTCCATTCTGTAGCAAAAACTGCAGTATAAAGTATGCAATAATGGGAGGAAGATATCTGAAAGAAATATCCTAAGACATATCTAAGACATGTGGGAGCAGAGCCAAATAAAAAGTGTAAGTGGAAAGGCTTCATAGATATAGTATTTGAACCAATTCTTTATGGATGAGGAAGAATTTCAGAGACAGAAAAGAAGAAAGAGTATTTCAAGTAGAGAGAAGGGTATGTGCTAAGCCTCAGCAGCAAGAAATGAAACTAATATTAGACATATTCTACACCAGTAAAAGTCCTCATATTATGCTAATTTAGACATTATTCCATAGGCTTTAGGAAGCCAATGGAAGTTTCCAAGCTGGAAAGGGACACGAGCAGGCCTGTATTGGTAGCAGTACTGAACACTGATGTGAGTGGTGGGAGAAAACCAGGTGTGTGTCTAGGAGACTGGAGGCAACGAGTCCATCTGCAACAGCCCAGGTAAGGGACAATGAGACCTGAGCAGTACCAGTGCTCACGTGAAGTAGGGGACAGACTCCAGGGCATTTCCGAGACAGAGTCAGAAGACTTGGTGAATAATAAATTTGGGGGCAGAGGTAGAGGCCATGTGAGGATAACTCTAAAAGTTCGAGTTAGGATGACATAGTAGATGAGTTTTCATTAGCCAAAGTAGGAAATACCCGTGGGTTGGTGGGTTTGAAAGAAGATTAAGGTTTTATTCAAACTGAGTAGAGATGCCTTTGAAAAATCCAATCAGAGGTATTCTAGAGACACTTCTGTTGCTCTGAAAAGAGTCTGGGGTTGCAGGTAAAAATTTGAGAAGCATCAGTTCTGCTTGATGCCAGGGTCCCCTCAGGAAACCTGTGGTACTCCAAGACAATCTGAAATCTGAGCAACTGAAGTCATAGTAATGACTTAGGGAAACTGCTTAGGGAGAGCCACTTTAGGAAGAAAAGAAGTGGCCAGTTATAGACTCCTGGAAAATGGCAGGAGGAAGGAGAAATAGTAAAAGACCCTGTAAAGAAAAAGAAATAGAGAAGAACCAGGAGGGAATAGTATTATAGAAGGCAAAGTTAGAGCATTAATTGTACTCAACCATTTTTTTTTAAGATGATATCTCACTATGTTGCCCAGGCTGGTCTGGAACACCTAGGCTCAAGTGATCCTCCTGCCTCGACCTCCCAAAGTGCTGGGATTACAGGAGTGAACCACTGCATCCAGCCTACCCATTTTCTTACCAAGTATTGATGGATACTGGTTTCAGACTGTTTTTCAGGTCTGAGTGATTCAACTTGTGTTCTTGAAGTGCAGAAACAATCCTGGAAGTCAGAAATGCATTACATAAGTGAAAAATAAGTTATAGGATAAGAAGGGGTGGTATGTAGATACAAAAAGTTCTAGTGACTAGAGTGGGGCGCAGAGAGGAAGGGCAACATGCAGGAACCTGGAACTGAAGCCAGGATCCACATCATGGAGGTACTCAGTGTGGGACAGAAGGGAAAAGTAGCTGGGCATGCAGACAAACTTCATATACATTAGAATTTCACTTGGTGTTATCGCTGATCCTTCCCCCTCTCTTTCTTGAGAGGGGATAATAATTCATTTTAACTGTTGAGGTTAATTTTTAACTCCAACTGTCAATAACACTGAGGTTTTCTTCTGAACATTTAGCCAAAGATTACTCTGCTGTATTCATTATAATTATTTTTATTTTAGTCCTCGCTATCTTAAATATAGAAACCATGTTTATTCACATTAAGCCACATATTGAATGAAAAAATAATTGTTTCTAAATCTGATAAACATCTGTAATTACAACTCAAAGCAAATTAAAAGAGACTTTTATTATCACAATTTACATTTTTCTGCATATTAACCCATGGTTCTATTATCATTTATTGCCAATAAAGAAATGTAACACCTACCTACATGTGATTTATCACATCATTAATCAGTGGGGTAAAGCTGACCTTATACTATTTAGGAAGAAAAAGTATGTCAAAAGAAAAGTATAAACACATTTTATGACAGGCTTTACTAGCAAAATATTTTCAATATTTGAAAATTATTTTTTCAATAATTTTCTGTCGCCCAGGCTGGAGTGCAATGGCACGATCTCAGCTCACCGTGACCTCCGCCTCCTGGGTTCAAGCAATTCTCCTGCCTCAGCCTCCCAAGCAGCTGGGATTACAGGTGCCTGCCACCACAACTGGCTAATTTTTGTATTTTTAGTAGAGATGAGGTTTCACCATGTTGGCCAGGCTGATTTCAAACTCCTTACCTCAAGTGATCTGCCCACCTTGGCCTCCAAAGTGCTGGGATTACAGGCATGAGCCACCATGCCCGTTTCAAAATTTTTCATTTCAAGCATCTTATGGACATTTGTTTTTATATAAACATTAAAATACAACATCAAATGACGTCTACCCATGTCTACTTAACATTTTGTAGTCAGTTACTTAAAAGTAAATTTCCTTTTAAGATATGCCAGAATTTCTCACTAATCAAACTAGTCATTTTCCCAGTTAGTCTACATTACCGATTATTTTAACTTGAATTCCCACAGTCTGTATGCTTTACAAATCTATTACAAAAATTTGGCATATATTCCCACTGTTTTATGTAAAAATCCCCCTAAAGAACAGATGCTAACAATGTCAAGATAGCCATACAACTGATTCCTTTGCAGAGTTTCTAATGGCTTCCTAGGGTGAATAACATTTACAGTAAAACAGTTTTTGAAGACACTTATTAGTGTTGTTCATATTGAAAACATCCACAAGCTAGGCAGGCCATTTATATATTGTTTGGTATTTATATATTTTCGCAACATTTAGCTTGAATTTTTCACAACAACCATTAACACCACTGTGCAAAAGAAGAATGAACATAGTAGGCCTATTAGAAAAGAGCTATTAGAAAAGAACTGCTTATAAATTTGATCCTTGGCTGGTATCTGGGAACTGGGATTTTGCAGAGGTTCCCTTCCCAAGAATCACTCGTTGTGTCTCAACTGTAGGTGCAAATAATATGGTTTATGCTGAACACCTGGCTTTTTTCTGGGTGACTGGAATTTTGTTACCTGCTAGCAGACAGTGCCACAGGACAAGTCCCCAATAAAAACCTTAAATCCGAGTCTCTAATGAGCTTCCCTAGCAGACAACATTTCACATGTCACAACTCTGGGCGAACTGTGCATATCCTATGGGACTGCACTGAGAAAAGATTCTTGAAAGCTTGTGCCTGGTTTCCTCTGAACTTCACCCCACATACCTTTTTCCTTTGCTGATTTCGTTTTCTATCTTTTTGCAAATTTTTACAATTTATAAAATTGTAAATCTTAAGTAATCCTTTAGAGGAGGGGTAGGCAAACTAACTATGGTCTATGAGCCAAATCTGACCAACCACCTGTTTTTGTGAATAAAGTTTTACTGGAACACGGACCATTCATTCATTTATATATTGCCTATGGCTACTTTATTGCTAGTATTTCAGCAGAAGTATAGCTGCAACAAAGACCAAAGGGCATGTAAATACTATCTGGCCTTTACAGAAAAGTTTGCTGATCCCTCCTTTAGAGAATAAGGCATTTCACCTCCGTGTATTTTCCAGATATATAAAGCTCCTCTTTCAAGTGGTAAAGCTTTACTTTAAACATGTAAGTAAATGTGTTATGTATTTTCCATATTACTAACAATATAGTCTTCTACCTTCATAGTTCTGCCTCTCAGCCTTGGTAATTGATAGAATAGATTGGCAGGTATGAGTCTGATACCTGGCTCCAATATTTTGCAATCTTAGACAAACTGAAAATGAAGATAATTCTACCTGCCCTGCTAATTTTCCATAATTTGAAACTATGAAAGAAATATATGAAAGTATTTATAAACTACCTCCCTCTATCACTCAGGCTAGAATGCACTGGCACAATCACAGTTCACTGCAGCCTTGATCCCTTGCTCAAGTGATCCTCCCACCTTGGCCTTCTGAGTAGCTGAAACTACAGGCATGTGACACCACATCTGGCTAATATTTTATAGACAGGGTCTCACTATGTTGCCTAGGCTGGTCTTGAACTCCTGGGTTCAAGTGATCCTCTAGGCTTAGCCCCCGAAAATGCTGGGATTATAGGTGTGAGCCACCATACTAGGTCTACTCATTACTTTCTAAAAGACCACTGTTTTAATATAAGTATTCCCTATTCAAATATTATATTACGTATAAAATAGAATGAAAGTCCTCAAGCTACTTAATCTAAAGTAGATACCATGGATCTAAATATAAATAAAAAACCAGTTGGCAGCTATACCTCATATTATACATTGATCCAAATTATTTTTTTCCAGTTAAGTCAAAGGGCTTATTTTTAATACTATTTGGCCTTTGGTCAGACGAAAATTTGTAAAAGGAATTTTTGAAAGATTTAAAAGATAAGGCATAGCTAACAGGTAAGAGCAGCATATCTAAGTGTAACATCTATGAGAAAAAGTAGATATGGGACAAAGGATTAGAATAATGAGCCTATCGGAAGATAGGAGAAGTTATTTATGAAAGAAAGAAAAACTTAATGAGAATGTGATTCATTTCTCAAGTCCAAAAGTCAATCAGGTCAAAACAACATCTTAGAGCATAAGAATACCCCATCAGAATATGCCTTTTATTATGACTTGGCATTAACATCCAACTACTCTGACAGAACAAAATCAGATCTATGTTAACAAAAACTTACCAAAAGAGACATTGAATCGCTTTAGTTCACAGAAAGTGACAAAAATCCATCTATTCCAAAGAAGGCTTTTATCTTCCTTTCAAAATGCAGATATATCCTACCATAAAAAACAAAAGCAAAACAATTTAGAATCACATAAAAGTTCCTTAAAGAACTAATTGCCTTAAACCTATCCAGTATTTAGGCAGCTGTCCCTTGACATCCAATATATAGGTAGCTACTCGTTGACACGAGGAGACATTCCTGAAAAGCATCTTTAAAGAATTTTTTTTAACTGAACATTATTTGGGATCTGACATCACAACAGAGAAGCACAGTGAAAAGAAAAGAAGTTCTGAATATTTCCAAAGCCTCAGAGTATTTGCATATACATTCCCTATGTTTTCTATACGGTTTGTTTTTTAAAGAACGCTGAGCAAATTTGAAAGCAATATAGAAAACCAATTTTGGACCCCACTTTTGATATCAACGGTGTCGCTTAAACTCCAAGAATTTTCAATGATTCCATGTATTCTAACTAAACTTTGAGACTTTCCAAAACTCTTTATTAATTACCTACTAAATCATTTGGGGTCCCTACCAGCAAATATGGGAAAGAATCAGAACAGACTAGGAAATTAATTCAAGGAGATACAAAAGCACCACCGAAGGTTTCCAGACCTTTACTAACAGAAAGGGTGGCAATCTTGGAAGTTTGCAGATACAGAGTATTCCTTTACATCTAACCAACATCATCTTTCATCTAAATTGTGCTTCATTATTTCAGTTTAATGAAGTCCCCAAATTTGATGAACCCATCTACAAATATATGAGCAAAATGAGAAAGGGAAGATTTTGTAAACCATAAAAACAATAAAGCAATATCCAATTTTATTACTAAGGAAAGAGGTGAATTTATTCAGGATGTTCACTATGAACCAAAGGTAGAGATTGGGAGGAAGACAGACCTGAAAGGTTGTGATCATTTAGTCACCTGGCATTCATTACCCTCAAGTTAAGACATTGGAGTTTGCTGTGCTACAAAAGGGGAAAAGCAATGCCTGCCCTGTCAACCTTCCAGGTGACTGAGATCAAATGAGTTACATCTCAAAGTGCCCCTAACTAGCACACATTGTATCAACTTGAACTATGCTTTGAAAAGTACACTCAAATATACTGATGGCAGTACAAAATGGTAAGGCTTATTTTTGGAAAGCAGGTTGTCAATGTTTCAACAATCATGAAAATATTCATACCTTTTGACCCAGTAAAATTCCTACTAACCATCTAAGGCGATATCAAAGTAAAGGAAGAAACTACACACCCATAGTCATTACACTGTTAATCTGTAACAGCCAAGTAATCATTACACAGGTGTTTAATGAATGGCTAATATGGGTCAGGCACTGCGGACACTCACTGGTAATCAAGGCGGACAAGGCCCTGGTCACTCGTATCTGACCTTCCCACAAGCAGAAAGGTTATGGATGTCATGATTAACCAAATTTTCTGGTTACTATGACTTTGTACCCTGCTTTTTTCACTCAGTGTCAGCAAATTGTTACGATTTTGTTCTAACAATTTGAAACTCCATTACATTTTTTTTTTTTTTTTCAGAAAAGCTCAGAAGAAACAGACACACTCTGGTGAAAACTGTTAGTACTAAAAGGGTTGTCCCTATGGGGTGGTTTAATCCCAGAGATTTTTGCCTTAGATACACCAGACTATTTAGAGATAATTTTACAAGACATTTTGAGGTCAAGGCAGCAGCTGCACCCAGCAAAGGGGTGGGGGTGAAGGATTTGCTGTTATAATTTTCTCTGGCATGCTCTTTCACGAGATATGAATATAAACCCTTTCTTTAAAAAAAAAGTCATACTTAAGAGACCTATATTTCTGAATGTATTCACAAGTACATCAGTGCAATCCCTTGCACATGTATCTAAAACGCTAATTACGATAAAGCTTTATAAGTAATTTCAATTTATTCCGCAATACAATGGTTCATATGAAGACTTTAATCTGAAAGATTAACACTTTCTGTAGAAACCACAAGGGCTCATCTACTCACAGAACACGGGTTTTGAGTTAATTTAGGCGTTCAACAGAGGCCATTGCTACAGGAAATGCAAAAATAACCCGATGTAACTCTCTTTGTTGAGCTTTAAAATTACTGTAATTTTCAGAGTGATTTTGGGAACCCCTAAAATCTTAAAGATCATAGCGACGCACAGCGCGGGAGAATTTTCCAAGCTTAGTGACTCATGCTTTCAACAAATCTTTACTGAGAGCCTACCGTGTGCCAGGCACCGTGCTACTAGGTAGGCACCGTGTTACACGTTCTCATCAAGTTTTGAGGAAAAGGTACTTGACAACAGACCCAGCAGGGAATAACACAGCGCTGAACTGAAAAACCGAGGACAAAACCGACACTCGAACATTTAATTTTATAAAAGGTTCCTTCCTAGTCCTGCTTTGGGGGACTTTGCAGCGAACTTGCAGAAGGCAGCAGATAAAGCTGGGATCTGAGGGTGTCTTCGGTGTGGAAACTCCCCAAGCCCGAGAACGCGCCCAAAGGTGAGAGCTCCAGGGAGAGGGCGTCCGGGAGGCCTGGGCTCCGCGCACCTGGCACGGCCAACCCGGCAGGCACCACCCGGCGGGCTGAGAACCCCCGGCCCGGGGCCCCGGTGAGCCCGAGTTGCACGAGCGCAGGGGCCGCTCGCCACGCCGGGCCGCATTCTTGCGACCGCTCCGCCAGCCGCCAGTGCTGCGGCTCGAGGTGGGCTGGTGCGTTCTGGCCTCGGGCTTCTCGGACGTGCGCGGACCGAGGCGCACTCCCTCACGTCCCCCACCGGCCCCGACACCTTTCCCTCCCGGGCCTGCCTCCCCCTCGTTACCCTAGCGGCGACCACGGCCAGCGACTCTCTTCAGACTGCCAGCGGTGCGGACGGGGGCGGGGGCCGGAGACCGGCTCGCGGAGGAGCTAGGCTAGCGCTCTAGGCCCGCTCCCGGCGCGAGGCGCGGGAGGGCGGCGCGGCCGCGACCGGGGCAGTGGGCTTGGAACTCTGCCCCAGCCCCAGGCTACCCGCAGGGACGCGGCCCCGCCTCCTGCCCCGGGGCTGAGCGGTGAGAAGGCGGGGCCTCCGAGCTTGGGGCGGGGCGGCTAGGAAACTACAATTCCCAGCAGGTCTTGCGCTGGGCCGTGGAGGCCGCTGGGAGAGTGGGTCTCCTCTGGCTTCCCCAATTGTGTGGGGGCTGCCATTGACCCGTTGTGGCTGCAGAACCAAGGTCGCCGAGTGATGATGTTGTGAAATCGCTCGCCTGTCCCTGCCACTCCCAGGCGGTTGCTGGCACTGGAAGCAGCGGCGGCAGCTTCGGCTGCTGCTCTCAGGTTGCCGCCGCATTAGGAGCTTCCTGAAGAAGCGCGGGCGGACCACGGAGGATGCCGGGCCACTGCAGTGAGTAAGCTATCCGCTCACAACCCGAACTTGCCCTTGACAACTTCTCCGGAAGGCGGAGGAACCTCCTCGCCCCGAGCTCCTCCGGTCCCCGGAGGTCACGCGCCGACGCCGGAGGCGGAGGCTGGGTGCGGGAGGGCTGGGTCCCAGTCCCGCGGTGAGGAGTGGGTTGTGTCCTAAATGTGGGTGTAAAGTGATGGGCACTGGACTCTGGCGTCGGGATTCAGCCCAGCTGCACATCCGAGGCTTGGCAGCTTCTCATAGCGTCTCATCCTCTGCCAGACAGCATCCATCTGGAGCCTGGTCTTTTAGGATGAGTGGCTTTAGGGTCGGGCATTAAACCTTAAGCCTCTGTCGCCATCTGTGATATTAATGGGAGGAGAGGGTATTGGAAGGAGCTCTTAATGTGTCAAATAGAGTTGGGCTTTTCTTGCAATTGATTTGGAGCCAGATGCCACATGTCTTGAAAAAGAAAAACGGCTGACTTTAGTTTGAAGCGTGAATAATAGATATTGGCACATGTCCTTTTTAGTACCAGCCCCAAAATAGTCTTTCAACCTAAAAAAAAAAAATCTGCGTCATAATAATAGGGATAAGTTTAGTAACTTGCTCATGCACTTTTTGCTTAGACTTGCTCTTTCTGCGCAAAAAAAAAAAAAAAAAAAAAGTAACTTTTCACAGGAAATTCATCAAGTTGGTGGAACGGACCTTAGGAACCATTGGTCTCCGTAAATCTTTTCCTGACCTTCAGATCTTTGCTGTTGACTTGGAAGTCTGAGCTACAGTGGTCTCCAAATAGCATGTTAATGGTGGTGACATGACACTTAAAAACAAATTGTGAAGGACATTTAGTGGTGAGAAAGGTCAGGATGAAGACACTTTATCATCCCAGCAGTTATGCCAGCTTTCTTTCCTTTTTTTTTTTTTAAGATGGAGTCTCACTCTGTCGCCAGGCTGGAGTGCAGTGGTGTGATCTCGGCTCATTGCAACCTCTGCCTCCCAGGTTCAAGCGATTCTCCTGCCTCAGCCTCCTGAATAGTTAGGACTACAGATGTGCGCCACCATGCCCAGCTAATTTTTTTTTTTTTTTTTAAATAGAGACGGGTTTCACCATGTTGGCCAGGATGGTCTCGACTTCTTGACCTTGCGATCCGCCCGCCTCGGCCTCCCAAAGTGCTGGGATTACAGGCGTGAGCCACTGCGCCCGGCCTAATTTTTGTATTTTTAATAGAGATGGGGTTTCATCATGTTGGGCAGGATGGGCTCAATCTTTTGACCTCGTGATCTGCCCACCTCGGCCTCCCAAAGTGCTGGGATTACAGGCCTGAGCCACTGTCTGTGGCCCCAGCTTTCTATTTTTAAAATTAAGTCATGTCCAACAAGTCTCAGACATTTAGCAAACACACACTATGTGAAAGACAGTGTTCTGTTATCTTACAGACTTATTCATATGGTGGAAGAGGTTAGAAAGAACCAACATTTTAGTATTTGCAATCTGCCAGGCACCCCAGGTAGGAGCTCTTCATACTTTAGCTCACTTAATCACTTTAACAAACGTATCGCACCAGTCTGAGGCTCAAAGACTTGCTTATGTAACAAGGGGAGATTTAATTCTAGATCTGCCTTGCTTCAAAGTCATAGATCAGGTAACTAATACGTACTTCAGAAATTACAGACTTTAAAGGTTGAGTAGTTAAAGAGGATTGCCAGTGTTACTGTCTAAGACTGGTTCCAACACACCTTGGACATCTGGAGTAAGTCCTGAAACCCTATTTTAGTACTTCTGAACAAACTCATTCTCTCTGCCTACAATTCCCATTTCACACTGAACTGCTCAGTAAAACCCTAAAAGCCTATTCCAAATCTATCTCACTTTACTTTATATAAGAAATTACAAGACTGGACTTTTATCAAAAGGTTCTTTCTAGTTATCAGGTTTTGTGAGTCTGCAAGTGAAAATATGACCCTGCTGGGCGTGGTGACTCACATGCCGTAATTCCAGCACTTTGAGAGCCGGAGGCAGGAGGATGGCTTGAGACCAACCTGCATAGCAAAACCCCATCTCTACCAAAAATAAAAATAAAAAATATCTAGGTGTGGTTGTTTGCACCTGTAGTCCCAACTACTTGGGAGGCTGAGATCGAAAGATCCCTTGAGCAATGATGGCACTACCGCACTCCAGTTTGAGTGACAGAGACGCCATCTCTAAAAAAAAATTTAAATATGAGCGGAGAAGTGTTATTCTCCACGGAAAGTTTCTTTTAGTGCCCCAAATATGTTAAATACCAATATAAGGAATAAGACAGATAATATCTTATTTCATGTTTATTTTGAGCTCTGATTATATCACCTGTACCAGTTTTGAACCTCTTTAGTTACCATCCTGTTTAGTTGGTAAGAAATAGGAGGCAAAAAGGTAATAGTCACATTTAAATGACTTAGTAATTAAAGGAACTAAATTATTCATGGTTTAATCATCTGTTCAGATCTGCAGTGTTATAATAATAGGAAACATTTATATGATACTATGTGATAGATAATGTTTTACCTGTATTAACTTATCGTCACAATAGCACTGAGGTGTTTTTATAGATAGGCAGCTAAAGCAAAGAGAGGTTAGTAAGTATACCAAAGGTCATGTAGCTACTAAATGGTAGAACTGAGTGTCACAGGAGACAAGATCAGAATCTGTAGTCTAACATTTATTGAGCACCTATTGTGTACCAGCCTCACAGCTGGGTGCTTTCATTATAAGTAAGTCATGTGTCTTTACAACTACCTTATTTAAAATGGAAGTTCAGCATTTGATTACTTGTCCAAAGTCACAGATAAGTCAACAGTGGAACCAGGATTTGAACCCATGTTTGTTGTACTTCAAGGTCTATATTCTTTCTTTCATTTCCCTTCAATGATCAAATCTTTATTAAACACCTTCTGTGTGCCATACACTGTGCGAATGATAGGAATTTAATCTTTGCTTTTAAAGAATGTGGTTTGAAAAAGGAAAGAGACAATTAATATAGTATATTGAGCAATAGGTTAGCAGCATGCAGAGGTACTTTGGGAGCACAGAGAAAGAACACTGAGGCCAGCCTGGAGTGAGAAAGCTTGAACCAGTCTTGGGAAAACAAATGAGAATTAGCCTGGGCAGGGAAAAGGGGAAGGGGTTGTTATGGGCTGAATTGTGTCCTCCCAAAATTATGTTGAAGCCCTAACACCCATAACCTCAGAATGTGACTGTATTTGGAGACAGGGCTTTGGGGTGATTAAGTTCAGTTGAAGCTGTTAGGGTAGGTTCTAATCCAGTCTGACAGTTTTTCTTATAAGAAGGAAATTTGAACACAAAAAGACACACCAAAGATGCACATACCAAGGAAAGACCATGTGAGGATATTATCAAGAAGGTCAAAGAGAGGCCTCAGGAGAAACCAAACCTGCCACCACCTTGATTTTGTACTTCTAGCCTCCAGAATTGTGAGAAAATAAATTTCTTTTGTTGAAGCAGCCCAGTCTGTGGGATTTTTTTTTATGGAACCCCTAGCAAACTAACAGACAGGTGTTCTAGGCAAAAGGAATGACACGCAAAAAGCCTTTAAGCTGCAGTTAGGTGATTGAGCTTTTTTGGTGAGGAGAGAAGTGTTGAGAGAAATGAAACTGGAGACTAGGCTGGCGCCAGATTAGGAAGATTTTTCATGAGATGCCAAGGGGCTTACCTTTTATCCTGGCCAGGTGCAGTGGCTCACGCCTGTAATTCCAGCAGTTTAGGAGGCCGAGGCAGGCGGATCACTTGAGGTCAGGAGTTCAAGACCAGCCTGGCCAACATGGTAAAACCCCACCTCTACTACAAATACAAAGATTAGCTGGGCGTGGTGGTGCACGCCTGTAATCCCAGCTACTCAGGAGGCTGACGCAGGACAATTGCTTGAACCCGGGAGGTAGAGGTTGCAGTGAACCAAGATTGTGCCACTGTACTCCAGTCTGGGCAACAGAGCAGGAGTCCCCCCCCCTGCCCCAGAAAAAGTTTATGCTAAGGAAGATGGAATGGAGGGGGTTTGTAGCAGGGGAGAAATATTAGATTTGCATTTTAGAAAGACTAAGACTTGTAAAGGATAAATTAAAGATAATAAAACTGGAGGCAAGGAGACCAAGGTAGCTATTGCCACAGGACGCTGAACTAACAGTTTTCTCACAATATTGAAATGTCTAACTAGAACAGAGCCACTGTTAATATAAAGAAGATTGTAAAGGGCACAGCTAACCTTTAGGGTATACATAAGAAGATTTAGAAAAAATGTGTATATAGCTGTTTGTACCCAGAGGCTGGCTTTATTTTGACATTTTGCTTTTCCTTATATACATCATAAAGCTTTATACAACTATCAGAATATTCAGTATTTTTCCATTGTAAAAAATGATCTTATGTATTTAATAGACACTTTTATGGTGACACAGTTTTAAGCCAAATTTTCTGACAACCTTTTGAAATACCTACTATTCATTTTATACGTAAACATGCTGAAGCACAGAGAGGTTAGTAACTTGTCCAAGATCACATAGCTAATAAGCAGAAGAGTTAAGATTCAGTCTGTCTTCAGAGTCTGTGTTCTTGGATTTACACTGTGCTGTTGCCATATGATATTTATCAACATCCTTATTTGTGAAAAGAGGGCAGAGCAATACAAAAATAAGTATGTTTGCTGTAAGAGGTATGCAGTTTATCAGAGGAGATAAGGAACAGCTCTAAGGTTTTAAAAAGTGCTTTAGAGAAAAGCAGAGAGTGTTAGGAGGCAGCACCTCCTTCAAGTTGGGGGTTTCTCGGAAGGCCTGCTGGGAAAAGTGGCATTGAGCTGGTGTGGGAAGCATGGCTAGAATTTGGATATGTAGAATGGGGGAGAGGACTTTAAGGGTAGAAGAAAGAGCATGGACAGAATTATAGGAGTGAGAATTTCTTGATATGTCTAGGAAACTAGTAAATGCAGTCCTTTGTTTTGGCTGGAATATATTGTGTGGTTGGGGAAGCTGGAGAAACCAGTTTGTGGGGAGGGTGGGAAATGTCTGGGGAAGAGAATTCTCAGAGAGTGAGGGGCAAGAGAAGTTGTAAGGTTTTGAGCCTGAATAATGGAGGCATATGCCAGATGTAGTTTATCTTTTAGGAGAGGAAAAATTTCATCTAGCCCCAATTCATCAGTTAACAGGTCCTGTTTTCACTATCTCACAAACCCACAAATCCTTCTCACAGTTTCCGTTCACCTAGTTTATATCTTTATTAAAATAATCCATGTGTAATGTGATAAAATTTTCTAATTATTTTTGTCTCCAATCTCTCTATTCCCAAAATTGATCCTGCATCCTGCATTAACATTTATTTATCTCAAATGTCACTTCTATTTAGAAATGTGTTCCCTGCAGGATCAGCTTCAGACTTCTTAATCTAAACTAGTCAAATTTAAATCTCCAAATACCTTCCCCATAATTCTTCCCACTCAAATTGGTCTGTATACTGCTGCCAACCTGGCTCTGTCTGCTACTTTCTGATGGGTGTTATTATTATTATTTTCTCCTGCCAGATACTCTTCTCATCTCTCCAAATCTTTTCCTCCTTAAGGAGTCCACCTTAAATCTCACATCCTGTGCGAAGCCAGCTAGAAAAGAGCTCTCTCCCAACAATTCTGTTGTAACACTCATCAAGTATTTATTATCTGGTAGTGTCTTATTTTTCTTAGATCTCTTAGCTCATTGGATATTAGATCTATTCTAGATCACTAGCGCTCCCCCTTTCGGAGCTGAGACTTCTTAAATCTTTAACCTCCCTTTGGGCAGAGGCTGTTGAATACTATTTATCGTTTTTTAGCACTTTTGCTTTAATTCAAATGGCATTTGTTGAAAGCTGTTCAATGAACAGCTGTCTGTTTGACCAGTTGTTAATTGAGGTAACTTTATTGAAATTTTCTTTTTCAACTGGCTGCTTAATATTTACATATATACGTAACGTTCTGACTTTATTCTTAGCTTTACCGCCGACTCACATAACCTTGGAGAGACCCTATGTAACTACCCTGAATTGTGGTTTATTCATGCTAGAAAATGAGTGTACAAAGTCTGCTGGTGGTATAGTGGTGGAACTAATTCATTTTGTAAAGATCCTTGAGGTCTTTGGAGCTTATCTGTATTTATCTCTCAGCGTTTGCCAAACTTTAAGTTCTTTCTTTTGAGAAAGCTTTTTGACAAGTCACAAAAAAGGAAGGAATGGTTAAATAAGGTCTAATTTAAGAGTATTATACTATGTGTGTAACAGTGGAGTTGATTAATTATGCATGTTAATGGTGAAAGAATTCCCCCACCAGTTTAGCTAATAGTTCATTTCAACACCATTTATTCATTGAGTTGCTTGAGCTTCTGACATTTTATATTCCTCTTCTGATCAGCAAGGAGGAGGGAGAAGATGGCACCCTCTCTTTCCTTTCAAGAAAAAATAAAATAGCCTTTTCTGCCTACCTTGTTCTCTAACTCAGCATCTAATTTGTTTCTTTCACACATATATTACAATTTTTGTATATTATTACAAATATATTATTACAATTTTTGTAATATGTGTGAAAGAAACAAATTAGATGCTGAGTTAGAGAACAAGGTGGGCAGAGGAGGCTACTTTAGACCAAGTAGACTGGTAAGTTTTAAGCTGAGACTTAAATGTGAGAAGTATTTGGCATATAAAGAACAAGAGAGAAAGAGTATTCCAGGTACAATGAACAACAGTTACAAAGGCCCATAGATAAGAGAGAGTGTGGTGAGGAATTAAAAGACGTAAGAAAAGGTCTGTGTCTGTGTGACTGAGTATGAGCAAGGAGGAGAGTGGTACAAGATGAAGGAGGAAAAGAAGGCAGGGGCAGACTAGGCTAGGCCAGACCTCACAGACGGATGAGAGGTGTGGTTTTATTGTAGGTACTATGAGAACCTTTGGATTTTTTTAAGAAGGAGTTTAGGTTTAAAAACACTATTCTTGCTGCCTTATAGAGAATGGAGAAGACTAACATAACAGGGCTCCGTGCTTAATCATGGCTTAAACATTAAGGCTGTGATAAGCATGGAGACCTGTTAGGAGATTTGTTGGATAATAATGGCTTGATCTAGGATGGTGGAAGAGAGGATGGAGAAAAGTGAGTCGATTTGAGGTATATATTGGTAGTAGGGTGTACAGGATTTGTTAATGGATTGGATGTGGCAGGATGAGGGATGGAGGAATCTAGTATTCAGTGGATCATAATCAGCCTGTGGGAAATTTGAGTGAAGTCAAGAAGTCTGTCTGAAGAGCCAGACTGGGAGTCACTAACACTAAAAAGATAATTTAATTTCTGGTAGTGGTTGGTTGGCAAAAAGATAATGAAAAAGCAAACTACAACAAGAAGAGTACAAAGTATGGTCACAGCTGGAACTCTGGAAAACACTAATATTTAAGGATCGAGGGGAGAAAATGGAAAGGAATGATCCAGTGAGGAGTTTGAGAATGAGCATTGTAAGGTCTCTCTCCAGGAGAGTCAAGGAAGGGAAGTTGAAATAGAGAGTAGTCAGCAGTATAAACCAGAGATGACCTCAGATAACAACTAAGAAGTTATGATTGGATTGATTAGCAGGGACTATTGGTGAGTCAAGGAGAGTGGTTTTGGAAGAAGTCAGGTTGTTGTGGGGCTGAGGTATGAATGAGAGGTGGGAGGGACAAAAAGAGAGTATTTAAAGAAGCTCGGGTAAGGACAAAAAGTAAGTAGAGGGGGAACCCAAAGTCTTGGGAAAGGGAGATTTTTTTTAATGGTAGTTTTTAATAAAGTGGAAGAATTTGAGCATGTTTAATAAGCCAAAGAAGAAGGTGGAACAGATGGAAGATAGGGATAATTGATGGAGCGAGGTTTAGAGAAGGCAGGAGGAGAGACTGTTGAGTTATATTAAATGACCTTTTAACTGGGTATACATATACACACGGTAGAAAAATTGAAAGGTATATGATAAAAAGTAAGTTTCTGTCTCCTTTCTGTCTTCCAGCCACCCAGTTCCTTCTCCAAGAGGACTACTAATTTATACTCTGATCAACAAGTCTCAACAAGTATGCAAGTGCATAATTGAGATTATGTTTGTCTGTAATTCCCAGTTTGGAGAGGAAGCTAGCTATAGATTACATGGGTTTATCAGTGGGAGGAATGAGAATAAGAGAAATGGAGAACAGATAGGAGGTCAGAGATAACGTGAGAAAAGTTGTGGTATAGAGTTGTCTCAGAAAAGGAAGGAGTTTAAGAGGATAATGGGGGGAGTGCCTATGAAGTGAGGCCCACGATTGACAACTGAATTTGTGGCATCCCTATTCCATATGGTTTTGTGACTTTTTCAGGAGGACTTAAGTGCGTCTCTATACGTAAAATACAAGTCAATTTAGAAAATTGATTGCTCAAAAATTCATCTTTTTGTAAAGTAAATGCATGTTTGGGGTCCAAGCATCAAATCTCTGCTCTCTGCTCGTATTGCTTTCCACCATAGGCACCTCTCTTTGGGGTTATTCAGGCCAGTGGTATATGTCAAAACAAAAGGAAACTTGCTGGTTAAGAAGAACACGTTGTTGGCCAGGCACCGTGGCTCATACCTGTAATCCCAGCACTTTAGGAGGCCAACGCAGGCAGATCACGAGGTCAGGAGTTCGAGACCCGCCTGTCCAACATGGTGAAACCCCATCTCTACTAAAAATACAAAAATTACGTGGGCCTGGCGGCACGCGCCTGAAATCCCAACAACCCTAAAGGCTGAGGCAGGAGAATTGCTTAAACCCGGGAGGCAGAGTTTGCAGTGACCGAGATCGTGCCACTGCACTCCAGCCTGGGCGACAGAGCAAGACTCTGTCTCTAGGGGTAAAATAAAAAGAAAGAACACACTGTCTGGAGGAAGAGAGGAGGAGGAGACTAGAAACCAACTAAACTGTCTCTGAGATGCTACTATTGTTCCTAAAGCATGTAATTTAACAACTAAAAAAACATTTCAACCATTAACTTTCTTAGCTAGTACTAGGCCAAACCACTAAATTTGTCTTTATTTTTAGTTAGAAAATTAAAAGACTACAAATGAAGCTTTTATTAGGAATTGTGAGTTTTTAAAAGAAGAAATCTGGTCATTTCTCATTTGATGTGGGGCTTATTTTAAATGCATTCATATGCAAATTTTCTTAGTGGAAATTGTGATAAAACTAAGCAATGAGCCAAATGAATGTTCAGTTTGGCTTTCCTATGAGACTGACAACTGGTTCTTTTTAGTTATTACAGAAAAGTATGTACTATGTCATTGCTATAAAAATGATAAAGCACCCTTTTAACACCAAACTCTTTTATGTAGTTTTTCATAAAGCACATAAGTGTTTTACTTTAGAATGTTCAATCTTAGCTTAATTGTGTTTTTCAAGGCAATTCATTTAGTCGATGTTGTATTGAAAATGTATTACTATCAACTTTGTTCATTAAATCACTTCTCTAATTCAGTGTATTGGTATTTTTAATGATTAAGCTTCTAGGTAGTAGACATGTATTTTGCAAGACTACTGTGTGCCAGTTGCTGTTAGGTTCTGGACGTAAAAGATAAGATCCCTTCCTTTGAGGAGCTTGCAGTATAATGAGGGAGACATGACTGGTGAGCAGCCATCTTCTGGGATCATCCAAGAAAGGGAGTCAGTAAACACTGATTAACCCATCTATGCCAGTGGTTGCAGTTTTGTTTTTTTTTTTTTTTTTGAGACAAAGTTTCACTCTTGTTGCCCAGGCTAGAGTGCAATGGTGCGATCTCGGCTCACTGCAGCCTTGTACTCTGGGGTTCAAGCGATTCTTCTGCCTTAGCCTCCTAAGTAGCAAATTTTTGTGTGCGAGAAATCAGACCTTGGCGATGACCTTGAGCAGTAGGACATAAATAACTTCCACAAGCTTAGCATTCCAGTAATGTAACACTAGGCATAAATGGGTTAAGAGCAAAAATCACAATGAGGAATGTTAAGATTTTCTAAACCTTTTTTTATATATTTATAATCCACTTTATATTTCCCCTATCAATTAACAGTAAAATTCTCACAAAAGAATAGAAGAAGACCAGTCTTTTCTTAGGAGACAGTTAAGAAAGGACAGAGTGTATTCATAGCTAGCCTAGGTAAAAGAATATCAGGTGAGAAAAGCACTTGCCAACAGTGCCAAAGGACAAGGAGAAAGCCAGCTAACTCCCTGGTGCTGGAGGGAAGAAAGAAAGAGGTACTTGGGAAACCAGCCAAGGGCAGAAAAACAGGTCCTGGAGTTCAGTCACGCAGACACCTCATGAGTGTTCTGATAACCTGGTTATCTAGTTTCTCAGCCAACAGCGGGTTAGAAAGGGGAGAGGCAAACTAGCAACAGTGAAGTGTAATGGTTGATAGCCGCACAGTGAGGGAGGAAACAAAATTAGAAATGGACTTAAAATCTCAAAAAAACTAGCATGGGATTATTTAGTACAGGGAGAAAGAGCTCTTTAACTATGGATGGGTGTAGACTTGTTGGGAGCCAGATATGAGCAGGTTATTTTCTATTTTGCTCTCTTAGCTACATCACCCAGAAAAAGCTCTTTAAAGGTTTATAACCCTGGAGGATACCACTGTAGTCATTATATTATAACACAGTAATTGCTATTCTTAGTAATGATCCTGAGTCATCAAATTATTTTCAGCCTGGTCTATCTAAGGACTTTTTTCTTTCCTCCCATGGCGGTTTATTGAACTTTCCTCATTATCATGTATGGACTCTAGGAGGAAAACATCTTACCATCAATGTTTTTTAAAATAAGAAAACTATGGAAAACAAAACAAAAAAAAAGTGTTAAAGATTTTGTGGTATTTTTGCCACCATGTTGTCAGTCCCATCTCTATGGAATGTTTGCACCTTCATAGTAACTGATGGGCTTAGTTGATACAGCCCTGCATGTACACACACCCTTACTGAAACCCATGAAAGACCTATATAATTTTTGTAAATTAGGCTAAGAAAGCTTTCCATTTCCATGTGTTCTAACAGTCTCATGTTCTTATGTAGTTCATTTTCCTCCCTACTATAGACTACAAGGTTGTAACTTGACTATAGCCTGATTCATTCATTTAGCAGAGATTTGTTGAATGTCTGTCATTTGCAAGATACTAAGATAGAGGTAGGCTTAATTTATTGGACTAGAGATTTATTTTTTATGTATGTTCCATTTATTACTTTTAGGAGGTCAAAACAAGTAACATGGGACCTCTCTCTTCCCTCTCCCTTTTAGGAGAAAGAAAACACAGTTATTTCCCTGGTCTCATGCAGAGCGGTTTAGCCTTTTTTTGATGCTGAGGCCTTACCTTGTACCTTAAGAGACTTTTCCAAGTATTTTCCGAAACAAAAAGTATTTCTTTCCTAAGAGAAGCTCTGTTGTCATATGTTAAGATAATAAAATGTATACTTTATTAAATATGATTTAGTAATAACAATCCTTTTAGTAACACTTATTTTCTCCATTGATCTAACTTTCAAATACTTAAATAATGCATACTAAACTCAGTCTTCATTCTTGAAAAGTTATAAGAAAATCTATCTTGAAAAGGCTTTTGCAATGTTACATTGAATATCACTATATAGCATTGGGTAGCTTTTATGTCAAATGGCATAGAGAACATATTGCTCACTTAAGAGGCTACAGAATTTCAAGTGGAGTTTATGTCAAGTTGCTCTTTCTTTTAAAGAAAGAAATCAAGGCAAGGCATAGTGGCTTATGCCGATAATCCCAGCACTTTGGGAGGCCAAGGCGGACAAATCACTTGAGTTCAGGAATTCAAGATCAGCCTGAACAACATGGTACAACCCCATCTCTACAAAAACATAGAAAAATTAACTGGGCTTGGTGGCAGGTGCCTGTAGTCCCAACTACTTGGGATGATGAGGTGGGAGGATCACTTGAGCCAGGGAGGTGAAGGTTGCAGTGAGCGGAGATCACGCCACTACACTCTAACCTAGGTAACAGAGTAAGACCCTTTCTCAAATTTAAAAAAAGAGAAACAAATCAAGACTGTCTTATGAATGTGAGATTGAAGTCTGCCTGTTTGAGGTTTACTTTTAGTATTATTGAGCTATCTTATTTCCTTTGACTAAACTACATACGACCATCACTCAATTATTTTTGACTCCCAAATAACAAATTTGCTTTGTTATTCAGATTTCTAAGCCAATCATGACCATTTATAGAAACAGCAAATTTGAAAGTGAATGATGGGAGCAAGGCATAAAACTAGGGATGTATAAATGTTAGCCAATGCTGTATTAAGCATTTTTATGTATCTCCTGTCTCCTTTGATACTGTCACTCTGAGACATCAAGTAAAAGATAGAATTCCTATCCAGAAGTATAGTTTGAAAACATGTTGATATTGCTTATTCAGTTGCTTATCCAATTTCTTGAGTTTGGTGTCCTTTCAGTCTTTTATTCTATAATCTAAAAAGTATCATGATTTGGGGGTATAAATCTACAGGACAAAAAGTCTTTGCTGTGGTAGATTAACTTTCTTATAAATTTTTTGAAACTCTTCTTCTTAAAACTTGTAACTTATGAACCTCGTGGATAGGGACAAAGTATACTCCAGAGCAAGGGATTCAGCTGTGCCGATCACCAACAGATGAATATTTTCAACTTGGCCATTATTATTATTTATAGCATGTTTGTTTTTTATGTGCATAGTTTTGAGGTATTCTATATTACAAATCCTATTTTGTCCCTAAAAGCAATGCTAGTGATTTATTAATGGGCACAAAAGTAGAAATACTGTAAAAATTTGAAAGTGAGAAACTTATACCGATTATATATGTCATTGGACAATAAGAATGATTATGAAGGGCAGTCCCATGTGTGGTGAAAGATGTACCTATGCGGTTTGACAGCAGCCAAAGGTGAAAAAATGTAACTGACTGAAATGGTTTTGGCAGAGGATTGGTGTTAAAGTGGAATTCCTGTTTAGTGTGAAAGGTGAAGGTTAAGAATTCAAGAACTTAAAAACTAAGCATGGTGAATGAAAGTGCTGCTGTGGAAACTTATCAAAAACCACAGATGGCATCATGGGTTCGAGGCCTTCTCTAATCGGCAGGTGAAGCTCTGATATGGATTCCTTAGCTGCCAGAGGTTACTTCCCTTCTCCTGTTGGTGAAGATTGTGTCAGGGAGGGGTTGCCTGCCTCAGCAGATATTCATTATAAACAAACAGGGCAGTTTTTAAAATGCCTGAAATATGTCAACTAGGAGGAAATACTGACCCCATAAGCCTAAATCTCATGCATGGTTTTGGACGTTTAAACTAGTGGATTTAGCAGCCTTTTGGAATCCAGCCTGTTTGTAAGTAGAGCGACCTCCATATATTTCATATTCTGAACACCCTACTTATCTTTAAGTCAAAAGGCAATTAAAAAGAGGGACAAAATATTTGCTGGTCACAAATCCCATGTCCTCAGGGTGAACTTTACAATTGCTGATAGAACAGCTGTGCTGAATGTAGCCAGTGTGTAGCTTTCCCATGGCATTGGTGCAGCTGGGTGGTGATATGTGGCCTCTGCCTTCCTGAGGTCTGCTGCTCACTGTCCAGGCTGGGTTTTGCTGGTGACATTCCTCCTGCCTTTTTTTTTTTTTTCAGCTCTTAGCGCTGAAGCCATGATAGCGTCTTTATGTGGTTTAATGTCTGGTTTTTAAATTACTGTGGTTTTTTTGTAAACTTTATCCGTAGTGTAGCCAGATACATTACAATTAGTGAGTCACTGTCTTTGTCAAAAATATAATATTTTACATAGGGACATGGTAAATTATCATTTTTTAAATTAGCTTATCTTTTGTCTGGGTTAGGTTGCACTGCCTAGGAGAGCTGTTGCTGAATTGGTGATTGGCACTGTTCCTGCATGCAGATCAGCAGCCCGCATGTGTTTCAAATTAATCCCCAAAGTATTGCTTATAAAATAAAAATTTTGAATTTACTTCCAGTGTAAATGTTTCACTAAATAATTGCATTTTTTGCAATCCCAGGCTCTATGCCCAGCGGAGGTGAACTTTCCCAGAGTTGTTTTAGCTTTCTCAATAAGGCTGTTTTGGCCAGAGTATCCTGTTTTAAGGAAGTAGCAAGATATTTTTTAGGCACAGGGCCTATATTTAGGCATTCACTGTTGACCAATTAGTTCTGTGGCTGGGCTAAACTATCTAAGTCATTAGCCATGTTGTGTCCTGCCAGCAATATTTATGTCAATGATGTGTTATGGTTGTTCTTTTGAAGTCTCATGCTTCTTAAAAGAAGTTACTTGATTATTTTACTTTATTTTCTTCTTAATGCGCATGGATTACAAAGGCTGGCTTCTTGTTAAATAATACATGCCTGATTGGTTGTTTTATAAAGAAAAGCAGTGAAGTTGTTCCTAAAAAGAGTGAATAAAGATCCAACAAAGAAAGTAGATGGCCCTGAAAAAAGTGCAAAGAATTCATGTGCACAGACTAGGAAAGGCACTGAAAATGTGTCATTTGTGTTTGCCAAAGATTAGTTTCTACTGCATTTAGGACTCTGTATAAGCTTTTGGTTTATTCATGCATCAGAGAGACAGGAAGAGAATGATTAATGACACTAAGCTAACGTCACTCGTCAGAAGGCAGGAAGTAAATTCTTTCTTAGGTTGAAAGAAGATGCTATCAAGCAATTGAGAGTAGGCCTTAGATTGTGCCTAGCATTGTGTAAGGTACAATAACAATAATAATAATAGTATAAAATAGTACTTTGGTGATAAAAATATTAATAATAACCAATACTTGCATAGCATTTACTATATTCTAAGACATTATTCTAAGACCTTTACATGTATTAACTCATGTTATTTCCCAATAACCCTCTGAGGTAGCTGCTACTCTTGTCTTCTCATAATTCACTTAATCTCCATAAAGTAGATCCTATTATTAGGCCACTTAACAGATGAAAAAATGGGGTCAAGTAATTTGTCCAAAATCGCCCAACCAGTAAGTGATGGGGCTGGAGTTCAAATTTAGGCACTCTCGTTCCAAAATCCACATTCTTAACCACTGAAGCAGTCTGAATACTGGCCCTTAAAGATACCCAGATCTTGATCTTCTGGATCCTGTGAATATTACCATATATGCCAAAAGGACTTTGCAGACATGACTACACTAAGGATCTTGAGGTGGAAGATTATCCTGGATTATCCAGTTTGACCTTAAGTGTAATCACAGGGGCAAAGGAGATTTGACAGCAGAAGAAGACAGTATGACAGCAGAAGGAGAGAGGCTTGAAGATGCTATGCTGCTGGCATGGAAGATGGTGGAAGAGACCTTGAGCCAGGCAATACAACTCTAGAAGCTAGAAAGGAAAGGGGATGATTTTTCCCTGGAGCCTCCAGAGGGAGGGAGCATAATCCTTCTAATACCTTGGTTTTGGTCCATTGAAACTTTTTCATTTTTCTGACCTTCAGGACTGTAAGATCATAAATTGGTGTTGTTTTAAGCCACCAAGTTTGTGGTAATTTATTGTAGCAGCAACAGGAAATGTATAGCCACATTGCTATGGAGAAAGATACTAGGTATAGTTAAGATTTTTTGTTATTAGCAAACCTTCCTCAGACCCATGAAAGAATGAGCTTTAGTAATCATCACTCTTGATAATCCCAGCTTTATGCACTTGAAACTTTATTAGTGGGAGCAAAGTTTCTTAGTCCTTATGTCCTTCTATGTGAAGATTACTCAGCGGTAATCTTCAGACCGCATCTACTACATGCTCAAGCTTGGTAGTCATTCTATGTACAGAGTTGGCTGTTGAGCCCAAAATTTAAGAAATATTAGGGAGAAGACATCATCATTTTCTCAGGCCGGAGAGATAGGGGAAAGCTGACAGGAATGCCCATTTGAGTGTCTACTGTATGTTGGGTACCAAACTAGGAATTTGTCATTTTTATTTAGTCCTCATGTCTGACCCTTCTTATAAAGGGTAGTTATTAATATCTCCATTTTGACAATGTGGGAATGAGACTCAAAAATGTTAAATAATGGGCTCAAGGTCAAAAAAGCAGTAAATAAGGTTAAAATTCAGACTTGTCTTATGTCCGGCTGCCTCCATGGTACTGTGTTTAGTACTGCTACTCCAAACTGATCTTTCTGAGGAGCTCAGATTTAGACCAGGGCATGTCCAGAGGGTTTATTTAGATCTAGAAAGTCCCCGGGAAGAGCATACCATTGCCAGATCACCCCTGACCTGGAGCTCAGTCTGCAGGCTGGGCCAGTTCCTGAATTGCCCTGGAATTCTGCATTTTTCCTGTATGACTCTTAAGGTGGACTTAGTTCTTAGTTCAACTTGGTTTTCTCTATTCTGTTATGCAAGAATTAAGACTAAACCATTAGCAAAATCTCCAAAGCTAATTTAAAAAGCCGTTTTCTAGAACAGAGCTCCCCAACCTTTCTGGCACCAGGGACCAGTTTTGTGGAAGACAATTTTTCCACAGACCAGAGGAGATGGGGGAGGGTGGTTTGGGGATGATTCAAGCGTATTACGTTTATTGTGCACTTTATTGCTATTATTATTACATTATAATATATAATAAAATAATTATACAACTCACCATAATGTAGAATCAGTGGGGAGCCCTAAGCTAATTTTCCAGCAACTAGACAGTCCCATCTGGGGGTGATGGAAAACAGTGACAGATCATCAGGCATTAGATTCTCATAAGGAGCACGCAACCTAGATTCCTCAAATGCACAGTTCATGATAGGGTTTGGGCTCCTATGAGAATCTAATGCCACCGCTGATCTGACAGGAGACGGAGCTCAGGCAGTAGTGCGAGTGATGGGGAGCCACTGTAAATACAGTTGAAGCTTCACTCACTCACCTCCTGCTGTGTGACCTGGGTCCTGACAGGCCACAGGCAGGTACAGGTCTATTGCCTGGGGCCCGGGAACCCCTTCTATAGAACACAGATCTAGAGTCCATACATGAAAGGATATAATTTTTGTGTTCCTGTGTGATGTATATAAATGCAGAAATAGAAACTGAAAAATAGAAATGGTAATGTAAATGCATAATCAAACCAGCTAGTACATAACAGAGTGGTGGGTATAAGTTCCCAAAATTATCATTAGATTTTCACAGTGGTCTTTGAATCAAATATAATTAAAAGAACCACAGCTCTGAGAATCAACATGGACCAGTATGAGAGATACTTTGCTTTTATCCTATTCCTTTTCATCCTTCCCTCTTCACTATTTTCCTCTCCTTTCCTTTCTCTCTTCACAAGTATGTAAGTTACTACTTTAAAAAAAAAAAATGCTTTCTAGGGTGCGATGCAGTGGCTCATGCCTGTAATCCTAGCACTTTGGGAGTCTGAGGCAGGCGAATCACATGAGGTCAGAAATTCAGGACTAGCTTGACCAACATGGTGCAATCCTGTCTCTACTAAAAATACAAAATCAGCCAGGTGTGGTGGCGCGTGCCTGTAATCCCAGCTACTTGGGAGGCTGAGGCTGAGGCAGGAGAATTCCTGTGGTTCTTGCACCACTGCACTCCATCCTGGGTGACGGAGCAACAAGCAAGACCCTGTCTCACATATTACATATATATACATTGTGTGTGTGTGTGTGTGTGTGTGTGTGTGTGTGTGTGTGTGTTTGTTGTTGTTCCAACATAAAATTATAAACTCCTTTACTGGGAAGGACTGCTATTTATTGTGTCTCTCTTTTTTTTTTTAATAAAATGTTTTATCTATTACAAAGTAATAGAAATTCCATGACAATAACTATGGGAGTGTTTGAAATTTTACTAATCTGTGGAAATCTGAGAGTCTAGGTATTGGGAAATCATGGTCTGTACTCACTAAACTTCACTCTTACCATCTCACTTACCAGTACCTTGCAGCCTGGCTTTGGATCTAACCTCTTGGCTGAACTAGTTTCTGGAAAGTTATCATTGATTTTTTGGTCCCTTACTCCTTTTTAATAAACCAAATTTTCCTTTGGACTTTTGTGTAATGTTTAATTCTGTTCACATTCTATCTCTGAAACTCTCCTCCCTAGGATTTGCTCAAAATGTTTCACTATTCTTCTACCCCCAGTAACCATTTTCAGTCTCCTTTATTTACTTTGTTCCCTTCTACTTCTTGAGGGTAACACTTTTATTGAATATTTATGATGCCCGTAAAGAGTAGATATGAGAATGAATTAACTATAAGTAGAAGCCACAAGTTGCCAAGCAGAGACTGTCTTGATACCAATCAAATAGGTAGAATTGAACAGTTTTACTGATGACAGTTACTAATTTTTTAAGTGTGCACATATATGTAGTACATTATATTCCTTTTTATGTACCACTATTATAAACCATTTATTTGTGGACATTTAGTTCAGTTGTGTGGTATATGCTTTTTTTTTTTCCAAACCAATACTGTATGGGCATCCTTATCCCTACATCTTGGCACACTTTGTGAGTATATCCATTCTGTAAATTTCTGGTGGTAGAACTGTTAAGTTACAGCACGTATGCATATAAAAGTTGGGTAGACATTTGCCAAATAGCCTTCTGAAAGCTTGTACCAATTTGCACCATTTTTTTTTTTTTTAGAGACAGAGTCTTGCTCTGTCACCCAGGCTGGAGTGCAGCAGTGCAATCTCGGCTCACCACAACCTCCACCTCCCAGGTTCAAACGATTCTTTTGCCTCAGCCTCCCAAGTAGCTGAGATTACAGGTGCCCACCACCACGCCCAGCTAATCTTTGTACTTGTAGTAGGGACAGGGTTTTGCCATGTTGGCCAGGCTGGCCTTGAACTCCTGACCTCAAGTGATCCGCCTGCCTCAGCCTCCCAAGGCCCTGGGATTACAGGCGTGAGCTACCATGCCCAGCCCCAATTTACGCTTTTATCAACAAGGTATAAAGAGCTTCTTCTCCACACCATCTCCAGCAAAGAATGTAATAAAACTTCATGTTTGCTAATCTAGTAGGTGAACACTTTTTGTTTATATTTTTGTTTTAATTATGAGTGAAGTTGAACATCTGTTGTATCAGTGGTTCTCAACTGGGGATGTTTTACCCCCCCCTCAGGGGACATGTGGCAATGTCTGGAGACATTTTGGATAGAACTGGAGAGGGTCTGGGGAAGGGATTTCGCTGGCACTTAGTGGGTAAAAGATCCTACGATGCATATGATGAAGCAATACCTGGCCCAAAATGTAATTGTGGCAGGATTAAAAAATGCTGTTTTGTACTATTCCATTTCATCTTCTTCACTGGTTTATTATCTGTAATTCTTGAGTTTTTTAATTGGTTGGTTTCAGGTTTATAGTATACTTATCACAGTCTGTCTTCAAGCCATATGTCACTCTTTCATGTTTAATATAAAAGCCTTACAACAATGTATGCCCATTTCCCTCCTCCTGGCCTTCGTGCTTCTGCAAAACTTTCTACTACATATGTTATAGACCCTACAATATGTTATTAGTGTATTACTTTATATCTTTTTTAAAAAATTAAACAGTTTTATTTAAATATAATTAACATGCATCAAATTACACATTTCAAATGTACAAATTAATCACTTTTGATATACATTTGCAAAACCATCACCGCAGTCAAAATAATGAACATATTCATCATTCCAAAAACTTTTCTCCTGCCCCTCAGTAATTCCTCCCTTAACTCCAGTAGCCACTGATCTGCTTTCTGTCCTATAGATAAGTTGACATTTTCTAGAATTTTATATAAATGAAATAATAAATTGTGTACTCTTTTTTTGTCTGACTTCTTTATTCCAGCATGAGATTTATCCATGTTGTATGTATCATTAGTAAAACATTTTTAATGACAGACATTTTAATTAATTAGATTTCTGTTATTAAAGAGCATGCTGAATTCTAGTCCCCTGATGTGTTTTTGTTGTAGGTCATGACTGTCCAAGGTATGATAATCACATGAGAGCGCTCATTGCTACAGATGTCATTTAACTCATCGGAGAAAATCTGTCTAAAAGAAATTACCCATGTGACCAAATCCATTTCATTATTGAATGGCTTGATGGATTTCCTTTACTCTGATTCATACCAAAGCTGTCTTTCTCAACCAAAGCAAGAAAGGATCCTGCATGAGTCAATCCCAGAATGCAATTTTTATATCACCAACAGGTGAAGAAAACCTCATGAATAGCAATCACAGAGACTCGGAGAGCATCACTGGTAAGTCCAGTTTAATAAGTATTGAAGTGCTATTGCTTACAGGATGAAATGCAAATGGCTCAGTCCAGCATATATGACCTATCATGATGAAACCCAAGCCTTCTTTTCCAGCCTGATGTCCTCAGGGAAAGACTGAATTAATCTCTCCATCCCCTTGTGTCTCCTGATGCATTAACAGAATCTGCCTTTCATGCTGTTTCTTATTTATGTCAGACTCCCCCTGTACCCTGTGAGCCCCTGATTGTAGCTGCATCATACCCATCTGATCTCCACAGGGCAAGGGCAGAGTTACCTGTTTTGTATACCCTGCAGGTATCTGACAACGGTGCCTGGCACACAAGACTCTTGGGGCAGACAGCATAAAACAAATATAAATACTACAGGTCCATAACATCTTATCTATAAGACTAAATTTAAAAAAACTCTGAGCACTCGAAGTTTTTTCTTTACTTTTATTCAAAAACTCATTTGCCCACAAAACCAGACTTTGGCTCTTTCTAGACTTAACTCATTTAGTTTGAATACTCATATTTGCTGAAGCTGTATTTATGTATTTAAATATGAGGTGCTGCTGCAAAACCAGTTGAGGATGTTATATACATACAGTTAATGTACAGTGCCACTTTTCTAAAAAACCTGAAAAATTCTGAATTCTGAAACCCATCAAACCCTAAGTTTTTTCAAATTTGTACTCATTGAGATATCTTTTTTAAGCTAACAATAAAATACACTCATTTTAATTGTACAGTTTGAGTTTTCACAAAAATATACACTCAGTGTAACCACCAGTACAATCAAGTTAGAGAAGTTTTCAGCATCCTACGAAAAGTTCCCTTGTACACAGATCTCCTCACCCCTCACCTCTGGTTCCAACCAACCACTAATCTGCTTTCTGCCACTTTAAATTAAATTTGCTTGTCCTAGAATGTCATATAAATTGGATCTGTGTCTTTTGTGTCTGCCTTCTTTTGTACAGCAAAATGTTTTTGAGATTTGTCCACTTGTGATAAGTATCAGAAGTTCATTCACTTTATTGCTAAGCTGGAACTTACTCATCTCGGCCATTGTAGCAGAAAAGCAGCCATAGATAGTACTTGAAAGAATGAATGTGTCTGACTGTGTTTTAATAAACCTTGATTTACAAAACCACGCAGTGGCAGCAAGGAAGTTGCCCTGTGGGCTATAGTTTGCTGACCTCTGCTGTACATCATCAATACTTGGTAATGTCAGTGGTTTGATTTTAGCCATTCTAGTAGGTATGTACTGGTGTCTCTGTGATTTTAATTTATATTTTCCTGGTAACTCATGATGTTGAGCATCTTTTCATGTGCTTATTGGCCATAAGTAGATTTTATTTTGAGTTGTTTATTCAAATAATTTGCCCATTGAAAATTTATCTTACTATTGAAATATAAGTGTTGAATTGTAAGTGTTCTTTACATGTTCTAGATGTAAGTCCTTTGTTTGATAAATGGACCGTATTTTCTCCTAGACTTTGGCTTGCCTTTTCATCTTCTTATTGGTATCTTGAAGAGCAGTTTTAAATTTTGATGGACTTTATCAGTTTTTGCTGCTATAATTAATATTTTTGTGTCATTTCTAAGAAATCTTTGCGTAAAAGAAGAAGTTTTATAGTTTTTACTTCTACTTTTAAGTCAGTAGTCTACTTTTCTGAGTATGGAATTAGGTTAGGGTCCAAGTTTTTGTTTTTGCTTTCCAATTGGTTATTTCATTGTTTCTTTACCATTTGTTGAAAATGGTTTCTTTACCCTTATTGAAATACCTTGATAATTTCATTGAAAATCACTTAGTCACATATGTATGGTTCTGTTTCTGAACTCTATTCTGTTTCTTTAATCCCTAAGTCTGTCTTTATAGAAATACAATTCTATAGTAAATCTTGAAATCAGATCATAAATTCTCCAACTTTACTCTTCTTTTTCAGAAATTATTTTGGCCATTTAAGATTTTTCACATTTTTATATAAATTGTATAATTTGCTTGTCAGCCCTTGAGCCCTGGAGTTCAAGACCAGCCTGGGCAACATATTGAGACCTCATTTCTACAAAAAATAAAAACAATTAGCTGGGCATGGTGGTGTGCACCTGTAGTCCCGGCTACTAGGGAAACTGAGGCAGGAGGATAACTTGAGCTCAGGAGATGAAGGCTGCAGTGAGCTATGATCATGCCACTGCACTCCAGCCTAAACAAGAGAATGAGACCCTGTCCCTAATAGTAATAACCAGCTTATCATTTTCTCCCGAAAAAGAATGCTGGAATTTTGAATGGAATTATGTAGACTCTGTAGAGAATTGATAATTTAAGAATAGGGAGTCTCCTAATCCATAAACTTGATGTATCTCTCCATTTACTTAGTTAGGTCCTCTTTAATTTCTCTTAACAGTACTTTATAGTTTTTATTGTATAAGTCTTGCACATATTTTGCTAAATTTAATCAAGTATTTTTCTAAATGGTACTGTTTATTTAATTTCATTATCCTACTGTGTGTTACTACTATATAGAAATGAAATTAATTTTTTTTAATATTGACCATGTATTCTGCAACTTTGCTTAACTTATTAGTTTTAGTAACTTTTTGGTAAATATCTTAGAGTTTTCTACATACACCATAATGTCTGCAAGTGGAGACAGTTTTACATATTCCTTTTCAATCTCGATGCCTTTTATTTATTTTTCTTGCCTTATTGAATGAGACGTGATCTCAGTATATTGTTGAATAAAAAATGGTAAGAGCAAACATCCTCGACGTATTTCCAATCTGAGGAGAAAAGTTACAGCATTTCACTATTAAGTCTCTTGAGAATACCCTACAATAAATTGAGAAGATGTCCTTCTCTTCCAAGTTGGATGAGGAGCTTTTAGTATGAATGACTATTGAATTTTGTCGGATGCCTATTTTGGATCTGTTGAAATGGTCATGTGGTTTTTCTTCCTTTGTCTATTATTGTGGTGACTTGTGTTGGTTTAGTTTTGAATTTTAAATCAGACTTGCATTCCTGGAAAAAACTACTTGGTTATGATATATTATCTTTTTATATATGACAGGTTTGTTAGGGAGTGTGTATATGTGTGTGTGTGTCTGTGTTCTTCCTAGACACATTCATAAGGATTACTGGTTTGTCCTTTTATTTTTTATTTATTTATTTATTTATTTATTGCAGTGTCTTTGCTTTATTTTGATATTGAAGTAATACTGGCCTTGTAAAATGAGTTAAGTTCCTCTGTATTTGGAAAAAGTTTGTGTGGACTTGGTATCATAGCATTTTTCATGTTTTTACTTTTTAAACTCATCTGAATCATTACATCTCCACAGATAACTTATAGTCGGGTCTTTTCTAAAAAGAAAATCCAGGCTGATCATCTTTATTTTCTATTTGCAGTATTTGGACCATTGAATTTTAATGTAATTATCACTTAGTCTACTGTACTCCTGTTTTCTGTTTGTTTTGTTTGTTCCATCTTCTGTTTTTTCTCATTTTCTTTCTTTTTTTTTTTAGACGGAGTCTTGCTCTGTTGCCAGGCTGGAGTGCAGTGGCGCAATCTTGGCTCACTGCAACCTCCGTCTCCTGGGTTCAAGCGATTCTTCCACCTCAGCCTCCCGAGTAGCTGGGACCAGAGGCGCGTGCCACCACACTCGGCTAATTTTTGTATTTTTAGTAGAGACAGGGTTTCACCATGTTGGCCAGGAAGGTCTCGATCTCTTGACCTTGTGATCTGCCCACCTTGGCCTCCCAAAGTGCTGAGATTACAGGAGTGAGCCACCTTGCCCGGCCCATTTTCTTTCTTTTTTAGAGTTTTATTTTAATTCTACTGTTGACATATTAGCTATACCTCTTATTTTTCTCAGTGCTTGCTGTAGGTTGCAATACGTACCTTTAATCTATCAAAGCCTATCTTCAAATAACATTATATTTAATAAAGTGACACTCTTAGGTTGGGTGCAGTGGCTCACGCCTGTAATCCGAGCACTTTGGGAGGCCAAGGCAGGCGGATCACGAGATCAAGAGTTCAAGACCAGACTGACCAACATGGTGAAACCCCATCTCTACTAAAAATTCAAAAATTAGCCAAGCATGGTGGCGTGCACCTATAATCCCAGCTACTCAGGAGGCTGAGGCAGGAGTATCACTTGAACCCAGGAGGCAGAGGTTGCAGTGAGCCGAGATCACACCATTGCATTCCAGCCTGGGTGACAGAGCAAGACTCCGTCTCAAAAAAAAAATAATAAAAAAAATAAAGTGACACCCTTAAAACAGTATTCTTCCATTTCCCCCATCATTCTATGTATTATTATTACTATGCTTTTTACATCTACATATGTTATATGCATAATACATTATTATTTTTGCTTTAAATTGTCAATTATGAATTATGAAAATAAAAGGCATATGCATTACTCATAAATTTACCATTCTGTTATTTTTTTTGTAGATTGAAGTTCCCATCTGATATCCTTTTTGCCTGAATAACTTTAACATTTCCTGGGATATGGGTTAGCTGGCAATGAATAGTCATAGTTTTCAGCTTGGGTAAAAAAAAAAAATTTCTTTGGTTTTGTTTTTTGTTTGGCTGGTTGGTTTTTTTGTTCATTTTTGTTTTTTGAGACAGGGTCTCATTCTGTTCCCCAATCTGAAGTACACTGGCATGATCATGGCTCACTGCAGCCTGAGCCTCCTGGGCTCAAGTGATCCTTCCATCTCAGCCTCCTGAGTAGCTCAGATCACAGGTGTGAGCCATGAAACCCAGCCTTTTTTTTTTTTTTTTTTTTTAATGTAGAGTCAGGGTTTTATTATGTTGCCAGACTGGTCTTGAACTCCTGGGCTCAACCAGTCCTTTCACCTTAGCCTCCCAGAGTGCTGGGATTACAGGAGTGATCTACCACACATGGCTTATTTCACCTCTTTTGAAAGATGTTTTTCACTGGCACAGGATTCTAAATTGACTTTTTGTCATGTGTTTTAATGATACTTTTCCATTGTCATCTATCTTGAACAGTTTACATTCACTATTTGTTCCCTTAAATGTAATGTGTCTTTTTTTCCTCTCTCTCTGCTTTTCGGATTTTTTTTTTTTTCTTAATCACTGGGTTTTAGCAATTTTGCTTTGGTGTGGTTTTCTTTGTATTTATCTTGGATGGAGTTGAGATTCTTTGAACTATAGACTTATTGTTTTAATTAAACTTGGAAGACTTTAGCCACCATTTTTTCAAATATTTTTTCTGTGCCTGCCTCTTTTCTCCTGGGACTCCACACTGCTTGATATGACACAGCCACTGAGGTTCTGTTCAGTTTTCCCCACTAATCTTTTTTTCTCTGTACTTCATTTTAGATCATTTCTATTGCTATATCTTCAAGTTTACTGTTCTTTTCTTCTGGAGAATATCTAATCTTTTTATCTTGTGAATTTTTCATTTTAGATACTGTACTCTAGTTCTGTTTGAGTTTGTACAGGTATATCTCCTGTATCTCTTTTCATTAAGTTCATGTTTTCCTTTTAAATCTTTGAGCATATTAAAAAATAGCTGTGTTTAAATCGCTGCTTACTAATTCTGTTATTTCTGTCATTATGGGTCTGTTTCTGTTGACTCATTTTCCCCCTGGTTATGGATTACAATTTGTCTGTTTTTGCGTATCTAGTAATTTTGTATGGACTGGTGAATATTATGAATGTTTCATTGTTAGGTGTTTGAATTTTATTGTCTTCCTTGGGAAAGTGTTTTAATTTATTTTGGCAGGTCTTTAAGTTATTTGCTGATAAGGTTAACCCTTTGAGGCTTGTTTTTAATCTTTGTTATGTGTGTCTACAGATCAGATTCTAGACCATGCTCTAGTATGCTTGATTCTAGCACTGATTTAATTCTCTGACCAGTAGGCATGACTGGAAAGAAATGGATGTATGGAATAGACGTTTAGAGGATAAAATGGTAGGGAAGAAGTTGTCAAGCCTGGGCAATAAGGAGAGTAATAAATGAACCATTATCAGAATATGGAAGCAAGGTAGAAGAGCTAGTCTGAAGAATATTTAGCTTAATCTAAACCTGGATTGTACACTCATTTTTAATATTACATTATGAAAGTAGGGAATTCATGACCTTGAATTTTCACAGGATTTCACTAATACTTGTTTAAAGAAAATGTCTAGGGACTAGTATCTCTTGTAACGAATGTCACTTTTGTTCTTCATTTCCACTATACCCTTGAATACCTAGCAGTCTGTTTTTAGCTCTACATGTATTTATAGTCAACTTCTCTTCCTGAGTATTAAAATCACAATTTATATGTAATAAATGCGTGGCAGGAAAAATTTGGATAATCACATGGAACTTGTAGTAATAGAATTTGGATATATTTTCAGTTCTCTTATTTAAGAGATCTGTGCGGATTGAGAGCTTCTTAGAACCATATTTAAGGTTTTAAATCTGCCTCATCTCTGTCTCATTGTGATGATGAAGGCACTGCTTCTCCTTCAGGGTGAATAGGGATATCTGATATCGCCAGCCTCCTTGTATTTGACTTATTAAAATGTCATTAAGTCAAAGTCAAATAGTAGGAATTTACTCTCTTAAGGATTTGTTTTCTTAGTCAGTACTTTGTTGTCCTTTGCCAGAGCTAGAGCGTATTTCATTATACTACCCACAAAGGAAATACCACATCTCTTTAAAAGTCAGAGGGTTGATATGACATCCTGTATTTTCTCTATTTTAAGCCCTCGTATTTTAAGTATGTTAACAGGAATAACTCTCCTTTTTTGTAAACAGCTAAGTTTGGGAGGTGTTAAATTATGGGCAGTACTGGCAACAGGAAGATAGTGGTAGACACATAAAGAAACAAAAGCCCAGCCATGTTCAGAAATGGGGTAGAGGGGGTATTGTAGGTGTGCACGTGAGAAAATAGTAATGTGAATAGTATTCAGTGACTACCTATGATCTGCCAGATACCCTGGGTGCCTTAATTGCTTATTTTATTTACTTACTACTGCTATTTTGTTAATTTTCCTACAAAAAATGGATTTGCTACTCACCAAAACCCCTCCAATGAGATAAAGAACAGTGTTCTACCCATGGAGCACTAGATGCTCCTTCCATTCAGATCCAAGAGCTCTGTCTGAACATCATTCCAGCCTTTGCAAATCTTATAGGCTACCCATCCATGAAAAATGCTTTGATACCAAGAATTAAAAATGCCTGTCTACAAAAGTCTTCCCTTGCTGTTCATGTAAATTCATTAGTGTGCTTAGGAAAGATATTTATTTTATGATCTTTATTTTACAACTGAGAGAAATTAAGACTCCGAAAGGATAAATCATGTGTCTAATGTCCCATAGGTAATGAGTAGAGGAGTCAGATTCAGATGCCAAAACCCACGATCTTTCTAATATTAAGAATGAAAAATAGGACAATAAGTAGATTAGATGCCTGAAGGAATGAGGAGATATGTAGGACTAATACTGTAAGTTGGAGACATGACGTGTACTAGAAAGCTTGCTTTCTAGAACAAGTTGTCAGCCTTTGGCCTGTAAGTGGCAGATAGCAACAAGAATGAGTATAGTGCTGGATAGGAAGTCAAGATACAAGTCTGGTGGTTCTAGTGGTCCTCAGCAAGTTACCCCCCTTTAAGTCTGTTTCCTTATCTAAGGAGGCAGGATTGGATGGTTTCTGAAAGTACCTTCCACCTTTAATACTCTATAATTATTTAGATGCTATAGCAACCTTATTTTAGCAAGCTTGATTTGATCTCTAGGTCTAAAAACTCAATAGTAAAACAATAATAAAAATAGCTGACAATAGATCTTTTAGTCTTCTTCCCCCTCCATTACTCTTCATCTCATGTCTCTCCCCTCCTTACCCCTTTCCCTCCTCCATCTCAGCATTTGTGGCTGCAGGGGGCAGGGCTGTGGAGGCTTTGGAGTATGCCACCTGAGGCAGTGGCCAGGTGGAAGGCCGAGCAGGAACAGCCAGGCAGCATTTAGGGGGCGGGGGACAGAGCCCCAGCACCACCCCTCCTGGGAGGAAAGGGGAGAGGTAACTATACCCAATATTGCAGCCATGGAGTCCATGCTTAATAAATTGAAGAGTACTGTTACAAAAGTAACAGCTGATGTCACTAGTACTATCATGGGAAATCCTGTCACTAGAGAATTTGATGTTGGTGACATTGCCAGTGGTGGCAATAGTCTAGCTTGGAAGATTTTTAATGACACAAAAAAGCCAACAAAGCATTGGCTGTTTTTGTCTTTGATAAAAAACTGATTGACAAATATCAAAAATTTGAAAAGGATCAAATCATTGGTTCTCTAAAACAAGGAGTCCAACAGTTAACTCGGCTTCGACACCCTCAACTTCTTACTGTCCAGCATGCTTCAGAAGAATCCAGGGATTGCTTGGCATTTTGTACAGACAAGTTTTTTCCATTTTAGCCAGTGTTCTTGTTAACTAGGAAAATCTACCCTCCCCTATATTTCCAGACATTAAGGATTATAAACTTTATGATGTAGAAAGCAAATATGGTTTGCTTCAGGTTTCTGAAGGATTGTCATTCTTGCATAGCAGTGTGAAAATAGTATATAAAAATATTACTCCTGAAAATATATTGAATAAAAGTGGAGCCTGGAAAATAATGGGTTTTGATTTTTGTATCATCAACCAATCCTTCTGAACAAGAGCCTAAATTTCCTTGCAAAGAATGGGACCCAAATTTACATTCATTGTGTCTTCCAAATCCTGAATATTTGGTTCCTGAATACATACTTTCTGTGAGCTGTGACACAGCCAGTGACATATATTCTTTAGGAACTTTTATGTATGCTGTATTTAACAAAGGGAAACCTATATTTGAAGTCCACAAGCAAGATACTTACAAGAGTTTCAGTAGGCAGTTGGATCAGTTGAGTCGTTTAGGATCTAGTTTACTTACAAATATACCTACGGAAGTTCGTGAGCAGGTAAAGCTACTGTTAAATGTAACTCCAACTGTAAGACCAGATGCAGCTCAAATGACAAAGATTCCCTTCTTTCATGATGTTGATGCAGTAACACTGCAATATTTTGATACCTTATTCCAAAGAGATAATCTTCAGAAATCAGTTTTTCAAAGGACTGCCAAAGGTTCTACCAAAACTGCCCAAGCATGTCATTGTGCAGAGAATTTTGCCTTGTTTGACTTCAGAATTTGTAAACCCTGACATGGTACCTTTTGTTTTGCCCAATGTCCTACTGATTGCTGAGAAATGCACCAAAGAAGAGTAAGTCAAATTAATTCTACCTGAACTTGACCTTGTGTTTAAGCAGTGGGAGCCAATCCAGATTTTGTTAATTTTCCTACAAAAAATGGATTTGCTGCTCACCAAAACCCCTCCAATGAGATAAAGAACAGTGTTCTACCCATGGAGCACTAGATGCTCCTTCCATTCAGATCCAAGAGCTCTGTCTGAACATCATTCCAGCCTTTGCAAATCTTATAGGCTACCCATCCATGAAAAATGCTTTGATACCAAGAATTAAAAATGCTTGTCTACAAAACTCTTCCCTTGCTGTTCATGTAAATTCATTAGTGTGCTTAGGAAAGATTTTGGAATACTTAGATAAGTGGTTTGTACTTGATGATATCCTACCCTTCTTACAACAAATTCCATCCAACGAACCTGCAGTCATCATGGGAATTTTAGGTATTTACAAAGGTACTTTTACTCATAAGGAGTTGGGAATCATCAAAGAGCAGCTGGCTGGAAAAGTATTGCCCCATCTTATTCCCCTGAGTATTGAAAACATTCTTAATTGGTTCAATTCCTTCATTTCTATCATAAAAGAGATGCTTAGTAGATTGGAGTCTGAACAGAAGACTAAACTGGAGCAATTTCATATAATGCAAGAACAGCAGAAATCTTTGGACATAGGAAATCAAGTGAATGTTTCCGAGGAGAAAAAAGTTACAAATATTGGGAATCAGCAAATTGACAAGGGTTTTAACAACATTGGAGCAGACCTGACTGGCGGTGAGTCCAAAAATAAAGAGGATGGGTTGCAGAATAAACATAGAAGAGCATCACTTACACTTGAAGAAAAACAAAAATTAGCAAAAGAACAAGAGCAGGCACAGAAGTTAAAAAACCAGAAGCCTCTTAAACCCCAAATGCACACACTTATTGCTACTGTTAAATAGACTAAGGACTCAACAGACACCTTGATGGATAAGATGTCATCTTTGACCAGCCTTCTGTTAGTACCCCTAGACCTTCTGCTTCAAGTTCTTTCACTTCTATTCCTTCCATGGCCATTGGCATGGTGTTTTCTACACCAACTGATAATACAAAGAGAAATTTGACAAATGACCGAAAATGCCAGTATGGGCTTTCAGACTTCAGGATTCAACGTGCCCGTTAATACACACCAGAACTTCTACAATAGTCCAAGCACAGTTGGAGTGACCAAGATGACTCTGGGAATACCTGCCACTTTGCCAAAGTTCAACGCTTTGAGTGTTCCTCCTGCTGGTGCAAAGCAGACCCAACAAAGACCGACAGATATGTCTGCCCTTAATAATCTCTTTGGCTCTCAGAAACCCAAAGTTAGCATGAACCAATTATCATAACAGAAACCCAATAGTGGCTTAATCAGTTTGTACCTCCTCAGGGTTCTCTAGCTATGGGCAGTTCAGTAATGGGAACACAGATGAACATGATAGGACAATCTGCCTTTGGTATGCAGGGTAATCCTTTCTTCAACCCACAGAACTTTGCAGCCACTAACTACTATGACCAATAGCAGTTCAGCTAGCATTGATTTAAAAGATCTTTTGGGTGAGGTGTATTTCTTCTGTTTTGAAGGATTATTTCAGTTTTTCCATCTGTTTGTGTCCTCTCTTATTTCGTTGAGCAGTGGTTTGTAGTTCTCCTTGAAGAGGTCCTTTACATTCCTTGTTAGTTGTATTCCTAGGTATTTTATTTTCTTTGTAGCAACTGTGAATGGCAGTTCGTTCTCGATTTGGCTTGCTTTAAGTCTGTTATTGGTGTATAGGAATGCTTGTGATTTTTGCACATTGATTTTGTATCCTGAGACTTTGCTGAAGTTGCTTATCAGTTTCAGGAGAATTTGGGCTGAGATGATGGGGTTTTCTAAATATACAATCATGTCATCTGCAAATAAGAGACAATTTGACTTCCTCCTTTCCTAATTGAATACCTTTATTTCTTTTTTTTGCCTGGTTGCTCTGGCTAGAACTTCCAATATTATATTGCATAGGAGTGGTGAGAGAGGGCCTCCTTATCTAGTGCCATATTTCAAAGGGAATGCTTCCAGTTTTTGCCCATTGAGTTTGACATTGGCTGTGGATTTGTTGTAAATAGCTTTTATTATTTTGAGATACATTCCATCAATACCTAGTTTATTGAGGAGTTTTAGCATAAAGGGCTGTTGAATTTTGTCAAAGGCCTTCTCTGCATTTATTGAGATAATCACGTGGTTTTTGTCTTTGGTTCTATTTATGTGTTGAATTACGTTTATACACTTGCGTATGTTGAACCAGCCTTGCATCCCCAGGATGAAGCCTACCTAATCATGGTGGATAAGCTTTTTGATGTGCTGTTGCACTCAGTTTGCCAGTATTCTATTGAAGATTTTTGCATCTATGTTCCTCATGGATATTGACCTGAAATTTTCTTTTCTTGTTTAGTCTCTGCCGGGTTTTGATATCAGGATGATGTTGGTCTCATAAAATGATTTGGGGAAGGATTCTCTCTTTTGGATTGTTTGGAATAGTTTCTGAAGGAATGGTACCAGCTCCTGTTTGTATGTCTGATAGAATTTGGCTGTGAACCCATCTGGACATGGGCTTTTTTGGTTGGTCGGCTATTAATGGCTGCCTCAGCTTCAGCCCTTGTTATTGCTCTATTCAGGGTTTCAGCTTCTTCCTGGTTTAGTCTTGAGAGGATGCAAGTGTGCAGGCATTTATCCATTTCTTCCAGGTTTACTAGTTTCTGTGTATAGAGTTGTTTGTAATAATCTCTGGTGATGGTTTGTATTTCTGTGGAATCTGTGGTGATATCCCCCTTTATCATTTTTTATTGCATCTATTTGATTATTCTGTTTTCTTTTTTATTAATCTGGCTAGTGGTCTGTCTATTTTGTTGATCTTTTCAAAAAACCAGCTCCTGGACTTATTGATTTTTTGAAGGGTTTTTTGTGTCTCTATCTCCTTCAGTTCTGCTCTGATCTTAGTTATTTCTTGTCTTTTGCTAGGTTTTGAGTTTTCTTGATCTTGCTCCTCTAGCTCTTTCAATTTTGACGATAGTGTCAATTTTAGATCTTTCCTCGCTTCTCTGGTGGGCATTTATTGCTATAAATTTCCCTCTAGACACTGCTTTAAATGTGTCCCAGAGATTCTGGTACGTTGTGTCTTCGTTCTCGTTGGTTTCAAAGAACATCTTTATTTGTGCCTTCATTTCGTTGTTTATCCAGTCAACATTTGGGAGCAGGTTGTTTAGTTTCCATGAAGTTCTGTGGTTCTGAGTTAGTTTCTTAATTCTGAGTTCTAATTTGATTGCACTGTGGTCTGAGAGACTGTTTGTTATGATTTCCATTCTTTTGCATTTGCTGAGGAGTGATTTACTTCCAATTATGTGGTCAGTTTTAAGAGTAGGTGCAATGCAGTGCTGAGAAGAATGTCTATTCTGTGGATTTGGGGTGGAGATTTCTGTAGATGTCGATTAGGTCCACTTGGTCCAGGTCTGAGTTCAAGTCCTGGATATCCTTGTTAATTTTTTGTCTCTTTGATCTGTCTAATATTGACAGTGGAGTGTTAAAGTCTCCCACTATTATTATGTGGGGAGTCTAAGTCTCTTTGTAGGTCGTTAACAACTTGCTTTATGTACCTGGGTGCTCCTATACTGGGTGCGTGTATATTTAGGATCATTAGCTCTTCTTCATGCATTGATCCTTTTACCATTATGTAATGCCCTTCTTCGTCTCTTTTGATCTTTGTTAGTTTAAAGTCCATTTTATCAGAGACTAGGATTGCAATTCCTGCTTTTTTTTTGCTCTCCATTTGCTTGGTAAACCTTCCTCCATCCCTTCATTTTTAGTCTGTGTGTGTCCTTGCACGTGAGATGGGTTTCCTGAATAAAGCACACCATTGGGTCTTGACTTTTTATCCAATTTGCCAGTCTGTGTCTTTTGATTGGGGCATTTAGCCCATTTACATTAAGGTTATTATTGTTATGTGTGAATTTGGTACTGCCATTTTGATGCTAGCTGGATGTTTTGTCCATTAGTTGACACATTTTCTTCATTTTGTCGATGGTCTTTGCAACTTGGTATGTTTTTGCAGTGGCTGATACTGGTTGTTCCTTTCCTTGTTTAGGGTTTCTTTCAGGAGCTCTTGTAAGGCAGGCCTGGTGGTAACGAAATCTCTCAGCAATTGCTTGTCCGTAAAGGATTTTATTTCTCCTTCACTTGTGAAGCTTAGTTTGGCTGGTTATGAAATTCTAGGTTGAAAGTTCTTTTCTTCAAGGTTGTTGAATATTGGCCCCCACTCTCTTCTGGCTTGTAGGGTTTCTGTGGAGAGATCCACTGTGAGTCTGATGGGCTTCCCTTTGTGGGTAACGCAGTCTTTCTCTCTGGCTGCCCTTAGCATTTTTTCCTTCGTTTCAACCCTAGTGAATCTGACGATTATGTGCCTTGGGGTTGCTCTTCTTGAGGAATATCTTTGTGGTGTTCTCTGTATTTCCTGGACTTTTATGGTGGCCTGCCTTGCTAGGTTGGGGAAGTTCTCCTATTAATATCCTGAAGGGTGTTTTCCAGCTTGGATTCATTCTTTCCGTCACATTCAGGTACACCTGTCAAACGTAGATTAGGTCTTTTCACATAATCCCATATTTCTTGGAGGCTTTGTTGATTTCTTTTCATTCTTTTTTCTCTATTCTTTCCTTCTCGTTTTATTTCATTGAGTTGATCTTCAATCTCTGATATCCTTTCTTCTGCTTGGTTGAATCAGCTATTGAAACTTGTGTATGCTTTGCAAAGTTCTTGTGCTGTGTTTTTCAGCTCCATCAAGCCATTTATATTCTTCTCTAAGCTGTTTATTATAGTTAGCATCTCATCTAACCTTTTTTCTGTGTTCTTAGTTTCTTCGCATTGGGTTAGCACATGTTCTTTTAGCTCTGAGAAGTTTGTTACTACCCACCTTCCGAAGCCTGTTTCCGTCAATTCATCAGATTCATTCTCCATCCATCTTTGATCCCTAGCTGGTGAGGAATTGTGCTGGTGTTGTCCTTTGGAGGAGGAGAGGCATTGGGGTTTTTGGTGTTATCATCCTTTTTCCGCTGGTTTCTTCCCATCTTAGTGGCTATATCTACCTGTGGTCTTTGTAGTTGGTGACTTTAGGATGGGGTCTCTGAGTGGATGCTCTTTTGTTGATGATGGAGTTATTTCTTTCTGTTTCTTAGTTTTCCTTCTAACTGTCAGACCCCTCTGCTGCAGAACTGCTGGAGGTCCACTCCAGACCCTGCTTTACCTGGGGGATCACCCACGGGGGCTGCAGAACAGTAAGGGTTACTGCTGGTTTCTTCTGTTATCTTCATCCCAGAAGGGTACCCGCCAGATGTCGGCCTGAGCTCTCCTTTATGAGGTGTCTCTTAGGGTATATGGGGGCTGGGGAGCTGCTTGAGGAGACAATCTGTTCCTTATAGGAACTCAAGTGCTGTGCTGGGAGCTCCATTGTTCCGTGCAGAGCTGCTGGGCAGGTACCTTTAAGTCTGCTGCAGCGGAACTCATAACCGCCTCTTTTCCCAGGCCCAGGTGCTCTGACCTAGGAAGGTTGGCTTTATTTATAAGTTTCTGATGTGCTGCTGCTTTTTTTCAGAGATGCCCTGCCCAACACGGAGTAGTCTAGTCACAGTCTTCCAGCAGAGGTGTTGCTGAGCTCCCACAGGCTCTGCCCAGCTATGTGAACTGCCCCCGGTATTGGTGGACTACCTCGGTAGCAGCTGGACTGTCCTGGGTCCGCTACGCTTGCTGCGAAATTCTCAGTCCAGAGCATTTCAGATTGCTTGTTTTGTGGGGGGTGGTACCTGCCAAGCCAGATCGCCTGGTTCCCTGTCTCAGCCCCCTCCCTTTCAGTGGAATGGGCAGCTCTGTCTCCCTGGTGTTCCAGGCACCAGTTGAAACGACCGCCCAGATTTGTGTGAGTTTCTGTGTGCCAACCCACTGCACCAGCTGTGCTGAAAACTCATGGTGTTTTTCGGCCCGGGAATCTCCTGGTCTGTGCGCAGTGAAAACTTGTTTGGAAATGCAGTGAGCACTCACTCTTCTCTGCATTGTTCTTGCTGGGCACTGCACTCCAGAGCTGTTCCTATTTGGCCATCTTGGATCCTCTTAATGCAATTTTTTTAAAAAGTTAATGACTATGAGAATATACTAAAATGTAATTTTTCAAGATTTTGAAGAATCCTCCACAGAATTCAAATTTTATTATTAAAGAGCATATCATTTTATCCTTTTGGAACTATTTTCTGCTGGTTGCTTTGTATTTTTTCGCCCCAAGCATGTAAGTTGAGATCAGACCTCTTTCACTTTATTTTTTCTTGCCTGCTGCTGCTTCAAAGGCACAGACCTCTTTTAAACAGTACTAATGATAGGGAGAAAATAATGAAATTTCTACAAATTAATTCTAAACTCTGAAAGCATAGTTATAAAGACAGGAACAACAGACACTTGGGCCTACGTGAGGGGGTAAGGGTAGGAAGAGGGAGAGGATCGGAAAAAGTAATTGTTGGTTACTAGGCCTAGTACCTGGGTGACAAAATAATCTGTACAACAAACCCCTGTGACACAAGTTTACCTGTATAACAAACCTGCACATGTACCCCTGAACCTAAAATAAAATTTTTTTAAAATGTTAAAAATTTAAAAAGCATGGTTGTAGTCAGTAAACAATATATTTAGATAGTAAGTAATTCAGATTTGTGGTATCTGCATGTTCTCGCTCATGTGGAAGCTGACAAAGTTGATCTCATAGAAATAGAGAGTAGAATAGTGGTTACTAGAGGCTAGGAAGGATAGCAGGAAGGAGGGGTCAAGAGATGTTGGTTAACAGATACAAAATTACAGCTAGATAGGAGAAATAAGTTCTGGTGTTCTTCAGCACTATAGGGACTATAGTTGACAATAATTTGTTGTATATTTTCAAATAGATAAAAGGTAGGATTTTGAATGTCCTCAATGCAAATAAATGATAAATGCTTGAGGTAATGCATATGCTAATTACCCTGATTTGATCATTATACACAGGTGTCAAAATATCACATGTGCCCTATACATATATCCAGTTAATTTGCTTCAATTAAATATACTTTTTTCAGGCAGTCCAAGTCTTGAAAAAAAAATACTTTTTAAAAAGTACTGTCAAAAAAGTATGCTATCGTTTTTACTTTAGAAGTTCTCTTACTAAAAAAAAAAGCTAGAGAAAAAAATAACTATAGTACTAGGATATATAATAAAATTCAGTGGAGAAATAATCTTGTCTAGTATTTCTTTGGTTGTCCTGCTGTAGAAAAACTAATGTTCATCAGTTTTCTCTGTAGCCTAGTAAGTTAAAATATATTGGATTCATTTACATAGACTCTCCTTTTTAGATGTCTGCTCCAATGAGGATCTCCCTGAAGTTGAGCTGGTGAGTCTGCTAGAAGAACAACTACCACAGTATAGGCTAAAAGTAGACACTCTCTTTCTATATGAAAATCAAGACTGGACTCAGTCTCCACACCAGCGGCAACATGCATCTGATGCCCTCTCTCCAGTCCTTGCTGAAGAGACTTTCCGTTATATGAGTGAGTATTTTTTTACTCTTTTAGTTTGTGCATTGAAGTGATGATTGTGGGGTATCTTGGTATTGATTTTTAAAGCACTGATGTTTCATAGCCATTGTTCAGTGTATACCTACTTTAATTTGAACTGATTTTACAGGAAGAGATAATTCTGTGTTATGTTTGAATGAAGAAAGTTTGTCATCCGTATGACTTTCCATGTCCAGTGTTGCAAGTATACTTACATGTTTTCATTACTTGATGTTTTCCTCAGACTGAGTAGAAAAGCGAACTTTTTAAAAAGCGAAGTGATTTAAAATTTTAATATTCCTTTATAACTGTCAACATTTATTATCCCAGTAATTTGGTATCCTAAGCTATGAGCTTTTGACTTTTATCTTTATTAATATCTTTATTAAACACAGTCACAAGAATTATGTCAGCATAACTAAGCCTAGCTCTTAAACACATAAGTAGTTTAATAATGCCAGGAGAAAGAAATATACACTATGTAGTAATCTTCATTATTTAGGGATTCTAAGTGAGAGACTGAGCCAGATTTGTCCTGAAAATAGGTCTGTTTTACACCAAGCTATTAGAAATGACAAAGGAATTTTTAAACTTTGAAGTATGGAGACCTTTTTGCATTTGATTTCATCTCAAAAATCTGCATTAAGGCTGAAATTACTTTTGTAAAACTTTGTTTGGTAAAACATGTTGTGTGCACAGTAGCTGTTAGAATATATAATAAAAGTTTGAGTTCAATATTGATATGTTTGTGAAATTCTTTTAATTAGAATTAAGTATGTGGTTGGATCAGATCCTAGACATTTTCCCAGTAAGTGCTTCAGTGTTTTAATGCCAGATTGTTGTTGGAGAATGGCTGTTGTGCAATACTCATTTTCGTAGTAATCATTAACTTGCTTTTAGCACTAGTTTCCTACAATTTATTTCTAGTAGTTTCTTAGAACTTAACTGCTCAAAAATATAAACATTACTTCAGCTGAAACTGAGATATCAAGAAGCCCAAATACAATTGTATTTCTGTCCTTAATATTTCTTTTAAATAGCTAAATTCAGGCTCCAAAGGTTTTCTTAATGTTTTAGTTTGAGAATTTGCTTGCTTGAGATTTTTCTGGAAAATCATTTTTAGAAGGAACAGTATTTCTTATTTCTAGTTCCCGTTGTTCCTTGAGTGTTTAAATTTCTGAGAACTTTCAAAGTGAAAGTTCATCTGGATACATTTAGTTTGTCATTATTTTGATAAAGTGCCAAAGAAAGTGCCCCTTAGTTTATTTGGTCTTTGTCCTCTCGGCTACTGGGGCACAAAACTATAGGTAGGAAGTGGTCTTAGATCATGATTTAATGGAGTTAACTTTTAGGATGAGTTATAAGTAAAAAGCCTAGAAAATAAAAGGTAAATTCTAAAATACTTTTCAAGACTTTTTACAAAACAACAGTGTCCAAGGGAGCAATTTAAAACTTGAGATTAGTAGGATGATACTGATCCATACTTCAGGGTTTTGGAAAACTATCCTGTTTCTTTAGTATAATGGTACTATTTTCACTTCAACAGTTTGAAAATTGAACTATATATGATATTCCTAAGATCATGAAACATGTAAGTTAGGAATATACTGATAATCTACCTCAGCACTGTACTTTAATTTCACTGTTCTTTTAAAGGTGTTAATTCCTTGGGTTAATAGTTAAATCACATATAAACTTCATGAATTTGCATCTTATGAATATAAAAGCTAAATGATTTATTTTATTTAGCAAATCGACCAAGGTTTAAAAAGGCAGATAAAAAATATTCCCTCACCCTTTCCCACAGTCTTCTATCCCCCTGAGATTTCAAGATTTGTGGTTTTGAATAATTACTATGTACCCTGGCAGACCATCCTAGAGTTCAGCTCCCTGGATTACTTTGGGCTTATCTCTACCTGTCTCACATGCCAGTGGATACTTGTGCTTATTAAAATGAATTTTAACACCTAGTGAAAAGAGGCAGCACAGGCAAAGGCACTTTCTCTGTTATGTAACACAAAGGAATTGAAAGAACTGTGAGAAGATGGTGATTTGGAAGGAAATGTAGCCAGCATTTGAGCTTCGGAGCCTATCTCACAAGAAATGGGGGAGAGTGGGTACTTCTCTGAAGTCACCCAATCCAGAAAGAGATTGTTTACTTTTAAGATAGAACACTGGGAAGGCAATGAGTAGGCAAAAAAACAATCAATCAATCAATCCCAGTCCCTGTCACACACATATAAAGTTTAAGATGGTCAAAAAGTGTTTTACATGCAGAACAGGCCACCCTACGGTTTTCTTGATTTTATTAAAACTGAGTTCCAGCCTGAGCTGTGGGGGAAGCCATGCAATCAGAACATGTTACAGACTGTATCATTTGTTTATTTAAAGGCTAACGTTAGAAACCTGATGTTTCTTTCAAGGGGTTTTATTTGGTAATAGAGGATTACCTTTACCACTTCCTAAGGCGTAAGAGGGGGAAAATGATTGATTATGTAAGTTTTATTTTAGGAAGTGGTTCTCAGAATGTGGACCCCTGCACTCAATGTCACTTGAGAAATTGTTCAAAATTCACATTCTTGGGCCCCCCTACTCCACCTACAAAATTAGAAACTAGGGGTGAGATAGTCACAGCTGTCTGTCTCAAGTTTGAGAACCACTGATACAAAGCATTGCCAACCAAAGTAAATGGCCATCTCACAGTGACATTAATTGGAGAATTAAGGAATTATATAAGAGTATATAATTTTGCAGGTAAATACGGTCATGGAAATTATTACTTTTGATTGGTAGATATACTTTCCCTCAAGCTCTGCCCTCAAAAATTACTAACCAGTACTGGCAGAAAAGGTTATATGACTGATGAAGTTCAGGGAGCATTAACCATAAGCCCAGTCGTAGAGGTTAGCAGATTTATTTTTCCCCTAGCTAAGCTCTCTCCATCAGTTCCACAAGAGAATTAAGCCATATACCCTAAGACACTTAGCTTTTCTACAATGGATTTCCTTATTACCCATGCATCATGTACTAGCTTTGCAAAATCCTTAGGAGAATTGAGAAAATTGTCATTCAGATTGTCTGTAGGGCCTGATTCTCCCCTGGAACCCTGTTGAGAAAGACTGCCCTAGATGGTGTGTGTCATCAGTTTCTCTCAGTCATTTTGAAGGCAGAAATGTTTGCTGTATCATAGCAGCAAGGGCTGTGGTCACTTCTTTAGGGTTAAAACCTCAAGACCTGCCTGTAGTTAGTTGTCAGGAGCTCTTACAGCTTTTACTATGCCATGTGGGCACTGTTTGTGTTTCATTTGTATTTTATCGTTGTTACTTTTGTTTGGTTTTGGTGTGAGAAAGTTGGAGAGTGCTGAAAGATTAGAATTCTTTTAGAAATTCAGTAATTGTGGTAATAACTTTAGATCTTGAAAAGGGACCTCTGAGAGAACTACTAAGTACCATCTCATGTAAATGACAGATATTAGAATGGATTATCATTGGTGTTTCCCATCCTGAAAATAATGTGAGATTGAGCTGGTTAATGTGAAATTATGCAGGGATAGAACATAAAGTAAGGATTAGTGAAGTGCTTATGTGTGTTAAACTCCCATCCCGTATTTTCAGGAACATTAGTTTCTCCAAACATTACACCAAAAATATTGAACATTAATTAACAACCTCTGGAAACCAAGTCACAAAATTGTTCTGTCAAAATGTTTGTCATCTCCCTGATATATAAATTTTTTTTTAGAGAGGAAAGTTCAGGTCTAGAAATAAGCAAGGATCATTGCTAATTTCTGTATCATTTAACATTTTCAGCCACTGAAAACTGAAGTGAAAATAGTTTTTGATAGGATTGATTTTAACAGATAGCCTGCTTGGCTGTCTCTACATTCTTGGTTACAGAATTATGGTGAAGAATTAGTCTGTGGTTTTTGAAGCATTTAATTACAGTGTCTAAATGCCAAGACATCAAACACTTAAGAGTTTTGCCCTGAATATTTTTGGAATCGTTCCAAGCAGCATGTCTTTATCAGGAGTATTGTGTTAAGGAAGAAAGAGAGAACTGATTCCACTGCAGAGAGAAAAATCCATTGTGTTCTTTTCTGTTTTGTGCCTTACCAACATCTTTCTGTGCAATTGAAGAGGCCCAGCCTTTGGGGATTGGTAGTATATAGGCTGCACATAAAACACAAGAATTTGAAAATTCTGATTGCACTATTTAACTTCTTTGCCATAACAAATACTTAAGCGTGTTAAAGTTCATTTTTGCTTTTTGAAACTTTAACAAGGGTTACTGAGTTTTTGTGGGGATTTTTTTTTCTTTTTGTAAAGATAACATTTGTTCTTTATAGAAAATAACAAAATACTAAACCATAATCCCTACTGAGAGATAACCACTATTAACATTTTAATGTATATCCTTCCAGGCTCTCTTGAATATAGATATTTATAGATATGCACACACTTTTTTTTTTTTTTTTTTTTTTTGAGACAGAGTCTCACTCCGTCACCAGGCGCCAGGCTGGAATGCAGTGGCGCGACCTCGGCTCACTGCAACCTCCACCGCCCGGGTTCAAGTAATTCGTCCTGCCTCAGCCTCCCGAGTAGCTGGGACTACAGGCGCGCGCCACCACACCCAGCTAATTTTTTTGTATTTTTAGTAGAGACGGGGTTTCACCATGTTGACCAGGATGGTCTCGATCTCTTGACCTCGTGATCCGCCCGCCTTGGCCTCCCAAAGTGCTGGGATTACAGGCGTGAGCCACCGCGCCCGGCCGATATGCACACACTTTTAAAAGCAAAACTGGGATCTATGCTGTTTTATTATATAACATGCATTCACAGGCGCATATGCTGGTATTTCATTAGATAAGGGCTTTTTTATGTTCTTAGTGGGGCTGAAAGAGCAGCACGATGGAAAGAACTCATTACGGGACTCTTACATCATCTGAGTTTTTTCTAATGACCTTGTGAGATGAGCGTTATTATCATCTCCACACCAAAACCCCAGCTTTGCCACTAATAGCTTGCTTTGTGGTCTTGAACATGCCACATAATTTCTCTCAGAGAAGATTCCTCATTCAAGAAAATGAGATCATTAAACTAGATAACTTCCTAAGGTTCAGCTTTAAAGTTTTATGCTGTGACAGGTGGTAAGCATTTATAGGAAACATATTTTCATTTCCTCTCACTAAAACATATTTTATTCTAAACATTTCTTGACTGTATTACCATGTCCTTCATTGTTTTCTTCTCCTTTCATCGTGTGTGACTTGTGGTTCACAGTTGTTTTTTAGATCATTAACTGACTAGTCTTACTCCAAGTTAAGTCTGCCACTTCATCTTTAACTCTGGTCCATCATGTCATGTGTTTTTTAAACTACTTGTATAAAAATTGGTTTTAACTAAGCCTATAAGATGCCTGATTTTTGGTTCGAGTATTAACCCCAGATTGGTGGTTTTAGTTCCTGGCTCCACGTCATTCTCAACACCTGGGATAGGGCTTCTTGAAATTAATTAAATCAGAATCTGGAGTTTAGAGCCATTGCTCTAGATTACGTTTGGGTTTGCAACCATTGTCTGGTTTAAAGCATGGATGTATTGATTTGGTATTTTTCCCCAAATTTTGTTGTTGAGACCAGAAGTAGAGGAGACCATTCACTGTAAGTATTTGCCTTAACTATTTAATCCTTTGTTCCTGCTATGCTACCAAATTAAATTGTGTCTATTCCTTAGGCCCAAAGGTCTGTTTCCCTTATCACTGTGGTTAAATTATTGAGTTAGTTTTTGTTTGTAAATATAAATTCTTTTGGGGTACAAATATTTATTTCTAGGTTTTAAGAAAAGTTTTTATATTTTCAGTTTAAATCTTTTTCAGTTATCTCTTCATACTATCAAGCCAGCACTTTGTTTTAGTTTTAACTAGGAATAAGGCTGTTGTTAATAATTAAGCTATAGGTAATTCACAGATTCATTTTAGTCAGTGGTGCTAGGGAGAAAATAAGAAGCTCAGATAAAAGTAAAACATGCCTAGTGACATCCCTACATACTCAGTCTTTTGGATACCCTAACGTGTTAAGATGGGACTAAGGAACTACAAATGACTGCCAACTCAGAGAATTTAAAGTCAGGATCATTTCATACCTACCAGTTCTGTTTGAGGAGTAGTAACTATAAACAGTTCTATGATACTTAGCAGTTTGCTGAATGCTTTATTGCTCAGCAGATTATCATATTTGATCCTCTTAATAACCTCAGAAGATATGTTATTGCCTCCATATTTATTATCTGAATCTCAGAAGGGTTAAGTGACTTGTTCCAGCTCACTAAAATTCATGAATTCAGCTTTTCTACTCCAAAGCCCCTGTCCTTTTCACACTTCAAGGCAAACTAGTTATAATAAAAGCAGTCTAAGTCAAACACAGATTTATGTGCCACAGTAACATACCATGTTCAAAGTCAAAGGAACCCTTTTTGTTATGAATTATTAACTTTAAGATACTGTTTGGTGTACCTGGAATCATCGGAGTCATATTTGCTCTTCTCTTTTGAGCTAAATTATCCAGGTACATAGACAGTTCCTGAACTTGTGAAGTACAGAAATACTGGGCTTGAATTATGCAACTAATAATGTAGCATACAATTTATTTTATAGCTGAGACGTAGACGGAGAAATGTACAGATACAGGGTTTTTAATTAAGCGTAAAGGAATTACGGTTCATAACAGAACCCGACAAAGTCCTGCAAGTCCTGTTCCCTTGTTTATGTTAGCTCACATGGTAGATGATCATAGATGGTTAAGATAATTACAGCAGAATTCCAGTTAAATTCCTTTATAACAGCATAAGCCCTCACTAATACCCTTTAGTAACTTTAATTTAGATTAGACTATAAAGCAATCAGTAACTTAATCCATTCTTCTAGCCAACATTCTCATAAGTGAGTGGCCCAAACTTCCTGGGCGGAGGAGGAGGAAGGAGATGGTGAAGATGTGACTGCCTTGTGATCATTTGATACTTTCTTAATTATTGTATGATATATACTTTGTAATGATTGGTTTATTTCTTGAGTGTCTAATGCGTGAAATATTTCTTCTTTTCAAAAATATTTTTATTCTCCTGAATGACTTTTTGTAAAAGCCTGGGGTTTTGTTGTTGTTCTCTCTCAATTCTTATTAATATTTAAATATTTCCATTATTGCTAAAGCCTATAAATAGTTGTTTTTAACTATATTAGTTCTAGGCACAGACAGGGTGGAGCAGATGACCAAAACTTACAATGACATCGACATGGTTACACATCTCCTGGCAGAGGTAGGAATATCTTTTCTTTCTCCAGTACAAAAAGGTAAAACTTGAGGATCATTTGGAATCTATCAAATTTGTACATCAAATGGAAAATGATGATGTATGTGCTCTGGGTTATTTTGTATAAGGTTGTTACTGCTGGAACAACTGACATTTCAAAGTAGAATGGTTGCTGAAGCTTATTGTTGTGAAGCTATAGAGGATTTATATTTAATTATTTATTTAATGGTGTTGGCTGGCCTCCCCCTTCCCAGAAAAGCGTTAATCTTAAAAAAAAAAAAAAAAAAAAAACACTGTTTTAAAATAACCCCTGCTGTTACATACCCTACAGCAGAGCTGCCCATTCAAAAAGCAATATCATTGCAAATCAGTACCTGCAGTTTGGAGCATCTCCCCTTTTTACTTTTAGTTAGAGCTCTTATTTGAGCTTACTTAGTCTCTGGCATTTTTAATACGTATAGCATATCTCCTCTAGCTGGCGATCGATAGAGGTCTCCCTTTGTACCGTTTCAGTTGATCTTACGGAATACAGTCTTTCTCTAATATATCCTTCTCCCCTCTCCCCTCAGCTCTCCAGAATGACTTCTATGTTTGCCACTTAGCGTATATTTAAAAGGAGGCTTAAAAATGTGGAGATAATCCCTCCATTTTCATATGCCTATGGAGAGAAAGGATAGAAGCTTAATTTTATTTATATAATGATTACTGTAAGCAGATCATATGCAAGGCAGTAAGATGTATATTGACAGTTTTCTATCCTACAGAATACAGTCTTCACCACTATCACACAGATGGAATTCCTATGCCCTTGCTAAGTATCACTGTCTGCCCAAAAATAATAACTCTGGGTGGAAGCCTATTGCTTGACTTTTCTACAGACTTCCCGGCATCATTGCCACCAGCTTCTTCAGACTTCTTTCTTTTCTGTACTTTAGACAGAATCCTGTGGCCTCAAAATTTCCAGTCTTTTATCTCCTATTTTATTTCATATCGTCATTCTTGAACCAACTGACTACAGAACTCTTGGCTGCACTTTCCTCTAAGTTGCTGAATGCACATAAGCTTTGCCCTAAATGGAACTCTTTTTTACGTGCCTACCTGATCCATATCTTAAATACCTAATTCTGTATCATTACCATGCTTGATATGCAAATACATTCAACAACTATTTGTTGGGCTTTTACTATACAGGCCCCATCCTCATTTTTAAAGACTATGTTCATTTTCCAATTCCTCAAAATTATAAGTTTAAAGTTTGGGTTGCTAGACTCTTAATTTACAGGATGATAATAAATCTCACTTGATATCAAGAAAAGAGATGTCCTTTTGCATTTAGAACAATGGTGGTCATCCACTTGACCAACATTTTAAAGCACTACCTGTGCGCCAGACCCTGTGCTTATTTGTGGTATCTGGGCATTAAAATGAATCTTGATGCTTTCTAGGACATTGCTTTTGATTTTACCAAAACTGACTGAAAAATTTCTGAACTGCCATTTAATCTTGTTTATACTCAAAGAAAAGGTGTATTTGATATTTTAACAGAGGGATCGTGATCTGGAACTCGCTGCTCGAATTGGACAAGCTCTGTTAAAGAGGAACCACGTCTTATCTGAGCAGAATGAATCCCTGGAGGAACAATTGGGACAAGCCTTTGATCAAGTAAGCCTTTGATCAAATGTCTGCAGCACAAAATGATTAGATTTTATGCAATGGATAAATTTATTTTCCTAGGTGACCTTGAAATGGTGGCACTAGATAAATAACACCACTACTTATTGACTTCGTTGGTGATCATTAAGCTAAGCAGTAGAGAAATTAAATGTTAATATTACAGAAGAGAACTCGCATGACTACCTTGGTCAACTTAAAGCCTATATTACATATCTGTGATACCTGTGGCACCCTGCTTAGTTATGAAAACTATCCATACTCTTTTGTGTAGACTTTGTATGTGATCTTATCTGAAGTTTATTTTTAAAAAATAGATACCCAAGTATGTTGGTATCTTTATTCAAAAACCAAACAAAGGAAGAAAGGAAAAAGAAACTTTGAAAATATATTTATTCCATAGCAATAAACATTTGTAGTGAGAACTGATTTATTATTAACTTGGTTACATTTCAAATTTTCTGTAATTTGTTATTTTTATCTGGTTTCATTTGTATTTTATGAATGCATTATGAATGATAATATTTGAGCCTTTGGGTTGAAACTATTTGTTCCTAGAACTAAAATCAGTATGCCTAGGAAGACATGCACAGTGATATAGATCTGAAAATTACAAGCCCTTATGATAAGAATTTGAAATAGGGATCTGTTCTGATACTTTGAAGGTTCTTCAGTTTTGTTGTGTTTTCAACTATGAGTGTATCATTATCTTAGGTGAAATTTTCTCCTATATATTCTTATCATATGTACAACATGAAAATTGACTTTTCTTCTCACCTAGGATAGAAAAAAGCTGTACTATTGAATTAATGCTCTAAAATTGTAACTGAGGAGGTATCTGGGATTTGTTATTCTCTTTTTAGTACTTCTTGTATTAGTCAGTAAAACCTAGCAACTGATTTTTTGATGAAAAATAATTGTCCCATGAATTAGAAATTATAGTGCATGTAAATAATGCAAAATAAAGAACATGAAAATCAAGCATTTTATATGGACAGGTTAATCAGCTGCAGCATGAGCTATCCAAGAAAGATGAGTTACTTAGAATCGTCTCCATTGCTTCTGAAGAAAGTGAAACTGATTCCAGCTGTTCTACACCTCTTCGGTTCAATGAGTCCTTTAACTTATCTCAAGGGTTGCTGCAGTTGGAAATGCTGCAAGAAAAGCTCAAGGAACTGGAAGAAGAGAATATGGCTCTTCGATCCAAGGTACATTCACCTAATTCCCATTTGCCTTTACTTTAAAGGCTATAAAGTTCAGGTCCAGGTAGTATTGAGGTGAAATATGGCATAAGGATTTGCTATTGACATTCCAATTAGAGAGTCGTCGACAAGGAGCTGTATTTGCCTTGCCTTCCATTGTTCTTAGATCCCACTGAAAAGTGGATAGTAGCAGGTTAACAGTACAATAGAGAAAGTCACAGGATAGAAAATTTATCTTGTGGCGTTTACACAAGTAACTAGGTAGTTACAGCTGTGCTAAGAATTATGTCAGAAAATTACAAGGTTCTGTGAACATGTATAGTGTGGGCATCAAGGAAGTCCTACTTAAGCAGGGACCATTTTAGCCAAGGCCAGGGATTAGCCAAGTAGAGACACATGAACAGGTTGTTGCGTTTTTTCCTTTCTAAGTGATGAACTTTAGTCTTCAAATGAGAATTAAAGGTTTTTGTAGTTATTTCTATAAAATCACTAAAGGTATTGTCACATACTGATTTTTTTCTTGAAGGCTTGTCACATAAAGTCAGAAACTGTTACCTATGAAGAAAAGGAACAACAGCTTGTCAGTGACTGTGTTAAAGAACTTCGTGAGTATTCACATATTCTCTTTAGTACTTTTTGGACAATTCTTTGGTAGGATATCTCTACCTTTGAAGTTAGATCACTGGTTTTAGTAGAAGCATCTCAAGAAACAATTTTAAATGGTTACTGAAAATCTTAAAATATCACATTGAGCCTACAGCCCTAAATAAGATACCATATGTATTTTTAAGAAATACATTTGTTTCAAATTGCAATTATAATTAAAGATGTATGTTTCATTAAGTTATAGCATGTTAGAGTGAAAGGAACCAAAGCTGTCATACTGTTGTTGAGGAAATAGTCCTATAGAGGAAGATGATTTGCCAAAGTCAGAAAACTGATAAGTGGCAGAGCTAGGGCTTAAATGATGGCATAAAACCTACAATCAATGAGTACTAAGTGCCAGTTATGTTTCTTTAAAGGAGTATGTTTTAGGTTGAAATAATGTTAACTAGTTTTTTAAAAACAAATCAGTTGGAAAAAGATTGGCTTCACTGAAGAAAGATATTTAATTTCTCCGTAAATACAATAGTTGTCCCTTACCTGCGGTTTCACTTCTCATGGTTTCTGTTTACTGTGGCCAACTGCAGTCTGAAAATATTAAGGAAGACATTCCAGAAATAAATAATTCATGAGTTTTAAATCATGAGCCATTCTGAGTAGCGTGATGAAATGTTGTGCCATCCTACTCCATCCTTCCCGGGATGTGAATCATCCATTTGTCCAACATCTGCACTCAGTATATGCACCTGCCTGTCAGTCACTTAGGAACCATCAGTTACCAGGTCAACTGTCACAGTATTGCAGTGTTTGTGTTCAGGTAACCCTTATGCTACTTACTAATGGCCCCAAAGCATAAACGTAGTTGTGCTGGTATATTGTTATAATTGTTTTATTAGTAGTCATTATTAATCTCTTACTGTGCCTAACTTATAAATTAAGCTTTATCATAGGTATATGTTTGTAAGAAAACACATAATATGTATAGTATAGAGTTTAGTACTGTCTGTAATAGTACACATATCCACTGCAGGTCCTGGAATGTATCCCCCACAGATAAAAGGGGACTACTATATATAGCCTCTTAAATTGACAGCAGTGATATAATAATATCACATCAATTGGGCTGTGGGCTTCAAAATGTGATACCTTAGAATAGCAGAATATTAGAGAACCAGAAGGAGTGTAAATTGAATTTTCTCCTCCACCATGAATCCATTACCCACCTTTTACACTTTAAAATACAGGAAATGACTTGCTCAAGAGCTCAGATCCAGATCTCCTGCCTCTGTATCACCATTCTTTGAAATGTTAGAGGCTTTCTATCAATTTTAAAACAGTTTTATATGACACTGAGAAGTAGTTTTTCTGCTTGTGTTTACATATCACATTTTTCATATGAAATAAAGAATGAATAAATTCCCAGTGGAATTCTAGAGGCTCTATTTCATGTGCAGGTAAGAAGGCCAGGCTATAAGAATTGCTCTAGAGGTTTTACGCAGTTGCCAGGTATCCTAGAAAGTCTCTTTCCTACAGAAGCATTTCCATGGCTTTATCACATTCTGTTATAGATTGTTCCATTCTGGAAATGTTCCTTTGTTAGATTTGTAAAGATTAATTTTCATTGCTCTTGGGATTTTATGTCTCTAAAGAGTTCTCAAAGAAATAAATGAGATTACCTCTTTGCACTTGCTCACCTTTCAGCCTGCTTTCCTTCATAAAGAAAAAGATTGAGCAAATATCGTTTTCATAAAGAAAAAAAAATTAAAGCAAAACCTTTAGCCTGCTTGCCTTTTCAAGTCATCTCTCTTTTTAGCTTCATTGTCTCCTATTCAATTCCCAGCATTAGCCTATTTCAGAAGAACCTTTGTTCTCTATTGGTTTTTCTGGGTTTATTTTTTTATGTTAAAGAAAAATCTATTCATGACAGTCCACTGCTTGTTATAAAACAAGATTCAGCTCACAAGTCGTAGTTTGTCAACTCCTGCTCTCTGTTTATATTAATTTTTTAATTTTTTCTTTTTTTTTTTTTTTTTGCTTCCAAGGTGAAACAAATGCTCAGATGTCCAGAATGACTGAAGAATTGTCAGGGAAGAGTGATGAGCTGATTCGATACCAAGAAGAGATTTCTTCTCTTTGTCGCAGATTGTAGATCTTCAGCATAAACTTAAAGAAGTAGGCTTATTTATTCATTCAACAGATATTTGTTAAGCACTGACATAGTATCTTGCACCATGCTAAGTGCTAGATACAATAAGCAAAATAAACATGGCCCCTACCCTTTTAAAATGCCATAATCTGATCGCTTTTTAATCTTCTTTACATCATATGTCATGACTAAGTACTTTCAAGTCACTATTTCTCTTTGTAAAATGGGGTTAGAGCTTCCTCAGAAAATGGTGCAAATTATTGACTCATGCTCATTGTCCTCTGAACACCCTGATAGATTGTGTATTCTGCCCATTTTATTGCTCTTATTTAGCTTTTGAAAGGTTAGCTTTTTGTAGGCTTTAAGATGATACCCAGAGAGAAATTCTTCAGATGTCTTTACAAAAAAGAGAATAGCTATATTTTATTTGGAAAGGCTTCACATGTCTCTTTTAATGTGTTGTTAGCATGTGATTGAGAAGGAAGAACTAAGACTTCACCTGCAAGCTTCCAAAGATGCCCAAAGACAACTGACGATGGAGGTAATGAAATATTTACCTTGTGTAATTCAGGAGGGGAACGAATAACCAGTTTCTTTTATCTTCATGAATAACAATTATTAAAGGGGAATTACCAGATTTAAAAAGCAACAACAGAAGTTAAGATGAGATTATGAGATCCAAGAAGTAAAGCATTTTGGCTGGGCGCCGTGGCTCATGCCTATAATCCCAACACTTTGGATGGCCAAGGTGGGTGGATCACCTGAGGTCAGGAGTTCGAGACCAGCCTGGCCAACATGGTGAAACCCCATCTCTATTAAAAACTCAAAAATTAGCCAGGATTGGTGGCAAGTGCTGTAATTTCAGCTACCCAGGAGGCTGAGGCAGGAGAATCACTGGAACCCGGGAGGTAGAGATTGCAGTGAGCCGAGATGCGCCACTGCATTCCAGCCTGGGCAACAAAGCAAGACTTCATCTCAAAAGCAAAGAATAAAGCATTTTAAAAGTCCTTTCTCTAAAACTGGTAACATGGCAACATCCTTCTTGATTAATAGAGAAAACCTCAACTTTATAAGATTCGTTAAGAATATATGACTCTTTTACCAGTCGACCTTAACTAGCTCAACAGTTTTTAAAATAAGATAATTTCTAGTAGTAAGTGTTTTTGCAGGTGTGTCAGGAGAAGTAGGAAAAATCTCTTACTTTCTATGTACATAAAATTTTATATGTTAGATATAACTTGGTGATTCTTTAGCATGCGTTAGTATCCCCTGGGGCCAGGCACACTAGCTCATGCCTGTAATCCCAGCACTTTGGGAGGCCAAGGTGGGAGGATGGCTTGAGCCCAGGAATTTGAGACCAGCCTGTAAAACATAAGGAGACCTCATCTCTCCAAAAAGTTAAAAAATTAGCTAGGTGTACTGGCGCACACCTGTGGTCCCCACTACTTAAGAGGCTGAAGTAGAAGGATCACTTAAGCCCAGCAGATCGAGGCTGCAGTGAGCCATGATCACACCACTGCACTCAACCCTGGGCAATAGAGTGATACCTTGTAGGAGAGAGGGGGAAAGAATCACTTGGGAGAGCAAGTTTTAAATAGAGGTTTCCAGGCATGGTCCCAAGAGCTTCTACTTCAAGTTGTCTCGAGTGAGAGCCTAGAATCTGCATTTTTGATAAGCATCTTCAACCCTGGTGATTCTGACAAGCTGGGACATACACTATACTTGAAGAAATTTTATATTTAAAATATACTCTGAAAATTATGTACTCTTTTACCAGATTTGTATATCTAGTTGTAAAGAAGGTTCTGAAACAAGGTGGGAAAACTACTTGTTTAGGAGAATTGAGCACCCTGACATCATATATAATACTTTGTAGACTCTTGATCTTGTCACTTACAGACTTCAGAGTGAAGTTTTTTAAAAAAAGATTAATATTATACTAAACCTAACTTGGCTATAGCTGGTGTACTATATGATATATATAAAATATGCTATCATTCTTCCTTTTTTTAGCTGCACGAGTTACAGGACAGAAATATGGAGTGTCTAGGAATGTTGCATGAATCCCAAGAAGAAATAAAGGAACTTCGTAGTAGATCTGGCCCTGCTGCTCATCTCTACTTCTCCCAATCATATGGAGCTTTTACTGGGGTAAGCAACTAAGAAAGATGCTATGTATTTAAAGAAATTTGTTTGAGATTAGTTTGTCCTAAAAGTGATATGATTCATGATGGTTATAAAGCATCTTGAGAAGAAATAATATGGTTTGTCCTTGTTTCTGGACTCCAATTATTGATTTAGGCCCTAATTTGTATGTTGTCATCTTCCTTAATACCTCTTATTTATTCTAACAGGTGACTTTCCAGATATATTAAATCAATAATATGTAAGATGAGCCCTAAGGAAATTAACTTTAGGACTGTGTATATTAGAACTAGTTAAACTTGGGTCATCCTACCCTAGACCCACCACCTGCCATTTACTTAAATGGCGCTTTGAATATCTAAAACCTCTTTCAATAAATCTTGAGTCTCCTGACATTTTTAACTTGTTAGAATGTAAGCTTCATGAGAACAGGATTCATCTTTGTTTAATTCATTTATAAACACTATTTTTTGGATTAAAAAAATTAATAAAAACTTCTGAGTTTATGTTAGAATTTGTAATGTTGGTTCGAAGAGTTATTTTAACAATCTGATTTTTAAACACTTCTGTGCAACACTATGAACTTTTTTAAAAGACTAAAACTATAAATTTTAGTCGATTTTCTTAAAATTAGGGAGGCATGATTTTGTTAAGTCTGGAATAATTTTAATCTTAGAATGAAGTTCCAAGAATACTATAAAGAACTTCTTGTATATCCCTCACATCGATTCTTCAGTTTTTTAACATATTACTGCTTTTGCCATATCTAATTCAATCTCTCTTTCTCTTTTTTTCCCCCCCTGGGCTATTTTAACAGTAAGTTGCTGGTATACCTTATTACCCCATAGTACTTAAGTGTGTATTTACTAAAAACAAGGACATCTGTACACTCTTAAGGACACCGTCTTACATAAACACACTACAACCATCAGCATCAGGAAGTTGATTTTGATACAGTATTATCATCTAATCCACAGAACCCATTCAGATTTTGCCAGTTGTCTCATTAATGTCCTTTAAAGAATACAATGCATTTTGTTGTTTCCATCTGGAACAGTTCTTCTGTCTTTATTTCTCTTCATGACCTTTGTAGGATGTCCTCAGTTTAGGTTTATCTGATGCATCCTCATGATTAGATTCCAATAATGCATTCTTGGCAGAAATGACGCCATATTCTCTGAGCATCCTATCAAGAGGTGCATAATGTATGTTTAGCCCATTACAAGTGGTCTTGATTAACTCTGATCTCTTGGTTAAGGTAATCTGCTGGTTTTTTCCACTGTAAAGTCAATAATAATTAATAGTTAATTAAATTAACACTACTAATTCACCGTATAGTGATGGAAATTGGCAGATACTACCCCAACCAAGTGATCAAAGTAAACATTTAAATGAGAGATACTTTGAGACTAAGTATCCTGTTCCTCATCAAACTATTACCCACTAGTTTTAGCATCTATTGATAGTTCCTATCTGACAATTATTATGATAATGATTGCCAAATGGTGATTTTGAGATTCCATCATTTTTTCAACATTTATTAATTGACATTTTTCTTTTATAAATTAGTACATTTCTGTTCCATTTATTTGTTCATTTGTTCATTTAGGTATGTCATGGACTCATGGATTTCTATTTTATTCAATAGATTACAAGCCATAATTATTAATATCTATTTTGATATTCAGATTGTCCTAGATATGGCCAGTAGGATTCCCTTTAAGCCCGTCTTGCACTTTTTGTACTTTTTGTCCCTGGAATCAGCCATTTCTCCAAAGAGCTGTGGTTACTTTTATTGAAGAACAGTATTTAGCACCAAGATCTGGGTGCTAATTGTGCCCATTGATTGCCATTAGAGTATCGTGACTTCTAGACCCTCTCAGCAGATAAAACTAGGAAATACATGTATTTTATATCTATACCTACACTATATATATATATATATATATATGCATATATTATGTGTGTGTGTATAGAGAGAGAGAGTAGATATAGGTATGAAAATGTATATATATTATAATATATAAATATATATGTATATATTATATATATTTATGTATAATATATATTTATATATTATAATATATATATATATTAAAAATCATGAGTTCACATCATTGCCTCCAATTCCAGTAATCCTCAGCCCAGCCCCACTGAGCATGTTACCCATATTAGTTGAGTCCTCATCCCTGACCAGGGGAAGAGGAAACTTGCTTATTTTTTTAATGATTTTTTAATATTATAAAAGCTATGCATATTTATTATAGAAAAGCTGGAAATTACAGAAAAGCAAAAGAAATTGTTAAATACCATTAAATCCTACCCTCCACAGAATCGCTATCAACACTGCATTTAGTCCTCATCCCTGATCAGGGGGAAGAGGAAGCTTGCTTGTTTTTTAAAATGACTTTTTAATATTATAAAAGCTATACATGTTCATTATAGAAAAGCTAGAAATTACAGAAAAGCAAAAAGAAGTTGTTAAATACCATTAAATTTCACCCTCCACAGAATCACTGTTAACACTGGGTTTATGGCCTTTTAGACCTTTTGTTTTTTGTGTGTCTGCACGTATGTTTTCTATTTATCATATTAACTTTTTTCACTCCTTTCCTATTTGAAAAAATCATGAAAATGTAGTTGGTTCTTATTTAAAAGTTCTACTTCCAGAATGTCTTTTTTCCCCTGAATGTTAGCCTTGACTATTTCCTTGTATTTTATTGTAACATCGAAAGTATAGGGTTATAGAGACTCTTAATTAATTTAAGGGCAACAATCACTTTAGAAATCTCAAACTCTTTTTCTTAGGAATCTTTGGCAGCTGAGATTGAGGGGGACTATGCGTAAAAAGCTGAGTTTGGATGAAGAATCTTCTCTCTTTAAACAAAAGTAAGTAGAGATCACATGTGTTGTTACTCAATCACTGGAATAGAAATTGAAGCCAGAATCCAAAGTGTTAAGTATTATGAAATTCAGTAGTAGTTTGCTTACTATTCAGTGTTTTCCTCACAGTATCCTCATTTGTGAGAGAGTTCTCTTGTTTGAAAGCTTATTTTCTGATGATCTCTCCTAAACTATAGAAGCTCCTCAGGGTGGCTTTATTTCTGATGGACTGCACATACATGTCTCTTCTCTAGATGCTCTAGTGGCTGGCAGTGATAATAATGGACACTTCCTTTTTGACAGAGCCCAACAGAAACGGGTATTTGATACCGTCAGGATTGCCAATGACACACGGGGCCGCTCTGTCTCGTTCCCAGCTCTGTTACCCATTCCAGGCTCCAACCGTTCAAGTGTCATCATGACAGCAAAACCTTTTGAGTCTGGTTTACAGCAAACAGAGGACAAATCACTCCTGAACCAGGGAAGCAGCTCAGAGGAGGTTACAGGGTAAGAAACAGACGATGACAGTGATTCTACATTTCTTTTCCCATTGACTCACCAGATTGACATACACAAATTCCAGCATTACTCCGTACTGTCCCAAGAAGGTTCTGGAACTGTCAGTTTTTATTCACTTATGATGCCCTGTATCATTATTCGTGACATAGATGATGCCAAAGTCAAATTTATTTGAATCTGTTTGGTCACTAGCATGAATACATCAGAAGACACCTTCTCATAATCCATGCTCATAATCTCAACCACTTTGCTGATATTTAGGATAAATGTAAGTTTGAATACATCTTGAGGACCATCAAGGTGCTGTCAATTTTCTGTTTATTTAAACTTGGATTTGTTTTCATTCTTTTTATTAATTTAATATGTTGAATTCTATATAACTAGAAGGTAAACAACTTTACTGAAAAGTGAGCTGAAAGCCTTTGAGAGATAGATATTTGGCACCAGGAGGAAATGTTTCCTTACGTAGAAATTCATCACACTAGACTTCAGTTGCATTGCCTGGTCTGTCCTGGGCAGTGTTCTGCATCCGCAGTAGCTTTGTGTCCTGCTGCCTCACTGTTACACAATTACCTTAGGAGAAGATCTGAAACACATCTGTGGATTTATACACAGGTAGCCCAGAGTACCACAACTCGGCTTGCTACTCTTCCATTTGATATCAATTATAAGATAACTTCCAATTTCAAAAGTGTTGAAAAAATGGGCATCAGAGAACTATAAAATGCAGTATTATATACAAATTTTGTTGTTTTCTTTTCAGTGTTCTTCAGTGTTGATGGGTGATTCTGTGGTCCAAAGCAAATTTTTTTCATATTTTAATATTTTTTAAATTGTTATGTTTTGTAACTAATAGTATGCCTTAGTTTAATGGGTAGCACTTTTTTCCTTCTTCATTATACATAAAATAATGATACCTCTTGCAATCCATGGTACAGATTCAGCGAAATATAATATTTATTTTTGTGACTACCTAATACGAATTTATAGATGGTTGAATGTGTAGTTTCATAAATTAAATGAAATAGAAAATTCAGAAAACACAGAATATCACTGAAGTATTATCTTGCCTCTCAAGTCATTTGAAATGATCTGTAAAAATGATATGATTAGTGATTTTGGTTTGTTGTTATTATTTCTATATTCCAGGTATCTAGGAAAATACCATGTTTTTAAGATCGGTCTCTTGAATGCTTACCATTGTAGAAAGGAGAGATCTGGGTCATTCTGATGATCCTCAAGATCTAATCAGTGAATGTGATTTTCCTGTAGGAACTCCCAGAAGATGGGCCAACCAGGACCCTCTGGAGATAGTGATTTGGCTACAGCACTGCATCGCCTTAGCTTGCGTCGACAGAACTATTTAAGTGAGAAGCAGTTCTTTGCTGAAGAATGGCAGCGGAAGATCCAGGTTCTGGCTGACCAGAAGGAAGGAGTTAGTGGTTCTGTGACCCCAACAGAGAGCTTTGCCTCTCTCTACACGAACCAGTCAGAGATCACAGACTTCAGCAGTGCCAGTTGCCTTCGGGGTTTTATGCCAGAAAAATTACAAATTGTCAAGCCCCTTGAAGGTAATAAATCAGTAAGGGCCCTTTCTAAGCCACATGGCTTATTGGAAGCTCCTTTCCCTGGAATTGAGATTTGTGTTTTAATTATGGGAACATTATGTGCAGATGATCTTTTTTATACCTTAATCTTGCTGTTTGGGTGACAAGGCATTGTTGTACTTTCTGGAAAATTAATGAATGAAGACAGTTACGTTCTCTGAATTATCAGCCACCAGTTCTCTTTTGCTGATGGTTTTTAATATAAATGTGAGTGGGGTGGAGGAGTAATCTTTTTCTGTCCTTGCTAAGGAATATCATCGACAGCAGTTTCCATGGTTAGATAAATAAGATAAATGATAATGATCTAGAGGTAATAATTCAGCTCCACCTTCCTTTTCAAAAGCGTTTTTTACCCAAAAGTATAACTGATGTAGAGGAGTGTGTGTGTGTGTGTGTGTGTGTGTGTGTGTGTGCGTGTGTGTGTTTCCTTTTTTCAGTTCAGTTTCTATTCTCTCCTAAGAAAGGACTTGAATTCAAAATAAATTCCTTCGTTTTATGGAATAATGACAGTCATTGAATGATTCTCCGATATTATCCTAAAAGAGTTCTGCATTAAATTTTGAGTACGTAACCTATAAAGACCCCTCAAACTCAAAGATTTTATGACTTAGTTTTATTCGTTAATGATCAGTGCAGGTATTTGTAGGAGTTGCCATTTTTAGGATGAAAGGACTACAGTGACATAATTGTACATTGCATCTGGTGCAATTACTTGGGATGATGATTTACCAGGGTTCTATAGTCTTGAACCAGAGTATGTATCCTCTTTTCATTATCTTCATTTTCCTATTCTCCCTGGGAGCCTGGCTTTTGAGTTTCAACTTCACAGGCATAGTTCCAGGCCAGGGGGAGTACTGACTTTTTTGTCACCTGGGAAAATACAGCCCACCTCTTAGGCACGTATCTTCCATCACTGCCTCAGTAGCTAAGCTCCTTTCCTATTAAGGGTGTCTTTTTGGTTGTTTTTGTTTTTGTTTTTGTTTTTACCCCTTTAGATGTCCTTCTCAAAGTTATCTATTAAAATAGACTATTACTCATACCTTCGACATCTTGTCATCTTCCACTGAAAACTTTAATTTGCAGCTTTTCCAAATTATTAACACCAAATAAATAGTTTTATTGCTGTCATTATTGTTATTACACATATAATTGTAGCTTGTGTAAGATTTGTGGGAAATGTAAAACGTGCCTTTTCCCCCTCCTTTGTCTTGCATATTCAGGATCACAAACTCTGTATCACTGGCAGCAGCTTGCTCAACCAAATTGGGGAACCATCCTTGATCCACGACCAGGTGTCATTACAAAAGGCTTCACCCAGTTGCCCAGGGATGCCATTTATCACATCTCAGATTTAGAAGAGGATGAAGAGGAGGGCATTACTTTTCAGGTTCAGCAACCTCTTCAAGTGGAAGATAAATTTTCAACATCCGAGCCAGTAACAGGGATCTTCCTACCACCCATTACTTCAGCTGGTGGACCAGTTACAGGTGAGAAGAGTGTCTGGTTGAATATGGTATAGTAACCAGAAATACTTTGCATTCCGACTTACTAGATGGTCAGCTGGCTACCTCTGCTCACTGGAGGGTACTCAATCTTGGATGTCAGATAATGAAAATCTGTAGTATTAGTGGCATTCCTAATTCTCTACACTTTATCTTAGCCAGCCTGCATTAGTAGATTGGGTAGAGAGCTAGATGAATTCAAGTCAGTGGTTCACAAACCTTTTGGGCTCAGGACCTCTTTACACTCCTAAAAAATCATTGAGGGCTGGGCGCGGTGGCTCATACCTGTAATCCCAGCACTTTGGGAGGCTGAGGCGGGTGGATCACAAAGTCAGGAGTTCGAGACCAGCTTGGCCAACATGAGGAAACTCTGTCTCTACTAAAAATACAAAAATTAGCCGGGCATGGTGGCAGGCATTTGTATTCCCAGCTACTCAGAGGCTGAGGCAGGAGAATCGCTTGAACCCAGAAGGCGGATGTTGCAGTGAGCTGAGACCGTGCCATTGCACTCCAGCCTGGGTGACAGAGCAACACTCCATCTCAAAAAAAAAAAAAAAATCATTGGGAATTCCAGAGAGCCTATCTGTGCAGGTTATATCTATTGACATTTAATATATCATAAATCAAAACTGAGGAATTATAAAAATATGTATTAACTCACTTAAAATAATTGTGTTACACAAATACGTTTTATGAAGAATAGCTATTTTTTTTTACATAGTGAGAAAAACAGTTTTGGCATATGTGCAGGTCTCTAATTTTTGACTTAATACAAAATAGCTTCATTGTCATTAGCAGCTTCTGCATTCAGTCTATTGCAATATGTTGTTTTGGTTGAACAACGTGAAGGAAATGCAGCCAGGGACAAACATGCAGCTGGAAAAGGAGAGTGTTTTAATAGTCTTTTCAGATATTTGTAGATATTCTTTGATATTACACTAAAACTTGGTAAGTAGTAATTTCTTGAACATTTGTAGCAGTGTGAGATCTGAAACCATAACAATGAACTTTTCATTACTTTGTTAACATTAAAATGCGTTGGTCAGACCGGGTACGGTAGCTCACACTCCAGCACTTTGGGAGACCAAAGCAGGTGGATCACCTGAGGTCCGGAGTTGTTTCACCAGCCTGGGCAACATGGTGAAACCCTGTCTCTACTGAAAAAAAATAAATATAAATATAAAATGCATTGGTTGTATCCTGCATTTTGAAAGTATCTTTCATTCATGCTTGATTTTTACCATCATGCATTGGTCATTTAGAAAATATTGATTGGTTCATGGAGTTATGCAGATTTTCCAAATGTTGATGAATTTTTTTATATACAAATATTAAAATCATATTAATATCACCACCTGGCTCATCAGAAAAGTCTTTAAACATGTACATGCTTTCAGTGGTGGATACAAGTTTTCCAAAACTAACTTTTTCTTGAAAGCTCACATTTTGTTAGCTGTTTTTCTTGAAGGGACAGGCTCACTTCATTCATTTTTAACATGTCTGTCTTATACCCCAATCTGAATAACTGTTAGTTTATCTGTTAGTTCTTTCAAGTAAAAATGATATTCCATGACAAAATTTCAAATCAGTTACACAAGTGTTTTCTTCTAAATAACCACTGTATCTCAGAGTGCAGCAAGAGTGCTTAATGCAACCTTCCCACTTCATCACACAGAATAGGAAAAAGATTCAAGGGCCAATATTCAAGATTTAATAGATAATTTTTACTGCTACTTCAAGGACATTCTTAATATGGCTTTTTTAAAAATACCGTGTGTAACAGTGAAGAAGACGAGTACAGCTTGGTGATGTCGCTTTGATTTGTGCTGAGGAGCCAGCAGTTTTGCCTTCCATTCCTTTTGTACCAGCAGTGCAAATATCAACCCTGTCAAAAAAAAAAAGGCCTCTGTGTTAACATTACTGTGAACGTAGCTTTGACCTGTGGACTCCCACAGAGTCTGCAGACCACACTTTGAGAACTACCAGAGTGGATAAATTTGGCTGAATCATTGGGATAACCAGATCTTGATTTTTTAAATGTATTTTTTCAGTTTTCTTTTCTTATTTCTAAGCTTTGTTTATGCCTTTTGCTTTACAGTTTTAAAGTATTGGATTCACCTTTATGCTAGTTGATACTAGCACAATCTTTATGTATATTTATTTCATTTCCAGATTTGGGGATTTTTAATACAAAAGGTACTTGATAAATGCTGTATTATTAATAAATAATGATGAGCTTTTTACATTATTAATCTAGTCTTTCAATCTTATATTTGCTCCCTGAAAATCTACTTTAGTTGCAACTGCCAACCCAGGAAAGTGCCTGTCATGCACAAACTCAACATTCACTTTCACCACCTGTAGAATATTACATCCCTCTGACATCACTCAGGTTACCCCCAGGTAAGAGTCCCAGGGAAATCTGGGGCCTCACTTCTTTCCTCAGGTATATTTTCATGAATTTCTTTTAAAAATTACCTTTATTTAAATTTCCAGCATGTTAATTAATGTTCTGTGATCACGTATCTTTAGAATATTTTCACACTGTATTTTCCCATTTGATTATTATAACTCTTTGAAGTAGGCAGGGCAAGTGAGTATGTATTGTGTAAAGTAAACCCACGCATGGAAGGTTGAGGCGACTGGTCCTAGGCAAGACAACTAATAAATAACCCAGCTGGGGCTGCACACCCAGAGTTAGCCAAACTGCAAGATTTATAGGGCCAGTCCTCTGCACAAGCTCGCCTTCACTTCTGACAACACTGCAAGTGCAGAGGGTTCCCAAAACCACTTTCAGGTTCAGTAATTTACTAGAAGGTCTCACAGAACTCACAGCAAGTTGTTATACTTGTAGCTACTGTATTACAAGGAAAGAATACAGGTTAAAACATCCAAAGGTAGAAAGGTATAGGGCAAAGTTGCCTATTACTTTATATTTACCAAGAATAACTATTATAATGACTTTAAATGCTGGCTTGAGGCTTGCTTTTTATTCTTAAACACTCTCTCCCACTTTTTTTAAAGCTCTGGGTTCCCTTCATTATCCTGTGGAAGTAGTGGTAGCAGTTCATCCAACACGGCTGTAAATTCTCCTGCCTTGTCCTATAGACTCAGCATTGGTGAGTCTATCACCAACCGACGAGATTCCACTACAACCTTCAGTAGCACCAGGAGCTTGGCCAAACTTCTACAAGAGCGAGGCATCTCTGCCAAAGTGTACCACAGCCCAGTTTCAGAGAACCCCCTCCTCCAGCCTCTCCCTAAAGCGCTGGCTATCCCTTCCACACCACCAAATTCACCATCTCAGTCACCTTGCCCTTCTCCTTTGCCTTTTGAGCCTCGAGTGCATCTCTCTGAAAATTTTTTGGCCTCTCGACCAGCTGAGACATTCCTCCAGGAGATGTATGGCTTGAGACCCTCCCGGAACCCTCCTGACGTTGGCCAGTTGAAGATGAACTTAGTGGACAGGCTGAAGAGACTGGGAATAGCCAGAGTGGTCAAGACTTCTGGTACCCAAGAGAATGGAAGATACCAGGAGACAGAAATTGGTCTTCAAAAACCAGATTCTGCTGTTTATTTAAATTCAGGTAGCAGTTTATTGGGTGGACTAAGGAGAAATCAGAGTCTTCCAGTCATAATGGGTAGCTTTGCTGCCCCAGTTTGCACATCCTCACCCAAAATGGGTGTCCTGAAGGAGGACTGAGGCTCAGCAGTTAACTGACCTCTTATACAAATGAGCACATGAGGATAGCTATGCACTGAAACGTGGTCTGGTCTGACTTGAGAGAAAAGGAATGTTGCACAAGGGTTGTGAATGTGAAAGGGGGAATGGAGGAATGGAAGCAAAATTGGGATGAGCCCTAATGGATGAAGTCTGGCAAATTGGAAGTATAAATGAATGGACCAAGAGTGTTCAGAGGCAGGAAAGAAAGGTTTAATGTACTCCTTCAGTTGAGTTTTCTTGTCTTGAAAATAAAAAGTGAATAATAAAGAAATTCACTAATACTAAAACATACAGAGATACTGAACTTGCTGGCACATTTACTTTTGGTAAGCATAAAGCAAGAGAGAACCCAGGTTGGAAGAATGAGAAGAGAAAAGGAGCAGTTATGTTGCTTATAGAAAGCCACTCTGGAGGGTTGGTGGGGTAAGCTCAGTCTGTTACTGAGACAATAGTGAGATGGCTTATATGTTTCCCCCGTTAATGTCTGGCTAAATTACGCATCTATCAAATGGTATGCTCACAGCATTACCAAAATTAGGAGTTTCATCTTTTTTATTGAATCACAGGTGGAGACTCCTATTTTCCTTTCTGTTTTCAGGCCTTTGAGCCCCTAGGAGCCCAAATACCACTCAATTATTTTGTATTTATGATTAATAAAAGTTCATTTTTTTTAATTGGTATTTTTATACAACCTCCAAAAAAAAAAAAAAAACTAGGTAGAGGTGGGAGAGATTTACTTTTAAGAAGGAAAATGTGAGGCTGGACGTGGTGGCTCACGCCTGTAATCCCAGCACTTTGGGAGGCCGAGGTGGGTGGATCACGAGGTCAAGAGATCAAGATCATCCTGGCCAACACAGTGAAACCGCGTCTCAACTAAAAATACAAAAATATTAGCCGGGCATGGTGGCACATGCCTGTGGTCCCAGCTACTTGGGAGGCTAAGGTGGAAGAATTGCTTGAACCCAGGAGGCAGAGGTTGCAGTGAGCCGAGATTGCTCCACTTCCCTCCAGCCTGGTGACAGAGCAAGACTCCGTCTCAAAAAAAAGGAAAAGAAGGAAAACGTGAGTAGATTGGAAACAAGAAAACTTGTTTGTGGAATATTTCTTCTGAAAAAGTGCAGTAGCCAAGAAATACAAACATAATTGCATGTTTTTAAAAATTCCCTGGAGGCTGGAAGGAGTTAAGCCAGAAGTGCAATCAACAGGAATTAGGGAATGTTGTATATTTATATATGTAAAATTTTTTTGTAAGAAAAGTTGGTTGCAACTAAACCGACTTTTTCCAAAGTGCGCTATGCATATTTTTAATGAAAGGTGACATGTATTTGCACAAAAATTCTCAGGCACATTAAGTTATTATAAACTGAAGTAAAACCCAGGTGCTTGCTTTGAGATTGTGGTTTTTCTCCTAATGTAAAATAAAATAAAACACATCTGCCTTGTTCTTGATATTTATAGAATTAGAGAATAAACTTTTTAAGGGGAGGAGTCAAAGCTTCTTTTTCTCCAAGGTTTTTTTTTTTAATGCAAACTGTATGAAATGGCAAAGTGAGGCGTTGGGGTTAGGTTTCAGCATTCAGCAGTTGTCACAGGCTAAGAAATGGAAAGAAGTAGATCTGTTTTTTCTCAATGTTGCTGAGCAAAGTCTGCTTCTCATCAGATGACATGGCTTTGTCTAGGCAGCTCACAGTTCGGAAAGAAATGCCTTTATACAAAAGACATGATAGGGAAAAGATGAGAGAGGGAACTAATTATTTTGTTTATGAAAATGGGAAGTAAATTACTTGATCTTTTTGGTGCTTTATTTGCAAATGTTTTGTTCCTTTGTCCTGACTTAAAGGCAGTTTTCTGAATAATTCTTGACTTTTACTCCTGTGGTTCCCATAGGCATACCTATTAGCAGGCCAAGGAGGGAAGGTCCTTCCTCTCTCCTTTTGAGGCGTCCCCCCGCCCCAGCCCCCCTGCTTAAAGCTATGTGCTCAAAAGGCTAGAAAAGCCTGCACGGGATGGTAAAAATGTCTAAATAAATTCCACAAAAACAAATGGTTGGAGATGGTCTCTCCCTTCGTCCCCTTCACTCAGTCATGCTGAGGTCAGTAGAGCGTACACATTCAGAAAGGATTCCAGCAGGTTCATACTTAAATATAAGTGTCCCTGAGTGGGGCAGGCATTAAACAGAAGAATCCCTGCTGTTTGCATTTCCCACATATTCCAGTTCACTTTTTAAAAGTGCTGTTTGAATTTCTATTTCATAAAGTGACTCTGGGGCGCTTACTTTAGCCAATTCTTAAAGTTTTTTATTTGTTCTCTAAGGAAGTAATTAATGTTCCTGTTGCCTGGATAGTTACAGTTTCCAAGAAACGTCAGGAAGTAGGAAACTGTAGGGCCAGAGAGTGGTACAAAAATTGTGCTATTAAGTGTATTACATAAAACTATAAATTGAGCTAGGTTTTGCCATGTTGTGTATTGAGTATAATTTGTATACTTTTTTATAATTCATGACTAAATGATCACTTTGGAGGCAGGGTGGTGGGGGCATATTAGCAGCCAAATAAGCACATCTGATTAAAAAAAAAAAAAAGATTTTTTAAAAGCACATTGATGTTGATGTTCCACCAGAAGCACCTTAATTGTATACTGATGTGTAATGCCTCTAGAAATGAATCCTGTCTTAAAACTGAGTTTTGCTGTGTTTGAAGTTTCCACCTGAAATCCTTTTTGGTGTATCCTGATAATCTCTATAATACTAGAATTGTCTGCGAAATACAGTAAGAAGAATTGAAGCCTAATAGCTGGTTCCTCCCAATTTATCTGTTATATTTTGGTACTATTCACATTTTACTTTTTTCTATGATAAAAATTGTATATGTACTTTCATGTCAGTATAGAAAACCTCAATCTTTTTTTTTTTCCTCCTTCAAGAAGGTTTTCAGTGATTATACCTCTGGTATTTCTGAGTATCCTGTTATCTAGTAGGAGAGATATCTTCCTGAGCTCAGAATTAAAAGTTCTCCTAAATTATGAAGATCCCAAATCTTATGTAAATAACCTTAGACATGGGTCCTTAGGGAGAAGTTAATGACCATTGTTAAAGTAGTTTTTTAGAAAACGTTGTGCTATATGTTCTTGATTTGACATAAATGAATAGGCTTTGGCAAGGGAGGAAATAAGTTACAAGGCAGCTTACAAGAGCCTGTTCTCTTTAAAAGGTATAATTTTACACAGTACTCAAAGCTTGTTATCTTTTCTGACCATTTTAGTACAGAATTAGTACTTGGTGGTTACTCACATCAGCTTGCGACATCTATAACTAGGGCTCTTCGTATTTAGTGGGCCGGTTCTCTGATGTCAGATGCATGCAGACCTGTACTCCACATGCAACCCAACAGCAGTGCAGTGTGATGACTGAGTGGTCAAATGGCAGAGCACATCCCCTCAGAGTGGGCACAGGTGCCCTCTGTGGCAGCCAGGGGAATGCTGTTGTTTGATGCCTGGGATTTGACTTTGTCAAACAGCTCTTTGTGCACCTATCTTTGTTTTGTCAAATGTAAATCAGTTAATAAATATGAGTAGCTTAAATTTTCATTTGTCTCCCTGTGTTTTTGTCACAGCTGTTTGCACAGGTAATCCTGCACTAAATCTTTCTTTTCTATTATGTTTTTGGTTAGGAAACAACCTCTACTTGTCAAACCAGCACACACACGAGAAACCACTAATAGTCATAAGTAGTAAACAGATCTTAATGTATTTTCCTAGATTTTTTTTAAATAGAATAGACAGTATCTATGTATACCATAATACTTCCTTAGCAAAAGTAACAGCAACATAAGAGTAAAATCTAAAGTCATTGATAATGCAGATACTAAATTTGAGAAGATTCGAGAAGTGTGAAGCAGTTACTTCCCTATAGGCCACAGTTTTCTGTTGACTTACAGCTATTTAAAAATTGTTTCCAAGAAACTAAATTCGAACTTCGCTGGACTCTAACAGAAAAAGTCTTTTGATAGTCCATCTTCTTCACAATTTAATTTCTGTATTTTTTAAATAATTTCCATTTTTATTTTAGATTCAGGGGTACATGTGCAGGTTTGTTACGTGGATACGTTCCATGATACTGAGGCTTAGAATATGATTGATCCTGTCACCCAGGTACAGAGTATAGTATTCAATAAGTAGTTTTTCAACCCTTTCCCTTCTCCGTCCCCATTGTAATAGCCCCCCGTTTCTATTGTTGCCATCTTTATGTCCTTGAGTAGCCAATGTTTACCTCCCACTTGTAAGTGAGAACATGCAGTATTTGGTTTTCTGTTTCTTTGTTAATTTGCTTAGGATAATGGCCTCCAGCTACATCCATGTTGTTGTGAAGGACATGATTTCAGGGTTTTTTATGGCTGCATATTCTTACGTGGTGTATATGTACCATATTTTCCTTATCCAGTCCACCACTGATGGACACTTAGATTGATTCCATGTCTTTGCTATTGTGAATAATGCTGTGATGAACATGAATGTACCTATCTTTTTGTAGAATAATTTGTTTTCTTTTGGATATATACCCAATAATGGAATTACTGGGTTGAATGGTAGTTCTGTTTTAATTTCTTTGAGAAATCTCCAAAGTGGCTGAGCTAATTTACATTCCCACTAACAGTGTATGAGCATTCCCTTTTCTCCACAGCCTCGCTAGTATCTGGTTTTTGTTCGTTCATTTTGAGACAGTCTCGCTCTGTCACTCAGGCTTGAGTGCAGTCGTGCAGTGATGGCACACTGCAACCTCAACCTCCTGGGCTCAATCAATCCTCCCACCTCAACTTCCCAAGTAGCCGGAACTACAGGCATATGCCACCATAACTTTTTAAGGTAGGTGTTTACTGCTATAAACTTTCCTCTTTATACTATTTTTGCTGTGTCCCAGAGATTTTGATATATTGTTTCTGTTTTCATTAATTTCCAATAATTTTTTTTATTTCTACCTTAATTCCATTGTTTACCCAAAAGTGATTCAGGAGCAAGTTGTTTAATTTGCATGTACTTATGTGGTTTTGAGCAATTTTCTTGATAATTATTTCTATTTTTATTCCACTGTGATCTGAAAGTATGGTTGGCATGATTTTTATTATTTTTTGTTTTATTTCTTAAAACTTACTTTATAGCCAAACGTGGTCAGTCTTGGAGTATGTTCTGTGTGCAGATGTGAGGAATGTATATTCTGTGGTTGATGGGTGGAATATTCTGCAGATGTCTATTAGGCCCAATTGGTCAAGTGTTGAAGTTAAGTCTAGAATTTCTTTGTTGTTTTCTGCCTCAGTGATCTCTCTAATGCTGTCAATGTGGTGTTGAAGTCCCCCCACTACTATTGTATGGCTAAGTCTTTTTGTAGGTCTAGAAAGAAATACCTGTTTATGAATCTGGGTACATCAATGTTGGCTGCGTATATATTTAGGGTAGTTAAGTCTTCTTGTTGAATTGAACTCTTTATCATTATGTAATGCCCTTCTTTGTCCTTTTTTACTATTGTTGGTTAAAAGTCTGTTTTATATGATATAAGAATAGCAACCCTACTCATTTTTTGTTTTCTGTTTGCATGGTAGATCTTTCTCCAACCCTTTACTTTGAGCCTGTGGATATCATTAATATGTGAGAATGGTCACTTGAAGGTAGCAAATGGATGACTCTTATTTTTTTATCCAACTTGCCACCCCATGCCTTTCAAGCGAGGTGTTTAGACCATTTACATTCAAGGTTAATATTGATATTCAAGGTTTTGATCCTATCATGAGGTTGTTAGCTGGTTTTGTAATTTCTATGGTGTGGTTGCTTTATAGGGTCTGTGGGCTATGTACTTAAAAGTGTGTTTCTGTGGTAGCAGATGTCATTCTATCATTTCCGTGTTTAGAACTCCTTTAAGGAGCTTTTGTACAGCTGGTCTGGTGGTAACATATTCCCTTAGCTCTTGCTTATCTCGGAAATAGTTTATTTCTCCTTTGCTTATGAAACTTAATTTGGAGGGATATGACATTCTTGGTTGGAATTTCTTGTCTTTAAAAATGCTGAAAACAGAAAACAGACTTCCAATCTCTCCTGGCAAGTAAGGTTTCTGCTGAAACAGCCACTGTTAGCCTGATGGGTTCCCTTTGTACACAATCTGACCTTTTTCTCTAGCTGCCTTTAAGATATTTTCTGCTGGGCGCAGTGGCTCACGCCTGTAATTCCAGCATTTTAGGAAGCCAAGGTCAGCAGATCACTTGAGGTCAGGAGTTCAAGACCAGCCTGGCCAATATGACAAAACCTCATCTCTACTAAAAATATAAAAATTTGCTGGGTGTGGTGGCATGTGCCTGTAGTCCCAGTTACTCAGGAAGCTGAGGCATGAGAATCATTTGAGCCCAGGAGGAGGAGGCTGCAGTGAGCCAAGATCATGCCACTGCACTCCAACCTGGGCGACAGAGTGAGACTCCATCTTGGGGGAAGAAAAAAACACATATTTTCTCTAGCATTGACCTTAGAGAGTCTGGTGACTATATACCTTGGTGGTGTTCATTTTGTATAGTATCTTGTAGGTGTTCTCTGGATTTCTTGTATCCGGATGTCTACCCTAGCAAGAAATCTTTCTTGAATGATTAAGAAATCTTTCTTGAATTATTCCCTCAAATATGTTTTCCAGGTTGTTCACTTTTTTCATTCTTAGGAATGCCAGTAATTCATAGGTTTGGTTTTACATAACCCATATTTCTCAAAGCCTTTGTTCACCTTAAAAATTTTTTTTTCCTTGTTTTTTTCTAACTGAGTTAGTTCAAAAGATCCATCTTCAGGCTCTGAAATTCTTTCTTCTGCTTGGTCCAGTCTATTGACAAAGCTTTCAATTGTATTTTGAAATTCCTTAAGTGAGTTTTTTAACTCCAGAATCTCTGATTGATTTCTTTTTAAGATGTTTGTCTCTTCTTTCATTTCCTGGATTGCTTTAGAAGTTTTGTGTTGTTGATTTTTAACCTTAATTCGGATCTCATTGATCTTCCTTGTAATCCATGCTTTGAATTATGTATCTGTTCTTTCTGAGTTTCCATTTTGGCTATAGACCATTGCTGGAGAGCAAGTTTAATCCTTTGGTGGTGTCACTATCTTCAGATTTTTCATGGTGCCAGAATTCTTTCACTGGTTGCTTCTCGTTTGGAGATGCTGGCATTTTAATTTTATAGTTATTTTCGTATGGGTAGGATTATGTATTTTTCTTTCTTTCCCTATAATAGTATTGGGTTTTTTTCTTTCCCTTTCCCTTTTCCCCACTCTCTAGAGAGTGTGACTATAAAGAATGCTGGGTAGGGTCTTTTGGCTTTGATTCTATAAACCTGTGCACTTCTGCCAGCAGGTTTTATATTGGGCTGTTCAACCTACGAGCCAGTAGATGGTGCTGATAGGTAAGAGCCTGCTGTGGCCAATGTGACTGGGTTTATACTTGATCATTGTTTACTGGAAAAAGCTCTGTTACCCCAGACAATGAGCTGATTCATGGAGTTCACAGTGGTTTGAGCTCCCTGCTCAGACACAGGGAGGCAGGGGCCAAAATGGGCAGACCTGGACTGAGCAGGTCCAACTGCAGGTTCCCTGATAGACGGCACAAGCACCAGCACCAAGAGAGAATGCAGTGGGTAGCCACTGCCAAGCACCTAGAGGTGCTTGGGAAATTCCCTTGACCCCAAGTTTCCTGTACAGGGTTGGGGGCGACCTAAAGTAATCCAGGAGAGTGAGTGCTCCAGATGCCTGGACATCTATCTGGACATGAAGCCCACTGCACCAGGATCTATGCACAGGAAGGGTGGGTGGCTCAGGCTGCTGTTCCAGGCAAGCGAGTGTTCCCAGTGCCTTGAGATCTGCCTGAGCATGGAGGAGAGAGGGCCCCCCTGTACCAAGATCTCTGTGCAGGAGGGTTTGGGCGACTCAGACTGCTGATTGAGGCAAATGTGTGCTCTGAATGCCTGATAATCTGCCTGGTCATGGAGCAGAGAGGAACTTGCTGCACCATGATCTATGTCTTGGAAGGATGGGGCAGCTCAGGCTGCTGAACCAGATGAGCAGGTGCACCTAATGCCTGGAGATCTGCTGGAGTACAAAATGGAGAGGGCTTCCCCACACCCAGATCTCTGCACAGGAAGGGTAGGGCAACTCAGGCTGCTAGTCCATGTAAGCAGATGCTCCAAATGCCTGGAGATCTGCCTACAGGTGGAGTGGAGAGGGCCCCCTTGCACCACAATCATGCATGGGAAAGGTAGGACAACTCACACTGCTGATCCAAGGAAGGGAGTGCTCCAGGTACCTTGAGATCTGCCTGGGTGTGGAGCAGGGAGAGCCACGTTGTACCACAGTCTATGTCCATGAAGGGTGAGGCAGCTCATACTGCTGGTCCAGACAAGCAAGTGCTCCAAATGCTTGGATTTCTGCCTGAGGATAGAGCAGAGAGGGCTCTGCTGCACCACGATCTCAGGGGAGTACACTGGGTTACCATGCAATGACATATGCAGACTGGTTCCAGGCCACCGAGCTAGCCCTGGCTGCAAGTCTCATCACACAGAAGAAACTATAGCTGTAGCAGCTCTCCTCCCACCTCAGGTCTGCAAAGGGAGAGAGCACAATCTCAGCACCTACTGCTGAGGCCCTTCGTGCAGTTCTGGCTATGGAGACCCCTACCCTAAGCCAGAGCAGGTGCTCCAATTGCTGACTCAAGACTAAAATGCCTGTGTGGCCACAGTGCTAGGTCACCAAAGAATGCCTGACTTTGTATGTGTCTGGATTAAAAATGGTACCCTGCTCTCAGTCCCAAGTCTTGGAAAATGTTTGTAACTTTTCTCTGTGTCTTTTCCTCACAGCATTTCCAAGCCACTTCCCCAGGTTAGTTCCAGGGCTTGTGAGAAACAAAGTGCTCTCCCTCAGCCTGGGTTGCTTGGCTCCCAGGTGGAAAGGTGAATCATAGAGGAAGGCTGCCTGCCTATCCCAGGTACTGGGGCTTCACTCATTTTTATCAGTTGCATGCCATCACTGGGGCTGTTTGTCCACATTCTCCTCCCTGGGATCCGGGGGTGTCCTTCACAATTCTGGTGGATTCCCATTTTCCTTTTTGGATGAAAACTCACAGAGATGATCTTTGCACACTATCTTGCTACTTCCAAGGGGCTAAGGCACTCTAGAAAACTCTAATTGGCCACCTTGGGAAAAAAAATAGTAACTTTTAAAAAAAAAACTCAGTATCCATTTAGGATTATGACCATCTTGTGAAAAATGAAATTTGAGACTACTTTGATATGAAATTTAGTGCTATTCTCATCATCTTTAATTGTATTGTCTTTCACAAATGACTACTAATGGATGTGTTTAAGTCCAAAAACCTTCTGATAAGGGTTAATATTTGGGGCTTTGAGCATCCTGTTGACTTCCATCGCTAGTTTTACTATATTAAATTTGAGTTATGCTAATAATAAGTTTTATTTTTCTGTTTTTCATTCGTTTTTATGAGTTAAGGGCCAAAATGCCACAAAATTTTCAAATGAGCAAATGTTACTGTGCAAATTCAGCAAAGATGCCGAAATACAACTGTTGGCTGGCAGGTCATGTTGCCAGCAATAGCATGAAGTGTTTTGTTCGTTAGTTTAAGAAGGTATGAACAAAGCACTGCAAAGGTGTTACGAGATGATGAAAAATACAGAAAACCTAAGTATATAAAAATCAAAGTATTGTTTCACAACATTTGATTGTCTTGCCTTCTCAGCAAAATCACTAAGTTGTTAAAAGCAAGATTTTCACATCACTTTCAAACATTATCATGGGCCAGAAAATGTTATGGAGTATTTTAATTTCATATACTTCACTATCGCTTCTATGGCTGGTTTTACCATCTCTCAAACAATCTCTAGATCCATCCAGTAATATGAAGAGTTGGCACCAGGCTTCATTCATGTTCCATCTACAGCTACACATATATAAATTTAAGGGTAATCAGGATTCGTAATGCACAGTGTTCTTCAGCTACCGTATGTAGCTCTTGCAAATACCATTCCCATATACAAATACCTGTGAATTACAAATTAAGGCATTAAAAGAAGCAAAAAATGGATGCTCAGCACCACTGGGAAATATATTTCATTATGCACAAATCTTGCATTCATGCTGAGAGGTTTTGACAAGTCACCTTTCCTCCTACGTTACTGCTGCTGCCCCAGTCCTTCCTGCACTCCAAGCCAGTGTCTGTGTCTGATCTTAGCAGCAGCGTGACCCACAAACCTTTCTAGCATTTGGGCACAGTCATTTTGTTTTGAAGGCAAAGGGTAAAAGATGTGGTGAACCATTCCCTCCTGAGACCTGAATGTGGTTCATGATGAGAATGAATCTTTAGGGTTATGTTTCCTGCTGTTCCAGAGCTGAGCTCCAGATTAAGGGCCCATGTGTTTTTTGTTTTTTCTTTTTTCTTTTTTTTTCTTTTTTGAGATGGAGTCTCGCTCTGTCATCCAGGCTTGAGTGCAGTGGCACTATCTCGGCTCACTGCAACCTCCACCTCCTGGGTTCAAGCGATTCTCCCACTTCAGCCTCCTGAGTAGCTGGGACTACAGGCGCATGCTACCACACCTGGCTAATTTTTGTATTTTAGTAGGGACAGGGTTTCACCATGTTGGCTAGGCTGTTCTCGAACTCCTGACCTCAGGTGATCCACCCACCTTGGCCTCCCAAAGTACTAGGATTACAGGTGTGAGCCACTGCACCTGGCCCAGGCTCACATGTTCTTGAATGTAGGTTCCTGTATGTGCCTGTCCTATGCAGAGCCCTCTAAAGCCCAGGGCTCAGAACAGTGGCCCCTCTTTCTAGGTGCGAGAGTAGTTCTGCAGGCTTTCACAGGATTCCTGTGGCTCCCTGTTTGGGGTGATTCAGGATGATCCATGGGAGTTAGCATAGCATCACCCTAAAGTCAAATGTTCAAAGACAAGCAAGGATCAAAGAGAGATGAGAAGTGAGCAAGTTGGAGATGATTAAAGTCTCCTTAAAAGAACACTCTTTTCCACACGGAATATTCTCATAGAGCCACAAATAGCACTCCCCAGATGGAAGGCCTCCAAATGCTCCCACCTGACCATATTTGCCACCTCATGAACACTGCAACGTCACACACAAGATGATGTCTATTTCCCCCAAGCCCTGTGCAGACCAATTTTGATAATATAATTGTCCTAATTAAGTTGCAGTTTCTCTCATTCATTTATTCAATTTATACTTTGTTTTGCTATTGGTATTCTGGCCTCCTCCATCTCTGTTCCAAATAGTAAGACACTTTGCTTTAGGGGAAGATACTGAGAATGCCAGCACTTCTCCAATTTCATCACAGAAAAGAGCACTTAACACTTAACCCCTAAATGCCTTCATTTCCTTCTCTGCTGTTTCAGACCTGGCAAAGCTTTTCTCACGTCCAAAAAGATGAAATGGGAGCAGAGAGCCCCAAAGTAGTAGTCATTAGTGGTGAGCCTTGGCCAAGTCAAGTGGCTGGGGTTTTCCCTCAGCACCTGCTTCCTTTGTATCTCTGTTTTTAGCCACACTTCACTGAATACCCAAATCCTGCTGCTTTTTTTAATCATAAGAAAAGATTTAAATATAAAAATTTACACTATAAACATACTCAAAGTAAATATTCAACATCTAGATGGAGACAGATTGTCTAGATGACTAATAGAGTCTATCAATTGTTCCCTGTAATTTCTTTCCCTCCTTTTAATCTTTGAAAGTCCATCTTCATCTAGCCTGTTCATGGTGCTTAGAGTTGAAGCAGCCGTAGTGCAACCAAGAGGCTTCCCTCCATCAGCACACTGAGGCTGGCAGAACAGAGAGATGGAAAGAGCCCAGTTCTCCAAGGACATTGCTGAATCTTTGCACCAACTCTGATAGCACTACCTCCAGACTCTGTATTTCATGAGACTAATAAACTTCTTTGATGTAAGCCACTTGCAGTCAAGTACACATGGCCCATGCTTTGAGAAACATTGTCAAAAATACTGGTGTCCTCGGCACTCTGAGACAGTCTTCTCTCCTTACCCAATACTGTCTGTCTATGCGATCTCACTCACGATCTCACTCACTCCCTTGGCCTGAAACATCATCCACTCTGAAGACTCCTAAACCTGCTTCTAGGCCAGAGTCTTCTTTTGAACTTCTAAAATTTGTAAGAAACACTAATAGATGTCACCACGTGTCTATTAGTCTCCCTGCATCTCAACATATCCAAAACTGAACTCATAATCTGCTCCCTGGAATCTGTTTATCCCCCCACACTTTCCTGTCTCGATAAATGGCACCACGGTCCACTCTCGAGCTAGAAAGCCAGGAATCATTACCTTCTCCTTTTCCCTCATCCAGCTTCCAGTCAGTCACTAAGTCCCATCATGTCTCCTCTCCATCTTCACTAGTGCTCCTCAGTCAGGGCCGTCGTTAGGTCCCATGGGGACCACTACCACAGACTTCTACCTGGTTTCCCTGGCCCTTCCAATTGCTTCTCTATATTGCAGTCAGAGTGATCTTTCTAACATGTAGATCTAGTCAGATCTCTTCTCTGTTTAAAACTGCTGCCTGACTCACTGGACTAGAAGAATAACTCTTGCTATGAACTCCCTCTGCTTCTGGAGAGTCTCTTAACATGAGTCATTGTGGCTGCACGGTGGCTCACACCTGTAATCTGGGCACTTTGAGGGGGCTGAAGGAGGAGGATTGCTTGAACTCAGGAGTACAAGACCAGCCTGGGCAACATAGCAAGACCTCTTGTATACTAAAAGTCAAAAAAATTAGCTGGGCTTGGTGCTGCATACCTGTAGTCTACTACAGGTATCTACTAGGAGTCTGAGGCAAAAGGATTGCCTGAGCCCAGGAGATTGAGGCTGCAGTGAGCTATGATCATGCCTCTGCACTCCACCCTGGGCGACAGAGTGAGACACTATCTCCAAGGAAAAAAAGAATTCATTTTGCTTTTATCAAGCTTATTTACTGTCTGTTTTCTCACTGGTCTCTAAGTTGTATTGAGTATAGGAACTGAGGTATACCCCCACACCTAGCAACAGTGCCTGGCACACCGTTGACAACAAATGTGAAGTTGAGTGAACAGATGAATTTATAACAACATTCTGTAAGCTAGGGGTTGTGACCCACCAGCGGATCATGAAATCAGTCTAGTGGATTACAATTAGCTTAAATTTAAATAAGAAAAGGAAATAGAAGAGTATAGCAAATAGTAAGAGTATTATTTCATGAAATTTTTTATTATAAAATTTGTAAAATATATTTCTTATGAGTGTCCATAAAACTAAAATGAAAGCCACTGGGTTGTAATAAGCAAGTACTTTTTTCTATAGTAAGAAAAGCAGCTTTGTTTAGAAAAAAAAAAAATCTAGCTGGGCGTGGTGGTTCATATCTGTAATCCCAGAACTTTGGGAGGCCAAGGCAGGTGGATCACAAGGTCAGGAGTTTAAGACCAACCTGACCAACATGGTGAAATCCCGTCTCTAGTAAAAATACAAAAATGGGCCGGGCATGGTGGCAGGCACCTGTAGTCCCAGCTACTTGGGAGGCTGAGGCAGGAGAATCACTTGAACCCGGGAGGCAGAGGTTGCAGCGAGCTGAAATCACACCACTGCACTCCAGCCAGGGTGACGGAGCATGACTCCATCTCAGAAAAAAGAAAAAGAAAAATCTGGAAACCTGGTGACTGAAAAAGATTCCTGCCTTAGGGGATTTTTACTTTCACAGATTTCAAAGCCTTAAACTCCAGGAAAAATCTTGAGTTTTAGGTTTCTATGAGTAGATGACAGAGGAATTAAAAATCCATCACAGATCCTGCCTGGTAACTATTGCCATAGGCTAATGAAACCTAGACTTGCTGTTGAATTCTATTCCCTCTGAATATATAGCTCAAGTCTTTTTGTCCCACAGCTGATAATGAAAGTGGAAATCCAGTGTTAAAAGTATGAGTTATTTGCTGTTGAGGGTGGTCACTGATTTGGGTCTTGGAGAACTTAATTGGCTGTTTCTCCCAACCCCTCTCTCTTAAGAACAGAACCCTGAGCCAGTAAGGTGCTACTGTTCTGTGTCCATAGCAACAAAACAAACAAACTTTGGGCAAACCTCACAACTGAGGCCCAAGTCATGGGAATCTGAATGGAGGGGTGATCTTCTCCTCTACTTTAATTTTATTGCAATACTGAGAAACTTGAACTGTTTTGTCTTTATAAGGGAAATTCACATTTGTGCCAGGCCAGCCTTGTAAAAGCCTTCAAATGGATTCACTAGAAGTCTGTCTTCCCCGCACTACGGAAACTGAATTTCCTGCTTTGGCATTTCAGCCACTTGGAATGACCACTAAAGTCTTGAGTTTTGGAACCTCCGGATTTGATCTAAAGTAAACTCTGATTCTGTGCTGATAGGGAACCATTTCTCTCTAACGTTGTGGTTTCTTTAAGACGTTTGACTTGGGCCACATGAGAATAACAGATCTTTGGGCAGTCCAAGGTAAGCACTTTGGAAAAGATGTTTTATATAATTTTCTCTACTGATTATTAATGCTAACCAGTGATTTCTCTGAAGGCTCTGCCAGCTGACTGGTGACTATCATTAGGGTGAGCCCCAGGTAAATCATCAGGGGAAGGTTCAGGAAAGGAAAAAAGAGGGAGAAAGAATTCTTGCACACACTCACACACCCCTCTATTCTCAGAGCTATACAGTGTCAAGCCATTGTAAATGCAGATCTGTCTGTGACGACATGGAAATATCTACTAGATATCCTGTTACATAAAAAGAACAAGATGCAGCAGAGTGTGCAAAGTGTGCTCTCATGTATGCAAAGCATCTTTAAACTTTATTATGCTTCTCTACAGGTTAAGTTCCATATGCAAAACATTTAAGGTTATATACACTCACAACATTTCTGGAAGGATACCCCAAAAATCTGTTAGCAGTGGTTCCCACTTAGGAAGCTATGAGAAGTCAAGGGCTGATACTTAGCTACTGAAATATTAAAATACTGCCATATAGGCCGGGCACGGTGGCTCACACCTGTAATCCCAGCACTTTGAGAGGCTGAGGCAGGCGGATCACCAGAGGTCAAGAGTTCAAGACCAGTCTGGCCATGATGGTGAAACCTCATTTCTATAAAAATACAAAAATTAGCCGGGGTGGTGGTGGGTGCCTATAATATCCAGCTACTTGGGAGGCTGAGGCAGGAGAATCGCTTGAACCTTGGAAGCGGAGGTTGCAATGAACTGAGACCATGCCGTTGCACTCCAGCCTGGGCAAGAAGAGCAAAACTCCATCTCAATATAATAATAATAATAAATAATAAAATACTGCCATATTGATTGGTAGATGACCATTGCCCAAGCCTCTTGCGTGTCCTTGCCACCTTGGTTGTCCGAACTCCTTTCCTGGCACCCTCAGACCTCCTCATGATTCAGCAAGTAAGGGATTAATGCCTGGCATGGGGGTGGGAGTGAGATTCCCCCAGGACCCTGTTCTAACCCTGGTTGATTATTCAGTAGTTCTGTCTTACTGGTTGTTAATTATTTTGAGTATCACTGCCATGGGTGCTCAAAAAGAAATGCCTTTATTTTTATTTTATTGTTTTCTTTTTAGAGACAGGGTCTTGCTCTGTCACCCAGGCTAAAGTGCAATGGTGTGATCATAGCTCACCGTAGGCTCAAACTCCTGACCTCAAGTGATCCTCCCACCCTGCCTGCCAAGCAGCTGGGACTACAGGCATACTCCACCATACTAGACTGTTTTTAAATTTTTTTGCAGATACAGAGTCTCAATATGTTGCCCAGGCTGGTCTCAAACTCCTAGGCTCAAGCAACTCTCCCACCTCAGCCTCCCAAAGTGTTGGGGTTGCAATCATGTGCCACCACACCTGTGAGACCTTTTTTTTTCCTTAAAAGCAAAAGAATATACACCAAGACATTGTTTATCATGTGGAAGAAGAAAAGGAAACAACCACACATTCCTCAAAGGCCATTTAAAATCTATGTAAAACTCCACTGAGTGATTGTATCACCCATATAATTTACCTCTGCATTCTGGTTTTTGAGTGCTAATGTCTGATATTATCTATAATATGGTAATAATGGTTACAACAGTTTGGTAGTTTCATCTGTGGATCTCTTTTCTCTTTGTTTTTGTTATTTTTATTAATTAATTAATTTATTTATTTATTGAGACAGAGTCTTGCTCTATCACTGAGGCTGGAGTGCAATGGTGTGATCTCAGCTCACTGCAACCTCTACCTCCTGGGTTCAAGCGATTCTCCTGCCTCAGCCTCCTGAGTAGCTGGGATTATAGGCATGTGCCACCACGCCTGGCTAATTTTTGTTTTTAGTAGAGATGGGTTTCACAGCATGTTGGCCAGGCTGGTCTTGAACTCCTGGCCTCAAGTGGTCCACTCACCTCGGCCTCCCAAAGTGCTGGGATTACAGGCGTGAGCCACCGCACCATCTCTTTCTCTTTGTTGGGCTGGCCCCAACCACCATGATGAGCTGATTACAACCACCAAGTTTACTAGTCAGGTAACAATTATTCATCAAGTGAATATTTGCACAAGCCACTTTGCAAGGCTTAGTGGAGGTGCTAGGGGACAGAGAGAACTCCATAGTGGAGTCCTGGCCTTCAAGAAGAGAGAAGGCAGTTGCTAGAGTGGGCCTCCCTTAGCCTCTTACTTCCTGCCCCACGGACTCCTGCTAAATCTCCCAAGTTCAAGGTTGGCCCCTTTCCTACAGGAAGCAGACACGAGGTCCTCAGCAGAAGCAGAGCTTCTTGTTTGCTACTGCTGCAGCCTCCTTTCAGACTCTCACCTGAATTCTTGCCCCCTGTAGCATCGTCTTCCCTCCTGGGCACTCAATCCCGTCTGCTTCTCTGACCTCATCTCCTCGACTTGGTCCTGACAGGCCCCCAAACACAGTGGAGTATGGACAGTTATAAATGGCAACCCTGTCACCTGCTCTTTAGGCCTTTGCTGTTTAGCCAGTCTCCTGGCCTCCTTTCTAGCCCTGACCTCTATTGCAGAAGACCCTCCAGTTCCAGGCCTCTGGCCCAGCCAACCCTGGCACACTCTGCCTTTCTTCCAAGGCCAGGTCTCTTGCCTTTGCTCTGCTGCTCCCTTAGCTCTCTTTCTGCTGACTCCTCTACAGACTGCAAGCTCCCCTGATGGCAAGGTCTAGCCAGCATCTAGCACAGGACTCACAGTGCAAGCCTTTAAGGATTTGTGCTGATAAAGCAGCAGTTACGAGTCGGTGAGTAGTCACTTCATTTCTTTGAGTTTTAGTATCCTCATACCTAAAATAGATTCAACCCTAAGGTCCTGTCTCGCTCTGAAGGTCATTAGGAAAATAAGTGGGTTTCTCAAGCATCAGTCATGTTGGAGAAAAAGGTTGATTTCATTTTTTCAGCTGGTTCTTAAGTAAATTTATTCCAGTGTAATATTGAAAACTAATCATAGACTTAGAAATTTGAGTTAAACCTGTTATCATTTTAATGCTTCTGTTGAACTACTGATTCTTATAACATTTTTGCGTTTGTTTTTATTATTAATGAAATATCTACTGACATGGCCAGGTACAGTGGCTCATGCCTGTAATCCCAGCACTTTGGGAGGCCACGGCAAGGGGGATCACTGAAGCCAGGAGTTTGAGAATAGCCTGACCCACATGGCGAAACCCAGTCTCTACTAAAAATACAAAAAATAGCCAGATGTAGTGGTGGGCACCTGTAGTCCCAGCTATTCAAGAGGCTGAGGCACCAGAATCACTTGAACCCAGGAGGCAGAGGTTATAGTAAACCGAGACTGCACCACTGCACTCCAGCCGGGACAACCGAATCAGACTCTGTCTCAAAAAAAAAAAAGAAAGAAGGAAACTAAAGGAAAAGAAAAAAAGACAAGAAAAGAAAAAGAAATATCCACTGACATCATTTAAAAATCAAATAATGTTAAAAATTCATTAAGGAAAAGTCAGTATTCTGCCCCACCCCTAACCTGTCAGTTCTGCTTCTCAGTCAATTATTTTCAACTCTGTTAGCTATTTCTTTGGAATTTTACCTCATTCCAAATAATTTGTCTGTGCTCCATATGTTAATTTTTCTTCCTGGTACTGCAGATGAGGATTTGGCTCATTCTTCCCATGTAGTCACAGTTCACTTTTTGGCTAAATCATATTAAGTATTTACATTAGATACGTATGAGTGTGTACCATACTAGGATTATGCTTACTTTCTTATTCAATGTTTTTTAACCTGGAGTAATTGGTTTCTATGTTTCTATTGCCAGTCCCCCACCCCCACTCCCAAATGCTCTGGTTTCTATTGCTCTATAACAAGTTACCACAAATTTAGTGGCTTCAAACAACACCGATTTATTATCTTACAATTCTGAAAGTCAAAGTCCAAAATGAGTCTCACTGAGCTAAAATCAAGAGGTCGACAGAGCTGCGTTCCTTCTGAAGTCTCCGGGGGAGAATTCATTTCCTTGTCTTTTCCAGCTTCTAGAGGCTGCCCGAATTCCTTGGCTCCTGGCCCTTTTCCTCAGTTCACTCCTACCTCTTCCTCCATCATCTCATCTTCCCTGACTGATAATTCAGGTTAATCTCTCCATCTTAAGATCTTTCATTTCATCACAGCTGCTTTTGCCATGTAAGGTAGCATAGTCACGGTTTCCAGGGATTAGGACATGTGGCGTAGGGAAAGGGACAGTATTCATCCTAGCATGTGCTCCTGCGGATCTGCCAGCTGCCTGTCAATATCATCAGTTAATCTAGCAGTTCCGAGTCGTGCATCCTCTGGGAACTTGATGTGTCAATTGGCTCCATCTTGTTGGTACTCTGTCTTTGCAGGTACATAGGCCACAGTGCTATGGTGAGAGCACTAGTTACGATGCCAACGTGTACGGACATCCCTTGTGCATTACCGTCTCCTCTCCCATTTTCTTGCTCTTCTGGGATTAAATCTCTTTTAATGTTATACTCTAGTTTTAGTCTGGAAAAGAAAGAAGATAAGTCAATGTGGTCAAGCCACCATGTATATCTGATAGTTGTCTTTCATCAAGATTCTCATAATAGGGGTTTTGTTTTTATGGAGCCAGGGAAGAGAGTTTCCACTCTGTAATTCAAGGAGGTGACCAGGAGGAGATTCACTTGCACTGTAGTTCAAGCGACAGAACTAATTTTCTTTTCTTTTCTTTTTTTTTTTTTTTTTGAGACAGAGTCTCACTCTGTCACCCAGGCTGGAGTGTGGTGGCGCAATCTCAGCTCACTGCAACCTCTGCCTCCTGGGTTCAGGTGATTCTCCAGCCTCACCAGCTAATTTTTGTATTTTTAGTAGAGACAGTGTTTCACCATGTTGGCCAGGCTGGTCTCAAACTCCTGACCTCGTGATCCATCCGCCTTGGTCTCCCAAAGTGCTGGGATTATATGGGATTATAGGCATGAGCCACTGCGCCCAGCCCAGAACTAATTTTCCAGGAAGTTCTGTGCAGAACTTGCTGTAGGAATTTCTCTTCCCTTCAGTGAGGACTGGTGTGGCCTGCTGGAAAGGAAGAAGCTTGGGAGTCAAGACGATTTGTGTTCGTTTCCAGCTCTGCAGCTTGCTGCGTCTGTGACCTCTCTGAGTCTCTCTAGCCTTATCTATGGTATCAGCATAACAACAATTGAGTACTTTTACCTGGCTCACAGCAAGGACTCAGTTATGGCAATTTTTATTTTATTTTTATTTTATTTTTTTAGAGGAAGTGTCACTCTCCACCCAGGCTGGAGTGCAATGGCACAATCTCGGCTCACTGCAACCTCCGCCTCCCAGGTTCAAGCAAGCCTCCCGCTTCAGCCTCCTGAGTAGCTGGGACTACAGGTGTGTGCCACCATACTCAGCTAATTTTTGTATTTTTAGTGGGAGACAGAGTTTCATCATGTTGGCCAGGCTGGTCTCAAACTCCTGACCTCAAGTGATCCACCCCCCTCAGCCTCCCAAAGCGCTGGGATTATAGGCGTGAGCCACAGCGCTCAGCCAGTTATGGCAAATTTTAAACTGCTTTCAAGTTAAGTATACTGAGTAGAAAGGAAAGAGCTGTTAACCTATTCAAGACCCTGCACCAGATCAACAGCTTCTGGAATCTACCATTGTTCTTTGGGTCTTCCCTGGGTTCTTCCCAATTAGTCTGTATTTTTGCTTCAATTCTAAGTGCTTAAACTTCTGCTGTTGTTTTTCCATTTCAGAAAGAGCCTCCTGATCTAGTCGCCAAGACTGCCCCTGACCTTAGCTATGTACCCCAACCCTCTCGTTTATTGCACCTGCTGGGACCCCCGGAACCTGGGACCACGGAAGCTAATCAAGACCACTCAGCTACCACGAAAGAACCCCACAGGGAGGTCTAAGTAAGAATTATCTGGGGTGGGGTAGGCACAGTGACCCTGGGATCCATTCGTAGCCTCCTTTCTTTCGCAAGATTTCTAAAACAGCAAGGGTGGCAGCAGACTCCCAGGTGGGGCAGAAAACCTTGCTTTCCCCAGCTTCCTTGCCAGCTGGTTGGCTGCACCCTCATCTTGCCAGCCCTGCCTGGGGTTTGTGCCATTTTAAATGAGGAAGTCTCCGCATTGGTGCAATGGCAAAGTACAGCTTCCAACCAAAGGGCCTTGATGGCAACTGCCCCTCCATGTGGGATAAAGAGCTTTGGCAACTGGGGGGACAAGCTCTTCCTGGGACAGTGAACATGTGCCAGGGCCTTGGGCCTGAGTTTTAAAGGTCTCAGATTTTAAAGATTCCAGCTGTCAGATCATATATTCCAATTTTGGGTCACTATAGGGATGTACTTAATCTGGGAGCGTTAAAAAGGGTTTCCAAATTTCCAATTTTCTTGTTTCAGTTATTTGTTTTTCACTTTCAGGCTAACTCCTCTTCTACCAGCTCCAAAAAACCACAATTACCTCCAACCAACAAAACCTGTTTTTTCCCCAAAGTAAGTTTTGTTTTGTTTTGTTTGTTTTGTTTTGTTTTTGAGATGGAGTCTCACTCTGTTGCCCAGGCTGGAATGCAGTGGTGGGACCTCAGCTCACTGCAACCTCTACCTCCCAGGTCCAAGCAATTCTCATTCCTCAGCCTCCCAAGCAATGGGGACTACAGGTGCACACCACCACGCCCAGCTATTTTTTTGTATTAGAGACGGGGTTTCACCATGTTGCCCAGGGTGGTCGCGAACTCCTGAACTCAGGCAGTCCACCCATCTCAGCCTCCCAAAGCACTGGGATTATAGATGTAAGCCACCACGCCCTGCAGTTGTTTGTTTGAGATGGAGTCTTGCCCTGCCACCCACGCTGGAGCACGGTGGCACCATCTTGGCTCACTGCAACCTCCACCTCCTTGGTTCAAACAATTCCCCTGCCTCAGCCTCCTGAGTAGCTGGAATTACAGGCACCCGTCACCATGCCCAGCTAATTTTTGTATTTGTAGTAGAGAAGGGGTTTCACTATGCTGGCCAGGATGGAACTCTTGACCTTAAGTGATCAGCCCACCTTGGCCTCTCAAAGTGCTGGGATTACAGGTGGAGGCCACTGCGCCTGGCCTTAAGTATTTTTATGTCCATGAGGCAGAAATGGTTTAAGGCATGCGAGTAAAATAATCTCCCTCCCGCCTGGCCTGACTTGAACTAATTGATGCCAGGGATGTTAGAGAATTGCCAGAATCCACCTTGATTTCTCACAAACCTCAGATCCTACATGTAGATTTTGGGGTCCTCTGCATCCACAGCATCATTTGATTCAAAATCACTGTATCAACTGCTCTCCACGGGGGTGCCCACAATAGCTGTTTCCTGCCCTAGAGTCCAGTGCTTGATGTGTGCGATTGTCACAGAGCCTTGGTGGCCCTGCCATGCATGTGGGGTGATGACTCACTCTGTAGCTGATTACTAAGCGTCTGAGACTTTCTGTGAATGGCATCTTGGTTTTAATCACAAACTAAAATTTGACTCATATTTTACAAGCTTAGAAATGTACCTTAGTTTTAGGTCTTTGAGACCTAAAAGGAATTTTGCTCTGTCACCCAGGCTGGAGTGCAGTGACGCCATCTCGGCTGACTGCAACCTCCGCCTCCCGGGTTCAAGCGATTCCCCTGCCTCAGCCTCCTGAGTAGCTGAGACTACAGGTGCACGCCACCATGCCCAGCTAACTTTTTGTGTTTTTAGTAGAGACGGGGTTTGGCCGTGTTAGCCAGGAAGCTCTCCATCTCCTGACCTCGTGATCTGCCTGCCTTGGCCTCCCAAAGTGCTGGGATTACAGGCGTGAGTCACTGCACCCGGCCGACCACCTGTTGTTTATTAGGCACTGTTTCGGGTGCTGAGAAAAGAGCCAGAAGCACACAATAAAGTCACCACTCTCCTGGCACTTACATCCAGTGGGGACAGGAGGGGAAGAGGACCATAAACAAGTTATTACATCTGAGGTTGGCAAGCGCTATGCAGAAAAACAATGCAGGCAAAGGGCGTAGGAGCTGTGAGGGTGGGGGATATTTTATGTAGGGAGGTCAGGTGATTCCCTGTTTAAAGGGGACAAAAGGAGTCTTGATTATGCCTGGGGCAAGCACTCCTGGCAGAGGGACCAGCAAGTCCAAAGGCCCTGGGGTGGGAACCTGCTTGGCATGTCTGACCTCTTCCAGGAAGGCAGAGGCCAGTGTGGCACAAGCCGAGGGAGTGAGCAGGGAATGGTGGGAACGTGCTCAAAGGAGGTAATGAGATGATGGGTGTGGTGGGCAGGACAGTGACCCCCACCCCCCACCAAGGACATCTACACCCTAACCCCTGGAGACTGCGAATATAAAATGTAAAATATAAATATAAAATATAAAATGATTTATATTACTTGCCAAAGAGGAATTAAGGCTGCAGATGGAATTAAGGTTGCTAATCAGCTGACTTTGAGATGGAGAGATTATCCTGGATTATCCCGACCCCATGTAATCACAAAGGTCCTTCTTTATTCCTGAAAGAGGAGGTCAGAGTGTCAGAGTCAGAGAAGGAGCTGTGACAGCAGAAGCAGAGGTCGGAGTACTGCAACTGCTGCTGGCTTTGGAGCTGGAGGGGAAAGGCCACTGTGAACATATACGCTATTGGTATTCATTTTGTGTATAGCATATATAAAGATTTGAATGTGGCCCGGCATGGTGACTCATGCCTGTAATCCCAGCACTTTGGGAGGCTGAAGCAGGAAGATCACAAGGCCAGGAATTCAAGATCAGTCCAGCCAACATAGTGAAACCCCATCTCCACTAAAAATACAAAAAATTAGCTGGGTGTGGTGGTGTGCACCTGTAATCCCAGCTACTCGGGAGTCTGAGGCAGGAGAATTGCATCAACCCAGTAGGTGGAGGCTGCAGTGAGCTGAGATCACGCCATTGCACCCCAGCCTGGGCAACAACAAAAAAAATTTTTAATGGAAAACAAGTTAAACTTCAACATTTGTATTTGAATGAAATACATTTCATTTTGTTTGTTTCTGTAGAATGTTTCATTCTCCAATAGAGAGGGCTTCACACAGTTCCCTGAAGTGAGTGTGTGTGCACGTGTGTGTGTATGGGATTGGGTAGGGGGTCACCTGACTCACAGAGCCTTGCCTCAGAGTGAATATGTAGGGGTCCCTCTAGCTGGTTTATGCTCCTCCAAAACAAGTTTCCCCAACATCATAAGACAACTCTTTTGCCTCCTCGGGCACGACCTTTCATGAGCACTCCCAATTTGGGGCCCTCAGGAGCCCTGCTTCAGTGAGTTCTCCAACTGCCTTAGGGATCCCCTAAGAAGATCAGGTGAGCAGAGTTCAGAGAGCAGAAGTCAGATGGTGGTGGCCTCAGGGTGCAACTCCTAAGCTTCTCTTTGCTGTCTGGTTGCTTTCTGAGCATATCTTTCTCTTGCAGAGTGAAAAGCCATTTAGCAAGGCAAGAAGAGAGCAATAAATCATTTTATGTGAGTAAAAGCAGGAAGAGGGCGGGGGATTAAAATTTATTGAGTGCCTACTATGTGCAAGTGTGGGCCTTTTACACTTCTATACTTACCTTGTTGAATCCTCACAAAGATCCTAGGAGGAGGGGCTGTTATTATTGCACATTATGCATGGCAGGGAAGTGGGAGAACCATGACCTGAACTCAGCTCAGCCAGATCCCAGAGTGGATATTTAATTGCCACTCTCTACTGCTTTGTACAAGGCAAACAGTGTCCCAGGGAAACCAGACATGATAGCTCAACCAGGCCAGCGAAGAGCTCATGCCCAGTTACAGGAAGTGCCTCTGCTGACCTTGGGAAGTCACAAATGCTGGGGGGAGAGGCTGCTGGGACCCCTCAGGGGAGCAGCAGCAGGAGGGTGCTGGAGAAGGTGATGGGAGCCAAACTTGGAGGGATATTGACACCTGCCTGGGAGTGTGGGCCTGACCCTTCTGGTGTCTGGGAGCCTTTACTGGTGTGACACAGGCATAGGACCAAATAAGGGTTACATTTTAGAAAAAGAACCCTCTAGTGGGATTTAATTGGTATTTTTGACTGGTTTCTGTGTTTATAAAATCATGCAGTCTTTTAATGGTTAGGGTAACAAAATAAACAAACAAAAGTATAACTGCCCTCTAGGTAGAGAGGAGGATGAACAGTGGAGGGAGCAAGATGGAAAGCGGAGAGACCAGAGCCCAAGAGAAAGATGGTGGTGGCCTGGGGCCGTCAGGCAGGAGAGAGGAGAGTAACACCAAGACATGAAGGAGGCAGCAACAGCAGGGCCCGCAGGGCTGCAGGGTGCACTACGCAGAAATCAGAGCCCCAGCCTTGCCCTGGGTCAGCCGGCAGAGGCCCTGCCCAGGTTTCTTGGCATCTAAGGGGAGAAGGAGGAGGAACTGACATTTTTGTTTATTTGTTTGCAATCATCCTAGTCATTTTCTCAGACGTTGTTTTGTTTTTCCCTCACAAAAGCCCTTTTAGAAAGAGTAACTAAGCCCACTTTCTGATAAGAAAACAGGCGCAGAGAAGCTGGATGGCTCTTGTCTGGTGGCACAGCCAAGATTTACTCAGGCCTCTCTGATTCCAAAACCTGAGCAGTTGTCCCATGCCCACATCCTCCGGGCTCTGGCCAGATGGCGAATGCAAGGGTGGGGGGCAGAGGTAGTGCCCGGGGCACCAATGGCTCAGTTTGGCACAGAGCTTCAGAGGCCACTCGGGACATCCAGGAGCCTACTTAGCATCAGGTTTGAGTCTCAGACATGTGAGGATGAGCTATAATGGGCGAAGAGCCCAGAAGGGCTTGGGCTCTGGAGTCCCAGGTCTGTTTTTAAGATCTGAGTGAGGCAATAAGAGAAGATTTGGAGAAATCTCAGCACTCCAAGTCTGCCATTTTATCTTATTTTCCCTTGATGCCTAGGAAGTTATCAACGTGTCACCCGGCTATCAGCTTGTTCAGAATCGGGAACAGATTTCTGTCACCTTAGGGGATGAGATGTTTGATAGGAAAAAGCAGTGGGAATCAAAGATCCTGGACAAAGGCAGATTTAACAGGTAATGCCGCTGGATAAACATGAGGCTGCTTGGAGCTACTCCCACCCGGCTCAGCCCAGCCTCAGGGACAAGCCAAAGCTACCCTGCCCACACCCCAGCCACTGGTCCCTGCTCTGGAGGGGCTGCAAGGGCATCTCCCCCCCTCGCCCCTGCCTCCCAGTGCTGCATCTCTCCACATCTGCCTCTCCTTGCTCTGATCCCATCCATGAGCAGATCCAAGGGGTGGGATAAAGATTGATTGGGAGTTATGTGATTGATCCCAAAGGACAGAAATTGTTCCTGGGGCAGGAATAGGTAGAATAGCCATCAATTGGTCTGAATTAGGGGCATGCAAATTAGGTAAAGTCAGCGTTTCTGGGAGGCTGGAGTGCACATCTCTCTCTCTCTTTTTTTTTTTTCTTTTTTGAGACAGAGTCTCTCTCTCTATCACCCATGTTGGAGTGCAGTGGTGTGATCTCAGCTCACTGCAACCTCTGCCTCCCAGGTTTAAGTGATTCTCCTGCCTCAGCCTCCCAAGTAGCTAGGATTACAGGTGTGCACCACCATGCCTGGCTAATTTTTGTAGTTTCAGTAGAGATGGGGTTTTGCCACGTTAGCCAGGCTGATCTCAAACTCCTGATCTGCCCGTCTCAGCCTCCCAAAGTGCTGGGATTACAGGCGTGAGCCACCACATCCAGGCTCTTTTGCTTTATGTCCAAAAATACGACTCAGCTCATGCCCCTGGGAGATGCAGTGTGGAAGGTTCGGCCTGACTCCATCCTATTGAGCACAACCATCCTCTCTGTGTTCAGGCCCCACCCACTCCCTGTCCTTCAATGCCGTATCAAGTATATCTCCATGTCTTTCTTTTTTTATTAACAGATGCCGATTCATCTCTACATTTTTTCATTCTACCTTTAATCTCTTATTTGTATCTTCTGCTTCTTCGATATCCTGCCCATGTTCAGGCATCTTACTTCTTAACTGAACTACTGAATGTCTCTCCAAGGGCCTCTTCCTTCAGGCTTATTTTGCTGTGAGAATTATTCTTTCAACACACAAGTCTAAAGGACCAACAATAGCAAGCGCACACACACACACACACACACACACACACACACACACATACACAATCATCTACCTATCTGCTAGTATATAGGCAGAACACAACCAACCCGTTAGCAGTGGTTACATCTGGGAAGGGATTCAGATTGGGAGTGAGTCTAAAGGGCCCTCAATTCAAATGAGGCCAGGCCATGGAGTCTCCCTGATCTGACCTGGCCCAGAGGGGCGGGACCCAAGTCCTTGTCTTCCCACCCAAGGGGTATTCAGCCTCTGCTTTCTTTTCCCTGCTCATCCACAACCCTCTGCAGGTAGAGAATGGGTCATGCACCTATAGTCAAGCTCACACCCACAGCCACCTCTTGACCTCACAAGCAAGTTGTCACCAGTTGGGCACAATAAAACTGATAACCTGTGCTTGTTCTACTCCCTGGTAAAGCTATGAGTGTTGTTTATACTGAATATTGTGTTCAAAAGATAGGGGCTCCCTATTATTCAACTTTCTCATGCTCTTTCTTACACCCTGGTACTGTCCCCTCCTGTATCCCCTCTCTTGTTTCCTCATCCCACATTCTCTCTGTGCTCAGCTAGACATGGACGATGGTTGGCCAAGAGGTCAAAGCATCTTGCATTGAGGACTTCCTCTCAGCTCTACTGCACATGCCACCACCTGCCACCTTGTCACTCTAGCCAAACCAGATAGAGCTAAATAATTTACAGATATCATGGCAGCCTTAGACCCAGAAACACAGAAAACCATTACCTGTTCTGAAAGCCACTCTCTTAAATCCCCTTTTATTCCCATCTCTAGCCCATTCCTTGTCTATGGTTCACAGTCAGCATCAATCCTATTGCCCATCTTCTAATTTCCTAATCCTCTGAACTTCCTCCTCTGTTTCAGCTATCATTACCAAATGAAAGTCAAACTCTAATAAATTTCTGACATTATTTTCCTTCTACTCAATATGGCACCAAACCATCCTGTTCAAGTCTAGTGAGCTTACCCAAAAGAGTCAGATCTGAGGCTCAACTGCCCAACTGCCAAATGCCTTCTCTAAGACCACCCCATCCCTCCACCCCCACCCCATAATGACGGAGCAGGTGTAGGACATGGCCAGCTCTCCCCAGGCCAGAGTCAGTCATGCTCAGGGGCCGGTGTGGCATGGGATGGTAAGCTTTGTGGATGATACAAGTGTTACTTGTCCTATAGGCCCAACATCATTTCTGACCTAGAAGAGCAAATCTCAGAGCTGACAGCGATAATTGAACAAATGAACAGAGACCACCAGTCTGCACAGAAATTGGTGAGTGACCTTTACGTCAGCCAACATCTTCATGAGTAAGATAAAATTAATATTTTCAGATAACCCATGTGCCAGGCAAAATGCCAAGCACTTTACTCATATGAGCCATGTTGTCCAGGTGACAGGACCCTGAAGATAGGGCTGTGTCACCCAGTAGTATTTCCTGACTCCACGAGGAGAACTCAAGTTCTTCCACAAGGCTTACGTCATTTATTTCCAGGTGCACTGGTTGTTTTCTGTCTGGCCTTTGTGGTGCAGTTCAGAGGTTGTGAGGCTCTCACTAACGACACCAACACGCTCGATGTCCAGGGCTAATTCTCTGTGACTGTTAAAGCTACCCACACATCAGAATCTGCAGATGTCATTGGACACTGTGATTCCTGAGGATTTCAAGGACACCGTTTTAGCTTTTACCATCTGTTTCATCTGGTGACTTCTTCCTCACCTCAAACAAGTGGGCCTGGTGGCCTGGCCTGGAGTGACAGCCAGTGCTGTGTTCAGAAACATCCTCCTTAGGGTTGTTGAACCCCTACTGTGAGGTTTTACTTCCCAGCAGGCAGCCTCTCACCCTCTGATATGTCCGAGACGTGTCTGAATCCTACAGTAACCCGGCTTGACTCAGGCTGGGTCCCAGCCTGAGACCACCCTCCTCCACCCACCAACTATTGATTCATTATCTTATTTATCTGAAAACGCTGCCAAATTTATGGTCTCCTTCTATAGGAAGGAAACTAGGGCTCGGGGAAGTTAAATGATTTGCATGAGATCATTCAACTGAACAGTGGTGAATCATTGGACAAAACGTACATTTTAAGTCACAACCACAGATCCTGCGGAAGACATATTTAAAGACTATTTCCATGAAGCGACCTCTAGACTGTGTTACTGAAAATACTGCCACTTGTGAACACCCTATTTATTGTGTGGCCCTGTGGAAGGGAGGCGTGTTGGCTGACCCTGTGCTGGTCTCTGGCAGAGTGGCTCTGCTGACCACTTGTGCAGCACAGTCCCTGGCTCCTCCCCAGTAGTCAGAGAGGTACAGGGACAAACCCGAAACCTCTGTCTTAGCTGCCAGTGGTCACTGACTGGTTTGAAGTGCTGATTTATCCTGAGACACTGGCCAGAGGATGTGGCATGTTAGAATGAAGTGCCTCCTGAAAGTGAGCAAATCCTGCCTGCTAGAATAGAACTATAATGTCAACAAGGATTAACACTAGATTTTAAGTTCCTTGAAGGCAGTATCTGAGTCTTAGTCCTCTTTGGCTCTCCCAAGCCAAGCCCTTTGTTCAATAAATGATTGTTCAACTGGATTACATATCCAAAAATCTGAAGGCCATGATGTAACAAAGAGATGATGGCCTAGCAGAGACCAGACCCACCCGCAAAAACCAGTCAGTAGCAGAGATGCACCAACGTTACTGACTAAGTACAAAACAACATAGAGCAAGGCATCAATTGTTCTGTTCCCTTATTAATAATGTGCTCTCTGGCACTGCACAGTACAGTGGAAGAGGGGTGGGAAGGGGCTGTGCCACTTGAATTGGAAGGCTTTTCAGAAAGTGCGGATCAGAACAGGACTGGGTCCTCATTAACTGTGTCATTAATGCTGATTTTCTTTCCAGCTCTCCAATGAAATGGATCTCCGCTGTGCTAAGATGAAACAGAACTTTGAAAAAAAGAACAGGTATACTTTCTGGCATGAACGCTGTGCACTGATGGCCCTAAGGCTTCTGCATCCTTTGCAGGATTTTAGTTCACTGGGACTTCAGACAGTTCCAAACAGAGTTGGAGGATGAGGGATGGGGAAGATGAACAAGACACATGTCTTGGAAGAGCAGGATGGCTTGATTCAAAGCCACTAAAATAAACCACAGAGAAAGTTATTACTGCTTTTGCATTTTATCATCCAATCCTTTCATTTCAATTATAATCTCCCTTTTTGTTGGTTACCCAGAAGAGTCATTTTTGTTCTTTACGAAATTTCTGTGATAATTGCTTTTCTCAACCCAGGTTCCTCCTCCTCTCTCTCTTCCTTCTCCTCCTCTATCTCTTCCTCCTCTCCTCCTCCTCCTCCTCCTCATTTTCTTTGTCTCACCTCTACTCTCCCTGGCCACTAGATCAGGGCCTCAGCAAAACGGGAAGAAAGTATGAGAGAGTCAGGAGCAGTCAAATCAATGGAAAATCAAAAGGAGAAGTCCAAATGTATAGAGACAGAGAACAGAATGTAGTAATCATGGTTGGGTCAGAGGAAGAAAATGGGAGATATTGGTTAAATGATACAATGTTGCAATATGTAGAGTGAACAAGTCCAAAGATACAATGTAAAAATGAGAGCTGTATTTAATAATAATGTATTATATTAAGAATTGTTGCTAAATGAGTTTATAGCTGTTTGCACCACAGGGGGAAAATGGTTAACTAAGTGAGATGATGGATATGTTCATTTGTTTCACTATAGTAACCTTTTTACTATATGTATATAGTAATTTCCACTATTGTAACCCTTTATATATATATGTATTCTACATATATATACGTGTATGTGTGTGTGTGTGTGTGTGTGTAGTGTGCATATATATATAGTAAAAATTATGTGTGGTATATATATAGTAAAATGGTTACTATAGTGGAGATTATATATGTGATTCATATATATATGAATCTTATGAAATCATGTTGTATACCTTAAATATACATAATAAAATTTATTATTTTTCTTAATTGTACTTTAGGTTCTGGGGTACATGTGCAGATCATGCAGGGTTTTTGCATAGGTAAACACATGGCAAAATAGTTTGCTGCCTCCATTGCCCCATCATCTATATTTGGCATTTCTCCCCACGTTATCCCTCCCTACCCTCTCCACCCCCCCCGCTGTCCCTTCCCTAGCCCTCCCCAACTGACCCCAGTGTGTGATGTTCCCCTCCCTGTGTCCACGTGTTCTCATTGTTCAACACCCGCCTATGAGTGAGAACATGTAGTGTTTGATTTTCTGTTCTTGTGTCAGTTTGCTGAGAATGATGGTTTCCAGATTCATCCAAGTCCCTACAAAGGACACGAACTCATCATTTTTTATGGCTGCATAGTATTCCATGATGTATATGTGCCACATTTTCTTTGTCCAGTTGATCATTGATGGGCATTTGGGTTGTTTCCAGGTCTTTGCTATTGTAAACCATGCCACAATGGACATACATGTGCATATGTCTTTTTTTAAAGGAGTTTTGTTATGCGTATAGGTGAAGATAATCTTAACCTCCCCTTTCAGGCTACTTGCTGCACACCAGAGCAGCCTCAGAAATCCTGGTGGAGAGATAGCACTCTTAGTTGAGTCATAGCCTTTTATGCATTTGTTTGTCTACAGACTTTATCTGTTAGAGCAATTTTAGGTTTATAGCAAAAATGAGGGGGAAAGTACAGAGAGTTCCTGTGCACCAGCTGCTAAACAAATTCAATCAAATTAAACTCAAAGATGAGTACACCAAGACACATAATAATCAAACTATCAAAAATCAAAGACAAAGCAAAAATTCTGAGAACATAAGGAGGTAAGAAACACATCACATATAAAGGAGTTCCAGTACAACTGTAATTTCTCAACAGAAACCCTGTAGGCCAGGAGACAGTGTGGTGATGTATTAAAAGTGCAGAAGGAAAAAACTGCCTATCAAGAATATCTGTCTTCCCCAGTTGAGGGAGAAATATAAACTTTCCCCAAACAAAAACTAAGGGAGTTAAACAAATCCACGGCTATTATCCTACTGAATAGGGAAAAGTTGTAAACTTTTCCTTTAATAATTGACACAAGGCAACGATGCCCACTTTTACCACTCCTATTCAACATAGTATTGGAAGTCCTAGCCAGAACAATCCTGCAATAGAAAGAAATAAAACGCATCCAAATTGGAAAAGAGGAAGCCAAATGATCCCTCTTTGCAGAAAAACATGATCTTATATATGAAAATCGCAAAACTTCCATCAAAAAACTCTTAGCACTAATAAGCAAATTCAGTAAAGTTGCATAATACATAATCAACATACAATATCAGTTGCATCTCTATACACCAACAATGAAATATACAAAAGAGAAATCAAGAAGACAATAACATTTACAGTGGCTACAAGGCATAAAATATCTAGGAATAAATTAAATAACCAAAAAGATGAAAGACCTTTAGAAGGAAAACTTCAAAACACAAATGTAAGAAATTGAAGAGGACACAAACAAATGGAAATACATTAATACATTCCATCCATGCTCATGGACTGGAAGAATTAATATCACTAAAATGGCCATGCTGCCCAATGCAGTACAGACTCAATGCAATTCCTAAATTGCCAATGTCACTTTTCACGAAAATAGAAAAAACAATTCTAAAGTTCATATGGAATAAAAAATGAGTCAGAATAGCCGTAGCAATCTTGTGGGGGGAAAAAAAATCTGGAGTCATCACATCACCTCACTTCAAAATATATTACAAGACCAGGCATGGTGACTCACACCTGTAATCCCAGAACTTTGGGAGGCCAAGGCAGGAGGATGGCTTGCAACCAGGAGTTTGAGGCTAGCCTGCACAACATATCGAGACACTGTCTACACAAAAGATTAAAAATTATCCAGGTATTTTGGAGTGTGCTTGGAGTATTACTTGGGAGGCTGAGGTGGGAGGATCACTTGAGCCCAGAAGGTCAAGGCTGCAGTGAGCTATGATCATGCCACCACACTCCAACTGCACTCCTTGATATAGAGCAAGGCTATCATAACCAAAATGGCATAGTATTAGTATAAAAATAGACACATAAACATAAACCATGGAACAGAATAGAGAATCCAGAAATAAATTCATATAATTATAGCCAACTGATCTTTGATAATGCTGTCAAGAACATACACTGGGGGACAGGGCACCCTCTTCAATAAATGATGCTGAGAAAACTGAATAACCATATGCAGAAGAGTAAAACTAGACCCGTATCTTTCACCATATACAAAAATGAACTCAGGATGGATTAAAGCCTTAAATGTAAAACCCAAAGCTATAAAACTGCTAGAAGAAAACATAGGGAAAACTCTTTAGGACATTTGTCTAGGCAAATATTTTATGACTAAGACTTTAAAAGCAAAAAATAAAATAAAAACAAAAACAAAAAACCAAAAGGCAACAAAAACAAACAAACAAAAAAGACAAATGGGACTATATTAAACTAAAAAGCTTCCACACAGCAAAAGAAACCATCAACAAAGTGAAGAGACATTCCAATATTTGCAAACTGTGCATTTGACAGAGGCCTCAAACAACTTAACAGTAAAACAAACACAAATTCATTAAAAATGGGCAAAGAATATCAGTAAACATTTCTCAAAGGAAGACATACAAATAGCCAATAAGTATGTGTTCAACATCACTAATCATCGGGGGAAATGTAGAGCAAAAACAGAATAAGATACCGTCTTACATCAGTTAGAATGGCAATTATAAAAAGTCAAAAAACAACAGATGTTGATGAAGATGTGGAGAAAAGGGAACTAATATATACTGTTGGTGGAAATGTAAATTAGGACAGTCACTATGGAAAATACTATAGAGATTTCTCAAAAAACTAAAAATATGAACCGGCAATTGAACTACTGGATGTTTCTTCAAAGATTGTGGAGAACAGGAAATGCTTGTACACTATTGGTGGAAATATTAATTAGTTCAGTCACTGTGGAAATCAGTTTGGAGATTTCTTATTTATTTATTTATTTATTTATTTTATTGCATTTTAGGTTTGGGGGTACATGTGAAGAACATGGAAGATTGTTGCATAGGTACACACATGGCAGTGTGATTTGCTGCCTTCCTCCCCATCACCTATATCTGGCATTTCTCCCCATGCTATCCCTCCCCAACTCCCCACCCCCCCACTATCCCTCCCCTTTTTCCCCTGACAGACCCCAGTGTGTGATACTCCCCCTCCCTGTGTCCATGTGTTCACATTGTTCAACACCCGCCTATGAGCAAGAACATGCGGTGTTTGATTTTCTGTTCTTGTGTCAGTTTGCTGAGAATGATGGTTTCCAGGTTCATCCATGTCCCTACAAAGGACACGAACTCATCGTTTTTGATGGCTGCATAATATTCCATGGTGTATATGTGCCACATTTTCCCTGTCTAGTCTATCATCGATGGGCATTTGGGTTGGTTCCAGGTCTTTGCTATTGTAAACTGTGCTGCAATGAACATTCGTGTGCATGTGTCCTTAGAGTAGAACGATTTATAGTCTTTTGGATATATACCCAGTAATGGGATTGCTGGATCAAATGGAATTTCTATTTCTAGGTCCTTGAGGAATCACCACACCGTCTTCCACAATGGTTGAACTAATTTACACTCCCACCAACAGTGATTTCTTAAAGAACTTAAGACAGAACTACCATTTGACCCAGCAATCCCATTACTGAGTGCATAGTCAAAGGAATATAAATCATTCTACCAAAAAGACACATGCATGTGTATGTTCATCACAGCACTATTCACAGTAACAAAGATATGGAATCAACCTAGATGACCATCAATGGTGGATTGGATAAAGCAAATAGGGTACATATATACCATGGAATACTACACAGCCATAAAAAGAACAAAATCATGTCCTTTGCAGCAACATGGATGCAGCTGGAGGCCATTATCCTAAGTACATTAACACAGGAACAGAAAACCAAATACTGCATATTTTCACTTGTAAGTAGGAACTAAACCCTGAGTACACATGGATACAAAGAAGAGAGCAATAGACACTGGGGCCTACTTGAAGGTGAAGATTGAGAGGAGAATGAAGCTTCAAAAACTACCTATCAGGTACTATGCTCACTCCCCAGGCAATGAAATCATTTGTACACCAGGCTCCAGCGACATACAATTTACCTATGCATCAAACATCTACATGTACCCCTGAACCTAAAATAAAAATGGAGAAAGAAAAAAATTAGTAGCATATCTATACACTAATAGTTAACTATCTAAAAAAGAAAACAATTCTATTTAGGCTAGCTTAAAAAATAAGATTTAACCAAGAAAGTGAAAGATTTCTACACTGAAAAATTATAAAACTTAATAAAATAAATGGAACAAGAAGATAAATGGAAAGATATCCCATGTTTATGGATTGGAAGAATTAATATATTTTAAATGGTCATACTACCCAAAGCATTATACAGATTTAATACAACCCCTATCAAAATACCAAAAATATTCTTCACAAAAATAGAAGAAATAATCTTAAAATTCATATGGAACCACAAAGTCCCCAAATAGCCAAAACAATCCTGAGCAAAAATAACAAAGCTGGAAGCATCACACTACCTGATTCTAAACAATACTACAAAACTATAGTAACCCAAACAGCATGATACTGGCATAAAAAAACAGACACATAGACCAATGGAACAGAATAGGGGCCCATAAATAAATTTATACACCTATAGCCAACTGATTTTTGACAAAGGTGCCAAAAACACACAATGGGAAAAAGATAGCCTTTTCAATAAATGGCTATTAGTCAAAAGAAGTAGATAAAAAGAAGAGAGATATCAATGAAGCTAATATTATACCTCACAAAACTAGGAAAAGAAGAACAAATTAAGCCCAAAATATGCTGAAGAAATAAAATAATAAAGATCAAAGCAGAAATAAATGAAATAGAGACTAGAAAAACAATATAAAATATCAATGAAACAAAGAGTTGTTTTTTTTTTAAACATAAAAGCAACAAACCTTTAGCTAAACTAAGAAAAAAAGGAAGACTCAAATAAATAAAATCAGAAATGAAAGAGGAGACATTACAACTGATATGATGAATGTGAAGGATCATAAGAGACCACTGTGAACATTTATATGGCAATGAACTGAATAACCTAGAAGAAATTGATAAATTTCTAGACACACACAACCTACTAAGACTGAATCATAAAAACAATAGAAAATCTGAACAGACCAATAATGAGGAGACTGGATAGGTAATAACAAGCCTACCATCCAAGAAACCCCAAAGCTGATGCTTTTTCTGCTTAATTCTACCAGACATTTAAAAAAGAATCATATCAAATTTTCTCAAATTCTTCCAAAAAATTGAAGAGGTGGGAGAACTTTCACAATATTTTTATGAGACCAGCATTACCCTGATACCAAGTCACACAAGAACATTATGAGAAAATAAAATTACAGGCCCAAATCCTTAATGAACATAGATGCAAAAATCTGTAATGAAATATTAGCAAACAGAATTCAACAACATATTGGAAGTAGGCTTCATCCCAGGGATGCAAGGCTGGTTCAACATATGCAAATCTATAAATGAAATCCACCATAAATAGAACCAAAGACAAAAACCACATGATTATCTTAATAGATGCAGAGAAGGCCTTCGACAAAATTCAACAGCGCTTTATGCTAAAAACTCTCAATAAACTAGGTATCGATGGAAAGTATCACAAAATAATAAAAGCTATTTACGACAAACTCACTGCTGATAAATGGGATCTAATTAAACTTCACAGCTTCTGTACAGCAAAAGAAACAATCATTAGAGTGAACCAGCAAGCAACAGAATGGGAAAAAAATTTTGTTATCTACCCATCAGACAAAGGGCTAATATCCAGAATCTACAAAGAACTAAGACAGATTTACAAGAAAAAAACAAACAAATCCATCCAAAAGTGGGTAAAGGATATGAAGAGACACTTTTCAAAAGAAGATATATATGAAGCCAGCAAACATATGAAAAAATGAAAAATGCTCATCATCACTGGTCATTAGAGAAATGCAAATCAAAACTACATTGAGATACCATCTCATGCCAGTTAGAACAGCGATCATTAAAAAATCTGGAGACAGATGCTGGAGAGGATGTGGAGAAATAGGAACACTTTAACACTGTTGGTGGGAGTGGAAATTAGTTCAGCCATTGTGGAAGACAGTGTGGCAATTCCTCAAGGATCTAGAAATAGAAATTCCATTTGACCCAGCAATCCCATTACTGGGTATATATCCAAAGGATTATAAATCACTCTATTATAAAGACACATGCACATGCATGTTCATCGCAGCACTGTTTACAATAGCAAAGACCTGGAACCAACCGAAATGCCCATCAATGATAGACTGGACAATGAAAATATGGCACATATACACCATGGAATACCATGCAGCTATAAAAAACGATGAGTTCGTATCCTTTGTAGGGACATGGATGAACCTGGAAACCAACATTCTCAGCAAACTGACACAAGAACAGAAAATCAAAAACCACACGTTCTCACTCATAGGTGGGTGTTGAACAATGAGAACACATGGACACAGAGAGGGGAGCATCACACAATGGGGTTCGTTGGGGGGGGGCCAGGGGAGGGATAGTGGAAGGGAGGGTGGTGAGGGATAACATAGGGAGAAATGTCATGTATAGGTGATGAGGGGATGGAAGCAACAAACCACCTTGCCATGAATGTACCTATGCAACAATCTTACATGATCTGCACATGTACCCCAGAATCTAAAGTACAATTTAAAAGAAAGGATCATCCACCATGATCCAGTTGGATTTATCCCTGGGATGCAACAATGGTTGAACATACACAGATCAATAAATGTGATACCTCACATTAATAGAATGAAGGACAAAAACCATATGATCATCTCATTAGATAAGGAAAAAGTATTTGACAAAATTCAGCATCCTTTTATGATAAAAACTCTCACCAATTTAAGTATAGAAAGAATGTACCTTAACTCAATAAAGACCATATATAAGAAGAAGACAAGGGTGCCCACTCCCACCACTTGTATTCAACATAGTATTGGAAGTCCTTGCCAGAGCAATTAGGCAAGAAAAAAGAAACAAAAGCATCCAAACAAGAGAGAAGGAAGTGAAATTGCCACTGTTTGCTGACATGATCTTATCTATAGAAAATCCTACAGTCTTCACCAAAAAACTGTTGGAACTAATAGCCAAATATAGTAAAGTTTCAGGGTAAAAAAACAACATACAAAAAAACAGTAGTATTTCTACATGCTAACAACTGTCCAAAAAAGAAATCGAGAGAATACTCTTATTTACAATAGCTACAAAAAAAAAAAAAGTGGCAATAAATTTAACCGAGTTGGTAAAAGACCTGTACACTGAAGACTTGGAAACAGTTATGAAAGAAATTAAAGAAGACACAAATAAACGGAAAGATAATCCATGTTTATGAATTGGAAGAATTAATATTGTTCAAATACCCACACTGCCCAAAGTGATCTACAGATTCATTGCAATCTCTATCAAAATTCCAATGGCATGTTTCATAGAAATAGAAACAACAATTTAAAAATTCTTATGGAACCACACACATACACACACACACAAACCCAACAGGCAATGTGATTAGGAGCCAAAAGGACAAACCTGGAGACATTATACTACCTGATTTCAAACTATACTATGAAGCTATGGTAATTAAAACAGCATAGTGCTGGCAAAAATAAATAAATAAACACATTGACCAATGAATCCAAACAGAGAGCCCAGAAATCAACCCTCACATGTATGGTCAATTGATTTTCAGCAAAGGTGACAAGAATACACAATAGGAAAGGGATAGTCTCTTAATAAATGGTGTTGGGAAAACTGGACAGCCACATGCAGAAGAATGAAACTGAACCCTTATCTCACACCATATACAAAAATCAACTCAAAATGGATTAAAGACTTAAACATAAGAATAGAAATTGTAAAGCTACTAGAAAAAAAACAAAGGGAAAAAACTTTATGGCATTTATCTGAACAATGATTTTTTTTATTTGACCCCAAAAGCACACGCAACAAAAGCAAAAATAGACAAATGGGATTACATCAAACTAAAAAGCTTATGCACACCAAAAGCTTATGCACACCAATTAACAGTGTGCAGAGATAACCTACAGATTGTGAGAAAATATTTGCAAGTATGTATCTGATAAGATATTAATATCCAAAATATAAAAGGAATTCAAACAATTCACTATCAAGAAAACAAAAAATCCAATTAAAAAATGGACAAGGGACCTGAATAGATATTTCTCAAAAGAAGACGTACAAATGGCCAACAGACATATGAAAAAATGCTCAATATTGCTAATCATGTTCAATGCAGCACCATTAACAATAGCCAAGTTATGAAATCAACCTAAGTGTCCATCAGTTGATAAATGGATAAAGAAAATGTAGTATATATATATAATGGAATACTATTCAGCCTTTACAAAGAAGGAAATTAAGGAAATTCTGGCATTTGTGACAACATGGATGGAACTGGAGAGCATTATGTTAAATAAAACAAACCAGGCACAGGAAGACAAATGCTACATGTTCTCACTCATATGTGGGATCTGAAACAATCAAACTCATAGAAGCAGAGAGTAAAATGGCAGTTAAATAGGCTGGGGGTGGGGGGAGATAGGGAGATGATGGTCAAAGGATACAAAATATGAATTAGGCAGGAGAAATATGGGGTTTTTTTTTAGATCTAGTGCACAGAGTGGTAAATATAGTTAATAAGGTATTGGACATTTCAAAATTGCTAAGAATAAATTTCGGATGTTCACATTGAAGAAACTTTTAGACTGGGCGTAGTGGCTCACGCCTGTAATCCCAGTACTTTGGGAGGCCAAGGTGGGTGGATCACCTGAAGTCACGAGTTCAAGACCAGCCTGGCCCAACATGGTGAAACCCCATCTACAAAAATACAAAAACTTGTTGGACATAATGGCAGATGCCTGTAATCCCAGCTACTTGGGAGGGCTGAGGTGGGATAATCGCTTGAACCAGGGAGGCGGAGGTTGCAGTGAGCCGTGACTGCACCACTGCACTCCAGCCTGGACAACAGAGCCAGACTCCGTCTCAAAAAAAAAAAAAAAAAAGAAAAGAAAAAGCCTTTTTAAGTATTTCAGGTGATGTGTCTATGTTAATTAGTTTAATTTAATTATTCCACATTGTATTCATAAATCATAATATCACATTTTATCCCATAAATATATACAATTATAAGTTACCAATTTACAATTAAAAATAGAAATCCTGGTGGAGAGACAGCACTCTTAGCTGAGCCATAAACTTTTATGTATTTATTCATTTATTTATAAACTTTATTTTTTAGAGTAGTTTTAGGTTTACAACAACATTGAGGGGAAAGCAAAAAAGATTTCCCATATACTTGCTGCCCCTTACACACATAGCTTCCCCATTATCAATATCCCTACCAGAGTGTAACATTTGTTATAATCAATGAACCTATACTGACACATCATTACCACCCAAAGTTCATATTAAAGTTCACTCTTGGTGCTGTACATTCAATGAGTTTGGACAGATGTGTAATAACATGTATCTACCATTCTAGTGTCATACATAATAGTTTCACTGACCTAAAAATCTGCTGTGCTCTGCCTATTGATTCTACTTCCCACCCCTAACCTCTGTCAAACACTGATCTTTTTACTGTCTCCATACTTTGACCTTTTTCAGAATGTCATATAGTTGGAATCATACCCTATGTAGCCTTTTTAGATTGGCTTTCTTCACTTAGTAATATGCTTTTAAGGTTCCTCCATGTCTTTTCACACTTGATAGCTCATATGGACTCATTTTAATACTCATCATAAATACTGCCAACATCGCCTCCTAGGATGGAGGCTGGAGAGAACTTGGGTTCTAAAATTATCCTTGGTGCTAATGCAGCCCATAGTTCCCCAGGCAAGCTATAGGCAAGACTGAGCTGAGTATTAGAGGGGGAGTCTGTGGTCATGCTGGCTCCATTCAAAACAATGGTTGTAAAACAGGGTCCCCTCACCCTTTCTGGATAGATGCCAGGATAATGCTTCAGGAAGTGAGGGCCCCAGGCTGGGTATGGTAGCTCACACCTGTAATCCCAGCACTTCTGGAAGCCACGGCAGGAGATCGCTTAAGTCCAGGAGTAATTTGAGACCAGCCTGGATAACATAGCAAGACCCCTTCTCTACAAAAAATTAGAAAATTAGGCAGGCATGGTGGCATATGCCTGTGTTCCCAACTACTTGGGAGGCTGAGGTGGGAAGATCACTTAACCCTGGGAGGTTGAGGCTGCAGTGAGCTATGACCATGCCACCACACTGACTCTGAGCAACAGAGTGAGACCTGACTCAAAAAAAAAAAAAAAGATTTAAAAATTTTTTTAAATAGAAAAGTGAGAACCTCACTTCCTGTGGGAGGGTGGAGGGGTAGGATCAGATCGGTGTAACAGCTCAGCTCTGGATTTCTTTTTACTAATGATTGTGGCCTTCTCCTGGGGTCCCACAGGGAGCTCAAAGAGGCCCATGAAGCAGAGCTCACTGAGTTGGAGAACAACTACAAAGCAGCCTTGAAGGCGGAGAAGTTGGCTGCCCAAGAGAAGCTAGGTACTGCTGGGACCTGGGAGAATGACCCTGGATGAAGGTCCAGGCAATCATATTTCTAATAAGCTTCTAGGGTGATTTCTGGGACACATAAAGGTTTTACTTCCTTGGTGATGAGCTTGGGGTGGGAAAGGTGTGCAGGAGAGCTCACATTTGAATTTGAAAATGTGCATATCAGAAGACTAATGATGACCCTCTTGTTTTCCTTTATCCAGAGGAGATAGGAAAAGAATACAAGTATTTGAAGAATATGTTTCGTATATATCAGGTGAGATACAGAGCTCCCTTTTGGATTACAAGAGAAGCAAGGCTCATTCCTGGCTGATAACATTGGGTTGAATCTAGAGCTCTTGTCCAGAAAATAATATCCCGAGATTCTCAGCTTCCTTGGACCTAAGTGGCACTAGCTGCACCCAGGGGAGGATGAACCCGATGGCTTCCATGAATGACAAGTCAGGCACCCAAATCCTGAAGAGCACTACTGAAAAATATGTTTATGATTACAAAAGTAATAGCTTCTTATTTTTTTTAATGGAACTACAAAAACCAACAATAACAACAAAAAGAAATATCACCACCCAAAGGCAACCACTGCTAATATCTGTACTTTAAAACTGTAGTTGAGATCATATTATATATTGTATAACATCTATATATATGTTTATATCTTCTTTATCAAGCATATAAGAAACTTTTCCCTCCTTTTTAATGACTAGATGTTATCCTAGTGAAATTGCCATTGGGTTCTAAAATTATACTGTTCCCCTATTATTGGGCATTTGAGTGGTTCCAATTGCTTACTGTAACAAATAATACCACTTTGAATATCTTTGATTCTAGAAGTAGAGTGCTTGGTCAAAAGGAATGAACTTAAAAAAAAAAAAGTCAAATTTTATTTTAGGTTCGGGGGTAAAGATGGGGGGGTTTCACCATGTTGGCCAGGCTGGTCTCAAACGCCTGGCCTCAATTGATCCACCTGTTTGGCCTCCCAAAGTGCTAGGATTACAGGTGTGAGCCACCACATCCCACCTATCCCAGAGGTTTCGATAACTTGTGTCATTATTACCATACAATTCAAAAAATTTTTAAATTTCCATCTTGATTTCATTGTTATCCCAGATATCATTCAGGAACAGATTATTTCATTCAAAGCATGGAGTCCTCCTGTCATCTCAGAATAAAACCCATCCATTTAATCAGCTAATTTGATGAAGGCACAGGAAAAAAGTTAGGGCATGATTTCTTAGAAGGTAGATGAAGAGAGTTAGGAGATGGGTAGTGGGGTTGGGAAGGACTGAAGCCTCAAGTCTTCATCTTATTTAATTGTAAACTACAGTGACCAACTAGTTTTAGTTTGCCTGAGACTTTCCAGGTTTTAGCACTGAGAGTCCGGAGTCCCAAAACACCCCTAAGTGCCAGGCAAACAAAGACACGTGGTCAACCTATCAGAAGTTATACACCAGTATCACCTCTGAAATTCTATTTACCACTTACGGTTTAAGTTTTGAGCCTGTGTCTAAAACTCATTTTTTAAGATACTCCTTGGTATAATCAGGGAAAACATCACAGAGCAAAGCCTTAAACATGTGAGTGGTAAATAGAATAGGTTGGGTGTGAACCCTTCTGCTAACCTGAAAAAGAAGGTAGTCAGCATCCTTAGACCCTATGATCCAGGGCCTTCTCCCTCCTAGGGTTCCATGTTCATGAAATCTGAGCCAAGCAACAGGACTGATACTGGATTAGGCTTATTTAACCTCACCCACAAAAGGAAGATTTACTGAGAAAAAGCAGACATTCTCTGAAAAACATCCCCTTATTTTCTAAGTGTTCAAATTAACTACTAGGCATTTCCTTTCTTCTTGTGCTATTGAAGAGGGATTTGTGATTCAGGAGGAGCTGACATATGATTCTTCAACATAGAGAACTCCACCTGTCTTCAAAGGAAGCTCAGTTCTAGTGGGGCAACCCCTTGACCTTTGGGTTCCACAAGCCCTCTGCTGGGCTGGAATTTACTTCTTACCAGTCACCCATAGAGGAGCCCCTCAGTGAGGGCCCCAGGTAAGGGAAGATGCACAGAACATGGGTGCTGGGCCCTGCCCGCTGTGCAGTGTCAACTCCCTGAGTTGAGTTTTACAGCCTCTCCAGGTCACCTCTATTTTAGGACTCTTTTCTTCTTGGCACCTTTGTACCTCCACAGGACAGTATTCATGATGAAATGGAAGAGAAGTGGTCAAAACAGAAGGCAAAATGGGAGAAGGATGAGAAGTTGGAGCGAGAAAAGGTCCTGCTACAGCAAAGTGAGTACAGAAACTCTAGCTTTTTTGATGACAAGTGCATTAAAAAACTGCCATGAAGTTTGCTTTTGACTTGAGGAAGGTGGCCTTAGGCTTACCAAGGGTGATGGGCCACTTGTTAGATACCTGAATGGGTGATGGGCCACTTGTTAGATACCTGAATGGAAGGTGCCCAGAGTTTCCATGAAAGTAAAATGACAACAAGGGTAGGGTCTTTTTTGAAGTTCAGACATCTTATCTAAGAGAGTCTAAGCCTGTACCTTCTGAAACTCATTTGGTCCAAGTTTGCCCATGATGGCTGAAACAAACGCTAGAATCACCGTACGGAGTGCAGACTTCTTATCTAGACACAGGTGAACCCAAAGTTCCAAGAGTTCTTTAATTAGAATGTGAAATGTTCACTTGCATATGGGAAGGGGGCAGATAGGAATAACACAATCCATTATACTAAGAGCTTCTGTATTCCCACGTCTTCCAGAAAGAAGCCACGCTTGGTAAATATTTTTAATATTTCCAACAATTAACACAGAGCTTGCATCATACAAAGTACTCTGTAGGTGTATCTCCCACCTTGTTCATAAATGGAAAAAAGAAGAGAATTTGTGGAGGCTACGCCAGGCCTAGAAGACTAGTTGAGGTGGGAGTGGGAGCTCTATAGACCTATTCCACATTCTACGCCAATCGCATTCATCTAGATTTAGTTGAGTTTAACAAATTACTCATTTAAATGCAGATACTCCATGGGAAAATTAATTCACATTCTGGTGGGCACCCTAGACTGCCAGAAGGTAATATGAAGACCCTGGAGTTAAGGCTGGGGAATGGGATGGGGAGCTGCTCATGTTCGGGCTTTATCTAGAATTCTGGTACAATAGAACCCAAGTCGTATCCCAGATTCTAGCTACTCATATGACTCTCATCTCATGTTGTCAAAGTCTAAGTAAAGATGTAACTGCCAGTTCTGGAAGACCAGAATTTAGCTGCTCACCATCCAGCCCTGTCAGAGGCTTACCCTCTCAGACCAGAGACTCCCTGTCCATCCCCAGAATTCTGACACTGAAGAAATCTGTTTCCCTTCGCCCCTCCTTCCTCCTACTTGATATTGGGGCTCTACTGGCAGGTTTCCTTGCTCAGGAAAAGAGTTGAAGCCTACCTATACCCCAGCACTAAGTACAGGATGAATTTTATTGCTGGCAAAGTCGTGTTAGCCAAGAGCTTTATTTTAAAATAAGGATATCCAAGATAGCAGAGTGGTTACATCAGCAGAGGGAATGGACAAAATAATAAACAACAGATTCAAAATAAACTACACACAAAAGAACCAGAGATGGTGGTGGTAAATCCCATGTGACTAATGTGATTGAGGACAACCACTGTGCTTACCTCACCCTCAAGCATCTCCAGGTGAGTGTCAGATGCTGAACACCAGGCTGCAATGACATTGAGTCTGACCCAGCCTGGAATTGCTTTTATCTTCAGATATTCTAGGTTTCTCATTGCGCCTGCTTCTCCCATCTTTACACATATATATGCTTTCCTGTCACTTCCACAGAAAAAGAGATGACCAAAAAATCTGAGTTGGAGTCAGAAAGAGAAAAGAAGAAAATAAATGAATCCTGCAGTGCTGTCTTTGAGAACTTCATTCAAGAGAAGGAGGTAACTCAGCCCAAAGCACCTTGGTGATTGAATCTGTAGTCCAGGTGGTATGCCTAAGTCCCCAGGTGTGCCTCCGTAATTAGGTGATCTTTTTGTCTTTCCGGGCATAATCCTCCTCTCTTAGCTTTCTGGAAATGTATGCAAACAGACTGACAATCTTGCTGTCCTTTAGCTGGACTATCTTTCCACAGGCTAGACAGTCTTATCAAAGAGTTCTTAGAACAAAAATTATAATTAGCTGGAAATAACAGAATGCTAAACACACAGAAACTGAAATTCCTTATTTTGCCAAAATCCCTTCTCCGAATATCCTTCTCATTCTTCACTGTAGCTGTATAGCTGTAGTGCTATTACTGGGCACTAGGCAGATACAGATTTAACTTTATAGGAACTTGCCAAACTATTTTCCAAGGTAGTTGTACCATTTTATTCTTGCATGTTAAATATATTGGAATTCTTCTAGTTGCTCTACATCCTCCACAGCAATTAGTATTGCTAATCTTTTGATTTTGGCCATTCCAGTGGGCATGAAGTGGTACTTCATTACGGCTTTAGTTTCCCTGATGACTAATTATGTTGGGCATTTTCTCATATGTTTATTGGCTCATTCGTATATCTTCTTCCATAAAGTGCCTGTTCAATTCTTTTCCCATTTGAAAAAGTAGAAGGTGCTTATATTTTTATTATTGATATGTAGGAGTACTTTTTATATTGTGGATACATTTTTTTGTCAGATATGCATGTTATAAATATTGTCTCTCAGCCTGTGGTTTGCCTCTTCATTTTGCTAATGATAAATTTCTATGTGCAGAAGTTTTAAAATTTGATGAAAGGCAATTATTATTTTTTTTCTTTTATAGTTACAGATTTTTGTGTCCTCTCTATAAAATCTTTGTCTATTCCAAGGTCATAAAGATACTCTATTTTTAGAAGCCTTAAAATTTTAGCCTTTATGATTCTATGATCCATTTTGAATAATATTTGTGTATGAAGTGAGGTACAAAGGTCGTGGGTCATTTTTGTCTATGTGGATATTCAGTTGTCTCGGCACCATTCTTTAAAAACAATTTCTTTTCCCCATTGAGTTGTTTTAGTGTCTGATACAGTCTAGATTTGTGTCCCCGCCCAAATCTCATGTCAAATTGTAATCCCCAATGTTGGAGGAGGGGCCTGGTGGGAGGTGATTGAATCATGGGGGCAGATTCTCCCCCTTTCTGTTCTTGTGATAGTGAGTGAGTTCTTAAAAGTTCAGGTTGTTTAAAAGTATATACCACCTCCTGCTTCTCTCTCTTCCTCCTGTCCCAGTTGTATAAGACATGCCTCCTTCCTCTTTACCTTCTGCCATGATTGTAAGTTTCCAGAGGCCTCCCCAGCCATGATTGCAGAACTGTGAGCCAATTAAGACTATTTTCTTTATAAATTACCCAGTTTCTCAGGTAGTTCTTTATAGCAATGTGAGAACAGACTAATACAGTGTCTTTGTTGTTTTGGGGGGAGATAGGATTCTCCATTCTGTTTAATTTTACTATTTTTCTATACTTAGGTCAACAACACATTGTCTTAACCACTGAAGTTTGAAATCGGGTAGTAAAGGTTAGCTAGCTTTGCTATTGTTTTTCAAGATGGATTTTGCCTTTCCACTTTCTTTGTATTTTTACATAAATGTTAGAACTAGCTTGTCAATTTAGAATTAGCTTATCAAGGAAGCTTGCTGATATTTTGATCGGGATTTCATTGAATATAAAGATCAATCTGTGGAGAGATTAATTCTTAAGAGTATTGAATCTGTACACTGACATAAAAGAAGCTTTTGATGAAAATACAATTTCTTTTAACATTTGTCAGTAGGATAAGGTTGAACATAAGTAAGATTTTCATTAACTTCAACATGTCACTTAACTAGTTTACAGTGTGTGCTTCTTTATAGCAGTGTCTAAGTTTTGGTGAATATTGTATTCCTGAATCCTAGACTGGCTTTCTTAACTCCCTAGAAGATGTGCCAGAACTACAGCGCTAACCTTTTCCAAATAAAATTGTTTGTAGGAACTCTTGAAACAACATGAAAGTGACACCTTGCAATTAGAAAAGCTGAGAAAAACCAAAGCGGTAAGCTTTTTCATCCTTTCCTTTACAAATACACCAGTAAAATAACAGGCTCTCAGTATAAGGGAATCAATGATAATTTCCCCAAAACCAATAAGAAATGGAAGACTTAAAGCTGAGTTTACTGGATTCAGTAAGTCAAAAATAATTTTTGAAATTATCTTTATTTTGAAATAAAGCCAGTGGGTCTTTTTAAAGTCGGATTTGAACAAGTATATCAGCAATATACTATGTGATCTTCAATGTTGAATGACTTTCATTTCTAGCAAGATTCAGCCCACAAATGATCTTCGAATCATAAAACACTAAGTTTTTTCCTCTGAGCTCTGAAAAGTATAAAACTGTCTCCTGTGGAACTCTGTCACCAAGCCTCTCCTTAAACTCTGAGTGTACCTCACACATGACAACTTCCTCAGGGACTCTATTCTGGGATAAATTAAGGCAGTCTGTAGGAAACAACTGAAGAGAAGCTGTTCAAACCCACAAGGTGATGTGTGATTCTTCCATCACTGAGAATTTGATTTGGATCCAGAATGGACATGTTTTAGAAAACATTAGTCATAATATTAGTCATTATAAAGGCATTATAAATGAATTCTATCTTAGAGCCTACATGGGGCTTCAGCATTATTGAAAGGCAAACATACTGTAGTGTCCTACAAGTTCAAGAAATGGGCTTTGGAGGCAGGATGCCCAGTGTATTATAATAAATATTTTAATGAGCTTGTCTACTAATTCTGTCATTTGTGTTATGTCTGGATCTGTTTCTCTTCATTGATTTTTCTCCTCATTTATGGTCATATTTCCTTGTTTGCATACCTGGTAAGTTTGGCTTGGATGTCAGCCATTGTGATGTTTACCTTGTTGGGTGCTGAATATTTTCATATTCCTTTAAATATTCTTGAGCTTTGCCCTGGGATGCAGTTAAGTTGCTTGGAAACAATTTGATCTTTTTGAGCCTTGCTTTCTAAGCTTTGTTGGGCAGAAGTAAAGCAGTTTGTAGTGTAGAACTAATTTTCCCCCACTATTGAGGTAATACCCTCTGAGTACTCGGCACCACACCCACTGTACGAGAAGGATTTTCTACTCTGCCTGGCGGAACCATGAACTATTCCCAGCCCTGTGTTGGCCCTGGGGGATTGTACCACCTGCTCCTTGCTGGTGGTTCCTTCCCCTAATCTCAGCTCTTTCTATTTCTTCCCTCCATCACTCCACCAGAGGCAGTCGCCTCCTTGCTGTTTCCTTAACAGGCCAGATGCTCCTACCTTGGGGTCTTAGATATTTTCTCTTCCTGAAAAGCTCTTTCCCAGATAGCCACATGACTAACTTCCTTTCCTCCTCCTGGGTTGAATTTTTCTGGTCTTTATTCAAATGCCACCTTCTCAGAAGCCGCCCTATTTAAGGGTTCAGCTGCCTGCCCCGACATTTGCCTTTCTCCAAATGGGACACAACTGGAGGTTTTTGAGGAGGAGAATATCGTTTGGGAAAATAACTGTGGCAGCAATGTGAAGAAGAATCTGAAGAGGCAAAATGATGGGAGGCAGGACCCGTTAGAAGGGTCAACTCCCATTTACACCTCAATCTCACTTCTGCTCCCATCCCAGCCATGGAAACTGCTCTTGTTAAAATCACAAGTAACTTCAGAGTTACCAAATCCAAGGAATGCTTCACCTTACTTGACATGAGCAGTATCAGGTGCAACTGATCACTCTCTCCTTGCAACATTCACCTCTCTTAGCTTTCATGGGCTTCTGGTGTTCCCTTCAACTCATACTACACTATCCCCACCCCACCACCAGTTTCCTCTATTATTACTATCTTGCATTGGGGTGGCATGTTAGTTGCAATTGATGAGCCAATGTTGATGGTTTGTTTTTTTGGGTTGTTTTTTTTTTTTTTTTTTTTTGAGATGAGGTTTTGCCCTTGTTTCCCAGGCTGGAGTGCAATGGTGCAATTGGCTCACCACAACCTCTGCCTCCTGGGTTCAAGCTATTCTCCTGCCTCGGCCTCCCGAGTAGCTGGTATCACAGGCATGTGCCACCATACCTGGCTAATTTTGTATTTTTAGTAGAGATGGGGTTTCTCCATGTTGATCAGTCTGGTCTCGAATTCCTGACCTCAGCCTCCCAAAATGTTGGGATTACAGGTGTGAGCCACTGTGCCCGTCCAAGTGCATTCTTATTAACTAAAGTCCATAGTTTACATTAAGGCTCTGTCTTTGTGTTGTACATTCTATAGGTTTTGCCTAATACATTATGTCATGTATCCACCATTATAGTGTCATACAGAATAGTTTCACTGCTCTAAAAATGCCCTCTGCCCCACCTATTCATCCCTCCCTTTCCCTCTCAATCCCTGGAAACCACTAATCTTTTTTGTGTCTCTAGTTTTGTCTTTTCCAGAGTGTCGTATAGTTGGAATCAGTAGAAGGTATTTAATAAAGACTTGTTTAGTGAATGAATAACTGATTGCCATTGTAACCATTCGTTGGAGCTCTAGTGAGGCTGAAGAGAAGGATATAGATGGGTGAGACAGACAGGAGGTAGGACTGACAGGGTGTGATTGGCCATGAGTGATGCAGAAGTAGCTCAGTTTGCTCCCTTGCATTACAGTCCAGGTGCCCTGGAGAAGAGAATAGACAGATAGACATGGGCATGATGTCCTGAAACAACTTCTTCTTATGCAGGTCATAGAGGAAGAACTGCAGGCGCAAGCTCTTATCCTAGAGTCCCTTAACACAAACCTCCACTATACCCAGTTGGAACTCCAGAAAGAAGTGAGTCCCTGCTGCAGTGGGGGTGGGGGTTGGGGAGAAGAACCCAGGTCTCCGCACAGCTCTGCCATATAGCTCTGCCCTGGATGGCTCTGGGTTAGGGAAGATACTATTAAAATGTATGTCTTTCAGAAAGCTGCAGTGGGAAATCTGGGAGAAAACGCTTCAGACCAAGCTTGCTGAAGCTGAAGAAAAGTATAAGTACACCATACAGATCCTGACAGAAGAGAACATTCATCTGAAGTGCGACTGCTGCCGAAACGGACATGGCTGAGTTCTCTTTAGGAGTGGGAAGGAGTTTGAGTGAGAAATGGGTTAGGAAGATAGAACAGGTGCTCCCTAATAATGTCAAGGCATGGGCGTTTTCCAGGAGGGAGGTATGTCACTCTAGGCCAGTGACACAAAGCCAGACCGTTCACTTGAGGTGGAGTGGTGATGTGTCTCGACTTCTCCCATTCACCTGTGTCCTTGTTTTTATGCAAACAACACAGGAAACACAACACAGGAAATGTATCTGCCAGTTTCTGAGTTTGCTCAGTTCTATGACTGAGGGTGGTTTTTAAATCCATCTCCCCTGAGAGTTTGGTAGGCTTACCATTACATGCAGCTGCTTCTGGTTCCTTTGCAAATCAGCTTTAGATCAGAAGGTGTACTGTTACTTAAGCTGCGTCTTAAATCCTTCAAATAAATTGTGTTCAGTTTTTTAATACAGGAAAGTTATTTATTGCATTGATTCAGTAGAAAATTCCTCATATAGGACTTTGGTCACCTGAACGCCCTACCTTGCTAAATTCAAAACCACTGCAAGTAATGAGTGAGAGACTACCGTGGTAAAGGAACGAAGGCACATTTCTCTCCTCGCCCCCCCAAATATCCTATACCTTTTCTAGCTTTTGAGTTTATATTGATATATCTTTCCTTTCTTTTTGCAGGCAAAAGATAATGTCTAAGAATGATGAAATTTATGAAGGATGTTCTGGGAGATTGGCCTCTATTACTGTTTCTAAGGATGATTCTGACACCGTGGAAGATGGTAACAAGAAAGGACAAGAATCATAAACAAAAAGTCGCTCTCCGGGGTTGAAGATGGTAAGCACACCATTTCTGTAGGCCTAGGAAACTCCTGTGAGGGTTTTCTTGAGAAAATGCATATAATGAGTTTAGTTCTTGGGTTGCTCTGATTCTATTTTTGCTTTCTTCTGAGTGACTGAAAATGTTTGAATTCTCATCTGAATTTCACAGCTTATGAACACTTCATTGAAAAATGACGCTCTCTGTACTGGGAGCTGAGCTTTCTCTGAGTTCTGTACTATTTTTCTTCCACCCTTACATATTTCATTAGAAAGAAACTGATTTGAAGGCCTTCTTCCTATTGAACTTTTACTATATTTGGGGCTGTACCTTTGTCCCCTGGGGCATTTAGGTCACAAAAAAAGATTATGTGTTGATTTTATTCTAAAACCTTTTCCTCCCATACCCATGCACCCTGCCTCCCTACCTCTCAATCATGTTCCCTAGCCTACGACTTAGGAAGAGTTTCTGATGATTCTTACCGCCTTCTCTGGACCATCACCAGAATTCAGACACCCACAGGGCAGGCAACATAAATAAGTGAAGTAGGCTAGACATAAGGAAAACAATTGTACAAGCACAGTGATAGTGGCAACCCACAGCAGCCTCAGTAGAGGGGCCTGGGCGGGGCTGGGGCACAGTGGGTGGGGAAGAGTGACCCACAGAGGACTGTTCTGAAGAAGGTGCTTGTCAGACCTTTGCCATGCAAGAGCATGAGGTCAATATTGTCAGATATTCTGATTTTTTTAAAGAAGGTATTCTGGTTTTTATGTGATAACTCCTAATTTTTAAACATTGACAACCTCAATGTGTGCCAATAGTGGGAGACTCAAGTAGAACATGTGTGCAGTCCAGATTTTTTCCACCTGTGAGATGCCATTGGCAAAAACCAAAACCAAACACAAAAAATCTCTGAGAAGCAGTAAGATCAAATTATACTTTATTCTATTAAAAAATGTTTTCAAAAAAAGATTTTTAACTTTTAAAGATAACTTAATTCCTAACAATTTAAAATAATCCTAGCAGAGGTATTTTCTTTTTCTTTTTTGTCTTTTATTTTCCAAGCAGAGAGGAAAGAGCAAATGCAAATGCATGAAAAGACCAGGGCATTGTTAGCAAAAAGCAAATATAGTTAGCCGCGCACATACACATCATACAAGCAATAAGAAGTCAAAAGTTAATTTGGGGACAGATTTAAAACTTAGAAAATAATTTGAATTTTTAAAAGATTTTAATCAAATTTTGTTTTATTAAAAAAAAATTTTTTTTTGAGATGGGATCATGTTCTATCACTCAAGCTTGAGTACAGTGGTGAAAACATGGCTCACTGCAGCCTTGATCTCTAAGGCTCAAATGATCCTCCCACCTCATCCTCCCAAAGTGCTGGGATTACACTTTATGTGTATTTTTAAAATTTTTAGTGTTGGAGAATTTAAATGGAAAGAGAATTAAAGTTAATAGAATATTAACAGTGGGCTTAATGTTGATAGATAAGAATTTGAACTATCAGCCCTCTATATTCATAGCTGGATTTTGTTGGCTTCTGGTATTATTGCCACCAGCTAAAACATTCTCAAAGCCTTAGGCAAAAAGAGAAAGGAGACAATGTTATTGTTGTTAATATCCTGTTAACTTAAACTCTTAAAAAAAGTGCGAAAATTAATAAATTATATAAAAAATCAGTAAATAAACATAGTGTTATATATCTAAATAGCAACATCAATCAGAAGAGAAAACCAGTTTTTTTCTTAGTGTGAAAGTAGGCTGTGGCATCTGCTTCCCCATGTTTTTCTTATCGTCTTTGTTGCTGACTTCATAGTTCACTTCAGTCAGGATGGTGAGAATATCATCGCCTCTGAAATACATCACATAACATTGTGACTATCTGTGGGGGGAAAAGCAACTGATGAACTGTTTCCTCTGCTGTGCTCAGAGATAGTTCTGCAGTTTTTTCTCTCAAAATATCAGTTATTTGATACGGTAAGTTGCTAAACCAAGAGGTTTAGCAGCTTCGCAGGAAATGAGTTATCTCGGCTCTTAATAACTTCCTTCGGTTTACTCAGGAATTCTGTTGACCATCAGAAACCTCGGTGTATTACAGTTGGTTTCTTTCTCTCCTGACCTGTGTGTATCTCACTCTTCTCCATGTTACTTGGCTCCCACAATTGCTTCAGTGCCCCCCAATATTCTCTGCCTCAAATTGACATTGCATCTGTGGATTCATCTTTGATGCGATTAAACTTAAGGCAACTGAAAGTAGAATGTCTCCTGCAGCCACTCCCAACTTCTTCTCACCAGGATCTCTTAGCGTTTTTGTTTGGGCAACCTCTTCTTCTACTTTGGTAGCTAGCCCCAGACACCTTGCAGGATTCATGATCTAAGTTACAAAATCTAAGTTAGATTCATGATCTGAGTTATGGGAAATTCTCACTCTTCATATACTCAAAACACGAAATACAGGGCTAGAAGGAATGTGCTACTTATTTCCCACAATGAACGAAGAGGTTTTGAGAATGGTTTACTATTATAGAACTTTTGACAGAGTTGGAGGATGTTAAACATTGAAGTGGGTGACTGCCTTCTTGGAAGATTTCCAGAACTAGTTGGATTGGCTCAGTTGTGTTTTGGCCTAAAGACAGAAAGCTGGACTATATGACTACCGTCCTTTCCTGCTCTGTGATACCCTGATTGTCCTTTGAGGTACTGAATAAAGGAATTAAGCATGTCAGCTTGTCCATCTATAAACTAAGGATGTTAGCAATTGCCACTCTCCCCCTTTGCAACTGACCTGGGAAGTACACCTATGTGATCCACAGCTAGACATTTAGAGATGAATGGAAACCACTCCCCTTGGACAGTTCTCTGATCTGTTAATGTTATCTAAACTATAAAGCACTTTCTAATAGGCTCCGAATATGAGTAGATAGCAGTGGTGATGGAGTAGGTGGGGGAAGGTAGTGTAACAGTGAGGAGGGCTGGGTAGGCAAAACTTACCGAGGACATCGTTCTCTCAGGCTCTGGCAAAGTGACTGGATGTACCAGGTTCCCTCCGCAGGGTTTCGGTAGGAAACACAGTTATTCACGGTGGCCATCCCCAGTAGAAAGTCAGCCTCATCTGGGATATATCTCGTCTGAGGTGATGATAAGTCCATTTCTAAATAGGGTTGCTCCTCTGAATCAGTCTCAACAGGTATACCTTTCTGGTAGTTATCCCCCTGACAAGCCTGAATAAAAAACACTTTCGGTTTTCCAGCAAGGGAAGGGCACTTCAAACCAGTGAACTGAGATGTCAGCTCATAGATGGGGGCCTCATGTCCATCAGTGCCGTAGATGATGCCCTTGTCTCCATGGGAAAGGATGCAGCAGATGAAGCAGTCCTTGTTACTGTGGTCCATGAGTTGGTAGGACTGCAAAATCTCATAGATTTTCTCTGCTGTGCAGTTGTTGTGGGGCCTGATCTCAAAATGAAGCTCTTTAAAGGTCTTGCTCAAAGCCTCTGAAAAGTGAAATTTGAAAAGACATGTTAATACCACAGTAATTCACAGACCAGAGCTGGAGAGCATTTTGAACCAGAAATTCAAGAGCAAAACCCTCTATATTAGTAGCTGGATTCTGTAGCCTTCTAATATTTATTGCCACCAGCTAAAAACATTCTCAAACCCAGAGGCAAATGAGAAAGGAGAGAGTGTTATTGTTGGTCTGTTTTCTCTAAACTAGTTTACAGGATGGATAAGCTATTATTTAGGGTTACTACTGAACTAATTTTTAAAATGACTATATTATTTATATAATCAGAAAAAAAAAACAATTTTTGAATAAAAGATCCAACTTATTTTATCACTAAACCTTCTCAAAGTTATTTATATTTAGCAAAATAAAAGATATGAATTGAAAATAAAATAGAACTAAAAAACCTTTTACAAAAAGTTATCCCCTCTCTATCCCTCCCTATTACCTAGTCATTTTCCATGAAGGCAACCACTTTCAGTTTTTAACCACTTTTTTTTTTCACATTAACCTCCATTTTGTAATGAATTTGGGTACCCTGCTCATTACTCATTTATAAATTTTAAACTTTTGCATTGAGTTCTTATTATGGAGAAGCATTTGGTGCCCTTACGCAATTATTTACAGTCTTTGGTTGAATCCATAGTAACATTTTAATTTTCTATTTTTTTGGGCAAAGTCTCACTCTGTCACCCAGGCTGGAGTGCAGTGGCATAATCTCAGCTCACTGCAACCTCTACCTGCTGGGTTCAAGCAATTCTTCTGCCTCAGCCTTCTGAGTAGCTGGGACTACAGGCACATGCCACCACACCCTGCTAATTTTTGTATTTTTAGTAGAGACAGGGTTTCGCCACGTTGGCCAGGCTGGTCTTAACTCCTAGCCTCAAGTGATCTGCCCACCTTGGCCTCCCAAAGTGCTGGGATTGTAGGCATGAGCCACCACCTCCGGCCCATAGTAATATTTCTATTTTTAAGTAATATTTCTATTATTAAGACTATGTAAGCATAATGTTCTTTCATGTTTCCTTTCTTATTAACCTTTTTGCCTTTCCTGGAATTAGTAATTGTCTTATTTTTTCATCTGCTTTGTTTCCTGTATGCTTAACATTATTTTTTTCTCCAAATGCTCTAATGGATCTGGTTAAAATCTTTCAACATTTTCAAGCTACTTGTCTGACTCATTTTTATTTCTTCCTGGAAAACTTTCCATCCAGAGCACTGCATCATGCTGCTGTAATACCAACTGGCTGCTCCATAGGCCAGATGAACGTCTCTTCTCCTGGGACATCTCTCTGTTGCTTCCATAGTAGATTCCCTGTTTCCTCCATCTATGACTTCCTCTTTCTTATTAGTTTCCTTTACTGGAGCATAACTAGTGCATGCAGAGTAATTTTTTGAGCCCTTATATGAGTCTTTAATTCTACATTCATACTTCTAAACAGTTTACCTAGGCATAAGAGTTCTATTTCCAACTGGACCCCTACCTGTCACCTTACACCAAAATTAACTCCAGATGGATCAAAGATTTAAACATAAAACCTAACACCATAAAAACACTAGAAGAAAATGTAGGCAAAACCATCCAGGACATAGGCATAGGCAAGGACTTCATGACTAAAACACCAAAAGCAATGGCAATAAAAGCCAGGATAGACAAATGGGACCTAATTAAACTCCAGAGCTTCTGTACAGCAAAAGAAACCATCATTAGAGTGAATCGGCAACCAACAGAATGGGAAAAAAATTTTGCAATCTACCCATCTGACAAAGGGCTAATATCCAGAATCTACAAAGAACTAAAACAGATATACAAGAAAAAAAACAAACAACCCCATTCAAAAGTGGGCAAAGGATATGAACAGACACTTTTCAAAAGAGGACATATATGAGGCCAACAAACATATGAAAAAATGCTCATCATCACTGGGCATTAGAGAAATGCAAATCAAAACCACACTGAGATATCATCTCACACCAGTTAGAATGGTGATCATTAAAAAATCGGGAGACAACAGATGCTGGAGAGGATGTGGAGAAATAGGAACACTCTTACACAGTTGGTGGGAGTGTAAATTAGTTCAACCATTGTGGAAGATAGTGTGGTGATTTCTCAAGGATCTAGAAATAGAAATTACATTTGACCCAGCAATCCCACTATTGGGTATATACCCAAAGAACTATAAATCAGTCTACTATAAAGACACATGCACACATATGTTCATTGCAGCCCTGTGTACAATAGCAAAGACCTGGAACCAACCCAAATGCCCATCAATGATAGACTGGACAAAGAAAATATGGTACATATACACCATGGAATACTACGCAGCCATAAAAAACGATGAGTTCCTGTCCTTTGTAGGGACTTGAATGAATATGGAAACCATTCTCAGCAAACTGACCCGAGAACAGAAAGCCAAGCACCATATGTTCTCACTCATAGGTGGGTGTCGAAGAACGAGAACATGTGGACTCAGGGAGAGGAGCATCACACACAGGGGACAGTTGGGGGGGCATAGAGGAGAGACAATGGGGGGTGGGGAGGGATAACATGGGGAGAAATGCCATAGTATGCACCTAAAGTAAAATAAATAAATTTTAAAAAAAAGAGTTGTGTTTCCAAAAGCATTTTGGAAATAGGCACACGCCATCACTCTTCTATTTGGAAATACAACTCTATGTCCTATTTCCATTTATGACTTCCTCTTTCTTATTAGTTTCCTTTGCTGGAACATAACCACTAGGGCATTTTTCAGCCTTTGTATGAGTACATTTTTCAGCCTTTGTATGAGTCTTTACTTCTACTTTCATACTTTGAAACAGCTTACCTAGACATAGAGTTCTATTTCCAAAAGCATTTTTCCTTAGAATTCCAAAGGCCAAAGGCCTTTCTTCACAGTCTTTTAGTTTTCAGTGTTGCTAGAGAGAAGATCTTTTCATTCCTGATACTTTATATATTTGGCTTACTTTTTTCTCTTTCCAGAAGCTCCTAGGGTATATGTTTGGAAGTGATTCTTAATCCGTTATACCCTTTCAATCTGGAGATTGCATCATTTAGTTCTTGGAAAGTTCCATTTCCCCCCATTTTCTCTGTCCTTTCTTTTTGGAACTCTTATTGTCAAAAATTGGACATCTTTGATTTGGCTTCAAATTTTCTTATCTTCGCTCCTATTTTCTATTTTTGTCTTTTTATCCTACTTTCTGAGACTTTATCTTTAATTTTCAAGGAGTCTTTCTTGTTCTGTCCCTTTTCATAACCTCTTGTTCTCTTACGGACTTTTACTCTCTAAGAATACTAAATACCAATATTAAAAACTAAAAAAACTCGCTTTTTCTCAACATTATCTTTGTTTTATTCATATTGTTTCATTTTTTTCTTGTTGTTTGAATTGCCCCTCTTTTTATTTATTTATTTATTTTGAGACAGAGTCTCGCTCTGTCACCCAGGCTAGAGTGCAGTGGCATGATCTTGGCTCACTACAACCTCCACCTCCCGAGTTCAAGTGATTCTCCTGCCTCATCCTCCCATAGTAGCTGGGATTACAGGCGCCTGCCACCACGCCCAGCTAATTTTTGTATTTTTAGTAGAGACAGGGTTTCACCATGTTAGCCAGGCTGGTCTTGAACTCCTGACCTCAGGTGATTCATCTGCCTCAGCCTCCCAAAGTGCTGGGATTTACAGGCATGAGCCATCACACCCAGCTGCCTCTCTTTTGTACTAGAGACTTTCTTCAAATGCCTGCTGACCTTTGGTTGTCCATTCATAAATTGACTAGTCCATTAAAAAGTTGACTGAAAGCTCTGTGTTTGTGGATGTGGTTTGTTCGCTAATGGACTTCATAGCAGGATGATTGGTTGGGGACCTGATCACTTTGTTAGGAAACCCCCAGATGTGATTATCTTGACTTTCCACTGAGTCCAGATTGGCAGGTGCACTATGAGTCATACACATGGCAGAAACTGGATCCTGGCAGCGAGGAGACCCAGACGCTGGTTCGAGCGTACTTTTCCCCGGGAGGGGACCTTCCAACATGTGGGCAAAGCCTTCAATCAGGGCAAGATCTTCAAGTGAACATCTCTTGCCATCACCTAACTGCCTGGACCTGCTCTTCAGGGAGATGGGGGTCATTTATCTAGAGCTTTCAGCTTCTCCAGAGGTAAATCTGTATCTGCTACCAGTGTTCTTGGAACCAAGTTGGTTTAGAGATCTGACTCCATGCCACCAGTAGGTTTTCTTCAATCTCTCTGTGTTCAGTAAAATGTTTCATTGCTTCCTTTGCTGGGCCTGGTACATCCAAGTGTAGAGCCTCTGGTTCAATGTTATGAGAAAAACTTCCTATTCCTTATGATGCTAGAATAAGAATATATGCTGGCTCTATGATTGGGGGTTTGAATCTGAGGATTATATAGGCTTTCAAAGAATCATCCTGTTTTCTGCTCATTGCCTCACCTACACTTAGTTCCTCCAGTTGCTGAATTCTTCCAGGATTCTGTGGGGTAAATAGGCTTGCCTCTTTTCCGTGCTCCCTCGGTAATCAGTTAGGTTGTAGCTTTCTCTGTTAAGTCAACAACTACCTCTACTTTTTTTTCAACTCCCCCAAATTGTTGTAAACCTTTAATTAGCTATTGTCTCCATTCCTGTTCGCTTGATCCTTGTTGGATTATTCCTTTTTATTCCTTCTCCAGCACTTTGTCCCTGTCAGCACATCAGAGCTGAACATAAGCCATCAGTCAAAATACAGTCTCACCTCTCTTCTCTGCCCAGCAGCTTACTTTGTGACAACACAGAGAACCCCACCCCCTTTCTTTGTGGAACCACCATGGCAGCTGAGACCCTGAACACGTATCCTGAAAACTGGAAGGCCTTCAAGGCCCTTATCGCTGCTGAGTACAGCAGGGCTCAGGTCCGCGTGCTCTTCACACCACACCACTTCCACTTTGGCCAAACCAACCGCACCCCTGAATTTCTCCACAAATTTTCCTGCCGGCAAGTTTCCAGCATTTGAGGGTGATAGTGGATTGTGTGTGTTTGAGAGCAATGCCATTGCGTACTATGTGAGCAATGGGGAGCTGCGGGGGAGGTGTACTCCAGAGGCAGCAGCCCAGGTGGCGCAGTGGGTGAGCTTTGCTGATGGTGATATATTGCCCCCAGCCGGCACCTGGGTGTTCCCCACCTTGGCCACCATGCACCACAGCAAACAGGCCACTAAGAATGCAAAGGAAGAAGTGAGATGAATTCTGGGGCTGCTGGATGCTCACTTGAAGACGAGCACTTTTCTGGTAGGTGAACGAGTGACACTGTCTGGTTGTCTGCACCCTGTTGTGGCTCTATAAGCAGGTCCTAGAGCCTTCTTCTGCCAGGCCTTTCCCAGTACCAACTGCTGGTTCCTCACCTTTATTAACTAACCCCAGTTCGGGCTGTCTTGGGGGAAGTGAAACTGTGCGAGAAGATGTCCCAGTTTGATGCTAAAAAGTTTGCAGAGAGCCAACCTAAAAAGGAAAGAGAAGGGCTCACGGGAAGAGAAGCAGAAGCCCCAGGCTGAGCAGAAGGCAGAGAAAAAGGCAGCTGCCCCAGCTCCTGAGGAGGAGATGAATGAATGGGAGCAGGCGCTGGCTGTTGAGCCTAAGGCCAGGGAACCCTTTGCTCACCCGCCCAAGAGTACCTTAGTGTTGGATGAATTTAAGTGCAAGGACTCCAATGAGGACACACTCTGTGTGTCCATATTTCTCGGAGCACTTTGTGGTTTTGTTTTTTTTGTTTGTTTGATTTTTTTGAGATAGAGTCTTGCTCTGTTGCCCAGGCTGGAGTGCAGTGGCGCGATCTCGGCTCACTGCAACCTCCACTTCCCAGTTTCAAGCGATTCTCCTGCCTCAGCCTCTCGAGTAGCTGGGATTACAGGCACCAACCACCACACCCAGCTAATCTTTTGTATTTTTTGTTTTAGTGGAGACGGGGTTTCACCATGTTAGCCAGGATGGTCTCGATCTCCTGACCTTGTGATCCGCCTGCCTCGGCCTCCCAAAGTGCTGGGATTATAGGCATGAGCCACCGTGCCCGGCCTTTGGGAGCACTTTGATAAGGACGGCTGGTCCCTGTGGTACTCAGAGTATCGCTTCCCTGAAGAACTCACTCAGACCTTCATGAGCTGCAATCTCATCATTGGAATGTTCCAGCGACTAGACAAACTGAGGAAGAATGCCTTCGCCAGTGTCATCCTCTTTGGAACCAACAACGGCAGCTCCATTTCTGGAGTCTGGGTCTTCTGAGGCCAGGAGCTTGCCTTTCCGCTGAGTCCAGGTTGGCAGGTGGACTACGAGTCATACATGTGGCGGAAACTGGATCCTGGCAGTGAAGAGACCCACATGCTGCTTCAAGAGTACTTTTCCTGGGAGGGGGCCTTTCAGCATGTGGGCAAAGTCTTCAATCAGGGCAAGATCTTCAAGTGAATGTCTCTTGCCATCACCTAGCTGCCTGCACTTGCCCTTCAGGGAGATGGCAGTTATTAAAGAAAACTGAACATTGGGGAAAAAAAAGACAGTCTCGGGCCGAGTGCAGTGACTCATACCTGTAATGCCAGCACTTTGGAAGGCCGAGGCAGGTGGATCACCTGAGGTCATGAGTTCAACACCAGCCTGACCAACATGGTAAAACCTCATCTCTACTAAAAATACAATTAACCAGGTGTGGTGGCACATGCTTGTAATCCCAGCTACTTGGGAGGCTGAGGCAGGAGAATCACTTGAACCTGGGAGCCGGGGGTTTCAGTGAGCAGAGGTTGTGCCACTGCACTCCAGCCTGAGCAATTGTCTCAAAAAAACAAAAAACAAACAAACACTCTAGCATTAGGAATAGAAAAAGATAACTGAAATGCAGTAGGTCCTTGTTGATTTGGAAGCACTTTGGGAAGACAAATACAGTGTGTTGGTTCTGTGGAAAAATTCTGATCCTTTGGAAATGTGGGATGTTGAAAAAAATGACTGCAAAGCAAGTCTCAAGGCACTGCAGCAGGACAGAAGGGAGTATCTCTGCAGCTGGGTCTCCCACTTTTACTTATCCAGCATAAAATATAAGAACAGGAAGAGAAAAAGCAGGACACACAGACTCGAATGCCTACCAGAGACTAGTCAATCATAGGCCAGTTATAAACTGCCAGAAATAGGATCAAATGTTATTTTAATAGAAATGTTTTAATATTAAAAGAATACAAATCAAGGGCCCGAAATGTTTTCTTCAGTACCAAGCACAAAATGACAAATGATGTAATCAATGGACTTAATCTCTGTGGCTTTTTAAAGCCTTAGATTTGCTTAAATAAACAAATCAAATGTTAACAGCGGCCAGGTGCAGTGGCTCACACCTGTAATCCCAGCACTTTGGGAAGCCGAGGCAGGCAGATCACTTGAGGTATGGAGTTCAAGACCAGCCTGGACAATATGGTAAAACCCCATCTCTACTAAAAATACAAAAATTAGCCGGGTGTGGTGGTGTGTGCCTGTAGTCCCAGCTACTCGGGAGGCTGAGGCAGGAGAATCACCTGAACTGGGGAGGCAGAGGCTGCAGTGAGCCGAGATGGCACCACTGCACTCCAGCCTGGGCAACAGAGTGAGACTTTGTCTCAAAAAAAAAAAAAAAAAAAAAACAAGTTAATATGGACCATTACAGAGCCCTGATGAGTATAATCAGTCTACATTAATTTTCTAAACTTACCTCCATTTGCAAAACAAATCAATAATTGATGTTATGCCTCATGAACACTATTTTCAAAAGTTCTTTATCAGGCTGGGCACAGTGGCTCATGCCTGTAATCCCAGCACTTTGGGAGGCCAAGGCATGTGGATCACCTGAGACTGGGAGTTTAAGACCAGCCTGACCAACATGGAGAAACCCTGTCTCTACTAAAAATACAAAATTAACTGGGCATGGTGGCACATGCCTGTAGTCCCAGCTACTCAGGAGGCTGAGGCAGGAGAATGGCTTGAACCCGGGAGGCATAGGTTGCAGTGAGCCAAGATTGTGCCACTGCACTCCAGCCTGGGCAACAAGAGTGAACTCCATCTCAAAAAAAAAAAGGGTTCTTTGGTAAAATCAAAGTTATCAATATCTCAATGGTTGTGTTGGAGGATTTTTATTTTTTGTGTTTTAGTCTCTTTTTATATTCACATACAACAAACTGTTCTATCATTTAACTTGTAAGTTCTTGATCTTAGCTTAAATAGGCTGAGCAAAAGATTTTCTAGCCAGTTTAATATTTGAAAATGCTACTTCTGTTAAGAACCCACAATTTCTGCTGCACTTAACAGCCCGACCTATAAAAATGCAGCCTCTATAAGAGCCTTGAAACCCAGGCAATTTCGTCACCTAATGCATTCCACAGAAGCACTATTCATTTAGCTGAATTAAAAACAAAGCTTAATGTTGCTTTTCATTATGTCTTTTAGTAAGATTTGATATTTTATATTTATACATACATTGCTTTTACTTAAAAAATTAATTTTTTTAAAAAAAGCAGGAAACTAACAAATATATAAAAATGTTCTTCACCTCCACAGGGAAATACGTTTAAATCCATTTTCTTGAAACAAGCCCTTTTGGTATAGCTATTGTTCTCTCCCTTTTGATTTAAAAAAAAAATAGGCATAAGAAAATGTTCACTTTTCTCTTTGGGTTCTACCATACCTGCATCCAGGTGTGTTCCATTCCTATCCTTGATGCTGTGGAGTTTGGGCACTTCCTCCCGTGCTTTTTGAAAATCATGATTGTTGATGATCAGACAATATCCCCGAGGCTTACTTTTCATTTGGTAAAGTTTGTCTGAAGTCTGGAAAACAAAAACCCATTCAAGAGCTGACTCTGTGGGCCAAACACTGCAGATGAAAACAAACAGCTCCCTAATAAGAGGTTAGCTTACTAATAAGCCAGCTTACTTACTAGCTTACTAGTAAGCCAGATGAAGAAACAAGTTTGCTTTTCATTGCACCACCCCAACTTGGGGTCGTTTCCTTGAAGAGCTACTTTCTACCTATTTCCTTCACACAGGACCCCTCAGACTCCGCCCCATAGTTGTAAAGTCAGTGTCCCAATACCTGGGCCTCCTGAGCACTTTGCACATATATTAATATTGTAGTCATCAGGTTGTATATTGTGTGTTCTCATTTCTGCTTCCCATACTATACGGAAGACTCCTTGAGGTCAATAACATCTGTGCCAGGGACCACGGAGTATCAACTTGTGAGGGCTCGATCAGGAGTTACTGAAGGAATGAGTGTCTTTGGGCTGCCCCCAAGCCATGACCTTGTGATTTTCTTGCCTGTCTACTGAACTCATCTGTGCTTCCTGGCTAACAGCTGAGGGTCTCCCATTCATGCATTGCACAGTGTGGTCCCTGGATTTTAAAGCTGATGGCTTAACCAAGCTCTCAGGACCACGGTGGCTGCTGGGGAGAGATGGGCTGCTCAGGCAGGTCCTGGCTACACTGTAGGTTATAATATCCAAACTGTAGTGTCTGACAGTGCCTGCCAGGGATGGCCCTGTGTCCTACTCATTCTTCTAGGGCTGTTTCAGTGCTGAGATACTCAGCATTTAGTTGGAGGTCTGCCTAGCCCTCTGAGGTAGAGAAAAGGGCTCCAGGGTAGGAAGCCCAATTCCTGGTTCTACTTCACTTTATGACTTTGGGCAAGTAACCTGATATCTTAGTATGCTAACTCTAAGATATTAAATATTTGATTAAGTTTGCACCAAGTATGTTAAGAATTTATTATTTGCTATTAAGTGTGCTAAGTATTTATTAAGCATATTAAGTGTATTTACTGAGATATTAAGACACTAAGATTTGGCCAGGCACAGTGGCTAGCACCTATAATCCCAGACTTTGGGAGGCCAAGGTAGGAGGATTGCTTGAGGCCAGGAGTTCAAGACCTGGCTTGGCAACATAGCAAGACCACTGTCTCAATAAAACATTAAAAAAGAAAAAAAGATGCTAAGATATTAAGACAGTGTTTTTAGCTGTTCAGTGGGGACAATGCTTGCAGTGTTAGATACTGCTTAGAAAGTACCACATTACTTGGATTAATCCTTGACTTTCAGATGAGAGGTCTGGTAATTTTCTCAGGAGCCCACACTAGTGAATAATCTCTCTCAAGCCTAATTCAGATATTCAGGATTTCCTCTTCTTCCTGCCATGAGGAGGAGTACATGGGCTAATAAGTCAGGATGTGTTTGGCAGATTGTTGGTTACATAAAGAGAAGTTATTATGCCTGAAAAGGACATGTTTCTGCTGGTTCACTGAGATGAAAACATAGAGATGGCTAGATTATGAGAGTTTGCTGCTTACACCTAATCTCAAAGGAGAAGCGTTTTTGAAATGTTAACTAAAGGAAAAGGCTTTGATTTTCCAGTCCTGCTAGACTCTTTCTCCAAACCCCTCCCTCACCCGGGCTGGCACGGCTGCTAGAAGATTTGGTAGGAGGCTTCCCACCCCCTCAAACCTCCAACTATGCCAGTATCTTCATCTTGGGTCTTAAAATAAAATTCGAATGCATAGAAAACTGAAGGGGTCACATTATAAAAATTATGTCATATTTTTAACTTACATTTTTGTGAATTTTTTCTACAGTTCTCAAAATTTTCAGTAAGCTTCTGCCCCTTATTGGTTTATCTGGCAGCTTAAAAAAAAAAGCTAACAAATTCGATAACTAGAATCTGTAATATAAAAAGAAAAAGGATTTGGAGGTTTCCATCTACCTGTGATTCACTATCCTGTTCTCTTGGAGAGTCCGAGATTGCCATTACCCCAAACAACTCCTCCCCTGCAAACAACAAAGAGACACATCTAGAATGAGACATTGAGAATGAAATATGTAGCACCTAGGACAACATAAGGTCTTTTTTTTTTTTTTTTTTCTTTGATACAGAATCTTGCTCTGTCGCCAGGCTGGAGTGCAGTGGCGAAATCTCGGCTCACTGCAACCTCTGCCTCCCGGGTTCAAGCAGTACTCCTGCCTCAGCCTCCCGAGTAGCTGGGACTACAGGCACACACCACCATACCCAGCTAATTTTTGTATTTTTAGTAGAGATGGGGTTTCACCATGTTGGCCAGGATGGTCTCCATCTCTTGACCTCGTGATCCACCCACCTCAGCCTCCCAAAGTGCTAGGATTACAGGCGTGAGCCACCATGCCTGGCCAACATAAGTTCTTTTTTAAGATGAAAAGTCAAGCCAGGCGCAGGGGCTCACGCCTGTAATCCCAGCACTTTGGGAGGCCAAGGTAGGCAGATCACTTGAGGTCAAGAGTTTGAGACCAGCCTGGCCAACATGGTGAAACCTTGTCTCTACTAAAAATACAAAAAAAAAAAAAAATTAGCTGGGCGTGGTGACAGGCACCTGTAGTCCCAACTACTCAGGATGTTGAGGCAGGAGAATGACTTGAACTTGGGAGGCAGAGGTTGCAGTGAGCTGAGATCACGGCACTGCACTGCAGCCTGGGCAACAGAGTGAGACTTTATCTCAAATGAAATGAAATGAAATGAAATAAATGAAATGAAATGAAAATTCACAGACTGTCTTGAATATAATCTTTCAACCCAGAGAGATTCTGCAAGCAGGGCAATTAGCATGCTTCTGGAAGCACAAAATCGAGTTGTCCCATCGCCAAAGAGAAAAGCATACCAAGAAATGCCATAATTTTATATTGCTCCACATGACCAGGTTGAATTTTTGTGGTATTTGTGAGATATTCATTAATATCTCTAAAGCCACTTGCTCAGGATGAATTAATGAGTAGTACTTTACTCCTTAAACTATTCTTAAGGCCTTCCGCTCAGCAGGCAAGGGGGAAAGCAAAGGACAGCCTGTGTGGACACTAATCTTTAAAATACATGTGGTTGATTGAAAAATGTGTTTTAGACACACACACACACACACACACACACACACACCCCTCAAAGAGCCAAGGTAAAAATACAATAAAAAACATATCAGTATTAATGGAGTGATGGCATTCTTGGACTTGTAAACATTCTCTGAATTTAAAATCATCTTCAATGAGTATATATGATTTTTCTAATCAGAAAGAATATTTGATTAATCGCCTATAGTCCCAGCACTTTCGGAGGCCCAGGTAAGTGGGTGGCTTGAGCTCAGGAGTTCAAGACCAGCCTGGACAACATAGCGAAACCCCATCTCTACAAGAAATACAAAAATTAGCCGGGCATGGTGGCGTGTGCCTGTGGTCCCAGCTACTCAGGAGGTTGGGGCCAGAGGATTGTTTGAGTCAGGGAGGTCAAGGCTGTGGTGAGCCAAGATTACACCACTGCACTCCAGCCTGGGGGACAGAATGAGACACTGACTCAAAAAAAAAAATTTGATTAATCAAAATTTTGAAGGAGATCATTTAACCAAGGAACTTATAAAAAATAATTTAAATCCAGCTACTCAGTGCGTAACACAAGCAGCACATGTCAAGGAGAAAAAAAAACACACACACAGAAAAAAATGATGTTAAATTACTTATTACTGACTAATTCTGCACCTATTTCAAACTTGCCAGCCTGGGCTGCAGAGTCTGTGCCTTGTGACAACTTTTCACATAATTCAATGTATAGAGAAGGACTACAAGTCACCACTGAACTGTCATCCTGGTATTAGGAGGGCAGGCGTGGCCAGGCATGGTGGCTCATGCCTGTAATCCCAGCACTTTGGGAGGCCGAGGCAGGCAGATCACCTGAGGTCAGGAGTTCAAGACCAGCCTGGCCAACATGGTGAAACCCATCTCTACTAAAAATACAAAATTAGCTGGGCTTGGTGGTGCATGCCTGTAATCCCAGCTACTCAGGAGGCTGAGGCAGGAGAATCTCTTGAACCTGGGAGGTAGAGGTTGCAGTGAGCCAAGATCGCGCCACTACACTCCAGCTAGGGTGACAGAGCAAGACTCCGTCTCAAAAAAAGAAAAAAAAAGAGAGAGTAGTGCATGTGGTATATGTGGTAGAAGGTTGTGGGGAGGACACAGGCAGGTACCAGAGAGTAAATTAACTAAATAAATCTTGAAAATGTATCTCCAAGCATTACCATTTGAAGAGTCATCTGAACTTCTTTCAAGGCTCATTCTTCTCTCTGAATTAAAAGAGGAAACCACCAACAGTACTTGATTAGAAACAACTGTGACATGGAAGAATTTGTCAGTTTCAATTTTACAGTAGGTTTTGCCGATTGCCGGCTGTCAGGCTGTTTCTACCTCTGCTGAATTCTTCATAGTCATTGATTATCTTCAGCAGGCTCTTATTGATTTGGTCACAGACTCTTTTCAGGACGTCCATCTTTCCTTCTCCCAGGATGATCCTCTTCTCCATCTCTATGAAAATGTCCAGCAGGTTCTAGGAGGAGAAGAAATAAAGTTGGGAGGCTGGATTGAGCCCTACTGGTTTTTAGATTAGATTCTTTTTTAACTTCCACTTTCTCCAACCAAGGACCTGCCCTTTCTTCCCAAGTAGACCTCCTGACAGTTTCTGCTGGCCTCTCATAGCCAGCAGGCTACTAGGTAAGCAATCTGATGTTTTCTGGCCCAGAAAGACAGAAGTAAGAGGATAAAGGAGAAGCCATGTCAGATGTCACCCAGTCCCCAGGCCCTGAGCTCAAATCTCCTGTGAATGCATTACCTGAGGACTGTGAAACAGCTCTAGACAGCAATCCAGTCACCATGGTGACAGCCTTGGGATGGCCTCACCCCCAACATTGCCTCTCCAGACCTGAGTACACACAGACACATAGATACAGATATCACATGAACATACACATACACACACAGGTGCACACAACACACACAGACAATATTCAGTGATACACAGAGGCATAAATGCAAATACACACTATGCAACATACACACAGACACATATACCACACAGAGAACACACAGAGATACACCACTTATACAGAGACACACAAAGATACACCACGCACAAATACAGACACACACTATACACAGAGAAAGGCACATACAGACACAGAGATACACGCACAGCACACAGACATACACAACACACACAGAGACACAAAACACAGACACACAACACACAGACACAATATACACACAGAGTTCCAGGTCCCAGGTTATTCTGGGGACTGCAGAAGTGGAGAAATGTCTCAGATCACCACTGTCTCTCCCGCCTCTGCCGAGTCTCACTCTGGGCTGCCCCTGCACAACCAGCCTCCTCTCCCGGCCCCTGACTCTGCCTTGCTACTGGTAATTAACATGAGCAGTACTTGAGGATAAAGGAAGCACATTTGTAACACTCGTGCTGACAGCTTTCTTCTTCTAGTTAAAAAGTGAGAATCCAGGTTGCTTTTACCAAAATAGCCCTCTCTTTGGTCTCAGAAATGTCCCCTGGCTAACCAAGTCTTAGGACTAAATCTCAGTAAGATACCAGATCTTACCATGTCATCATCCAGTTTGCATTTGGAGATCTCCTTTTTCAAAAGAAACTTAAAAGACCTCAATTCTGATCTGCTCACGTCTTCTGAAATCTGATAGAGCATGACCCTGTGGTGGGAAATGGGAGACACTTTAGAAACCTTTTCCTAAATAATTTCCCATTTGATATATGGAGTCAGAGTGGGCTTGATTCCAAAGGTCTCCCTTCAAAATAAAGCCAGTTAATGGCATGGTTTACGAGTTGAGTCCTTGGAAAGAGGCAGGTGTAGTGACACAGAAGTCTACGACTCCTCCCCCAACTATCCCGCCCTCAACAATTTAAAGTTCTATCAACTTTTCTTTCAGTTTATTTTAGTGAAATAAATCTTGTTTTTCTTTATTTTTTTTTTCTATGAAATCAAGATTTTGTTGCAATAGCAAAAAGTTTTGCCTGTTGCAAAGTATGCTTTTTCAAAAGACATATTGGCTCGTGACATCCCTAATTAAAATTGGTCAGTGTTCTCCCAGTCATTACCTTCAGTAAGAAGGCCAAGCATTTGGTTCTGGAATACAAAGTCTCTGAATACATCTTTGTCACAGACCAGACCACAAACACTAAAGGACCTGAAGCCCCAAACACACCCAGCTTGCCCTGCCCTCACCCCTTTCTGCTGTGCCCCCACACCCCATCCCCTTGTCTATCTGCAGACACCCATCCGTGAACAACAGCTCAAGCATTGCCTGAGCGTCCTCAAGGCTGCATTCATTCCACTATGACTTAGCATCCCCAGAAGGATAACACATATAATTGCCTTTTGGCCTGGTGCAGTAGTTCACGCCTATAATTCCAGCACATTAGGAGGCCAAGGCAAGAGGAAGATCACTTGAGCCCAGGGGTTTGAGACCAGCCTGGGCAACAGAGCAAGTCCCCATCTCTACCAAAAATATTTAAAAATTAGCCGGGTGTGATGGCATGCAACCATGGTCCCAGCTACTCCTGAGGATGAGGTGGGAGGATCACTTGAGCCCAGGAGGTTGAGGCTGCAGTGAGCTGTGACCATGCCACCGCACTAAAAATAAAATAAAAACAAAAAATAATTGTCTGTTTAGAAACTGTCCAAGTCCCTAATGGCCAGGTCCATGCCCTTTTTGTTTTCATAAACCCAGAGGGTTGTGAGGTGCAATGTTTGAGTGCAGGGGACCCAGGCTATTGGTGTTGGAACCTTGGTCCTACCATCTTTGAGCAGCGTTAACTTTAGACATGCTACACATTGTTCCTGATCCATAGACTGAAGATAATTATCTGTAACCACATCATAGGAAGGTGTCGAGGATTACACAAATAAGTTTATGTGAAGTACTCGAACCAATCTTTGACAACACACTAAGTGTTCAATGAGTGATAGGCATTACTATTTCCTAATCTATGCCTATCACATTTATTTAGGCTGGCACGTTTAGGCTCTTGGAATATGCTTGTTGAGTAAGTGAACACAGGAACATTTTAGAAGTCAGCAAACCTTTCAATATTATGGTGTAAAGGAAAACAATTGTAATACAAAACATGTTGACTTTAAAATTTAATTAGAAAAGTAAAATTCTGAAAATAAAAATGGGGTAGAGCCAGGCGCAGTGGCTCATGCCTATAATCCCAGCACTTTGGGAGGCTGAAGTGGGCGGATCACCTGAGGTCAGGAGTTCGAGACCAGCCTGACCAACATGGCAAAACCCCGTCTCTACTAAAAATACAGAAATTAGCTGGGTGTGCTGGTGGGCACCTGTAATCCTAACTACTCAGGAGGCTGAGGCAAGAGAATCGCTTGAGCCCAGGAGGTGGAAGTTGCAGTGAGCTGAGATCATGTCATTGCACTCCAGCCTGGGCAATAGAGCGAGACTCCGTCTCAAAAAAAATAAAAATAAAAAGACTTCACAATTCTAGTAAACCAAAGCCATCTAGTGTACTGGTTGAATAGTGTCCTCCCCCTCGTCCCCAAAATTCATGTCTACCTAGAATATGAGAATGTGACCTTATTTGGACAAAGGATATTTGCAGATAAAATCTGATCAAGATGAGGACATGCTAGCCAGGCGCAGTAGCTCACACCTGTAATCCAAGAACTCGGGAAGCCGAAGTGGGCGGATCCCATGAGCCCAGGAGTTCAAGACCAACCAGGACAACATTTCAAAACCCCATCTCTATAAAAAATACAAAAATTAGCCAGACATGGTGGCAGGTGCCTGTAGTTCCAGCTACTTGGGAGGCTGAGGTGGGAGGACTGGTTGAGCCTGGGAGGCGGAGGTTACAGTGAGCCAAGATCGCACCACTGCACTCCAGCTTGGGCGACGTACTGAGACACTGTCTCACACACACACGCACAAAAAGATGAGGCCATACTGGATTAGGGTGGACCCTAGTTCCTAATCCAGCAACTATGTCCTCATAAGAGGGAGATTTAGACACAGAGAAGGGAACATAGGCAGAGACTGCTGTGCTGCATCTACAAGACAAGGAGCACCAAGGACTGCCGCACCCACCCGAAACAGGAAAAGCACGAAACGGATTCTTCCTCAGAGCCTCTAAAAGGGAACCAATGCTGTTGACATCTTGATTTCTGACTTTAGGCCTCCAGAACCATGAGAACAAATTTTAAAAGCTGTTTTAAACCTGCTAGCTTGTGTTACTTCATTACAGCAGCCCTAGGAAACTTATACACCCAAAATATTTTTTTTTTTTTGAGACAGAGTTTCCCTCTTGTTGTCCAGGCTGGAGTGCAATGGCACAATCTCGGCTCACTGTAACCTCTGCCTCTTGGGTTCAAGCGATTCTCCTGCCTCAGCCTCCCGAGTAGCTGAGATTACAGGTGCGAGCAACCATGTCTGGCTAATTTTTGTATTTTTAGTAGAGACAGGGTTTCACCATGTTGGCCAGGCTAGTCTCGAACTCCTGACCTCAGGTGACCCGCCTGCCCAGCTTCCCAAAGTGCTAGAATTACAGGCATGAGCCACCGCCCCAGGCCCAGAATATCTCTTTCACCATTTAAAATCAAAATTGTCAAGCCTCGGCCGGGCATGGTGGCTCACACCTATAATCACAGCACTTTGGGAGGTCAAAGCGGGTGGATGACTTGAGGTCAGGAGTTCGAGACCAGCCTGGACAACATGGTGAAACGCTGTCTCTACTAAAAATACAAAAATTAGCCAGGCAGGGTGGCACACACCTATAATCCAAGCCACTTGGGAGGCTGAGGCAGGAGGATCGCTTGAACCCAGGGGTGGAGGTTGCGGTGAGCCAAGATCACACAACTGCACTCCAGCCTGGGCGACACAGTGAGACTCTGTCTCAAAAGCAAAACAAAACAAAAAATAGTCAAGTCTCAAAACAAAAACATAGTCTCTGAGAACAGAAAGACCAGGGTGTTCATGGGCTGGGCCATCAGAGGGCAGCAGCTGTCAGCCCTGGCTGTGAGCCCTTTCCATCTCACATGCCACAGTATCGACAGGCAAGCAGAGACAATGAAATGGGCCCAGAGCGAAGGCTTAAGTAGACGTTTCCTGAAAGCAAAGCTGAAATTGCTTTAAGGAGTGTCTGATAACAGGAGATGTTGAAAGGGAGAAGGTGACAATGTGTTTCTGTTTTTCAAGTCTTGTCCTGGCATCATGAAGTTGTACTTGAATGGGGTTTCTCTCTCCCACCTTTGGTTACCCACTCTCCCTAGGGTGGGGAGAAGCTAAGTTTTACAGTCTTTGGCAGGATGACCCAAAGTGCCACTGTCTTCCTATAGAAGCTTAGAATTGTCATACAGCTGGGCTCACAGGAGCAGCCTCTGTGGGGGACTGCCTAGTTGTATGTGCCAGGCCAGCGGCATACAACTCTGTAAAGAACTTTGTCATTTGAGTCTTTAGGTGCGGCAAAAAACCCTTAAATCTCGTTGAAAATTTCCGTAGCCATCCACAAGCAAGTGAGAGGGGGATTTAAGGGTGGGAAGCCGTGATGCTGGACTCAATGGATGGGCAAAGTAAGCACACAATCTGGATATCAGCAAAGCAGAGGCACCAAGATAAGAGAAGAAAAACAAAATGAGAACACTTAGAAAAACTTTGTTAGAACTTCAGCATACCTCTAAGTAATGTTGCAGTTTGAAAAATAAATTTTTATTTTATGGTCTTAGCGTTTTTATAGAATTATACATACGGCCCCTAAATTTCTTAATCTGGCTCCACTGGGACACCTTCCCAAAGCCTCCCAAGTGATACTGATTGTGGCTGCTCTTTGCTTACTCACTCTCTCTAGGGTGGGGGAGAAGCTGAATTTTACAGCCTTTGGCAGGACTACCCAAGGCACCACCGTATTTCTGTAGAAGCCTAGAATTGTGGCATAGCCAGGCTCCCAGGCGCCAGGCAGGCTACCACAAAGACAAGCCCCAATCAGCCCCGCCCACAGAGATTGTCCATTCAACCCACACCTTCCAGCCCCCACACTGGGAGTTTCTACCCACCTGTAGGCAGAAATCTGAGCACTGCCCGGTGTCTGAAGTTCCCTTTCCATCTCCTCCTTGCTAGTGTCTAGATATTTATTCAGCAAATCCAATCTATTAATTCGGAAGAGCAGCTCCTTCAGGAAAGACAGATTACTTTCCTCCAACATTCTCTTTTCCTGGAGTCTCTGGAATAACATCAAGGCATCCTTGATGGGTTCTTGCTTCCTTTGTGGGATGTAGTCCAGGCTCAGGAACTTGAGGGCGGCCAGTTCTTCACTTCCCAATTCTTCCCCAATATCATAAAGCATTCTGCTGAAGGCCATCTTTTCAAAAGGTAGGAAGATGTAATCTATGTCAAAATATAATGGTATGTTCAGATAAGGAAGAAAAGAACCATTTGCTGGCTTGTTCATCAAAGGCTACTGCATCTACTAGATACTGGTCATTGTGCTGTGAGCACAGGGGGAGAAAAAAAGAACACCAGACAAGTTTCTGCTTACTGTATGGGAAGGTAGGTACACAAACAAGCCAATGGTCAGAGAGGTATGACGAGAGTGCGGTAGGGGTGCAGAGGAAGAAGACTTAATTCAGCCTGGGGGAAGGGCTTCCTGTGGGGAAGGGATTTGGGGGAGACTGTGAGCACAATTCTTGCAGGAAACAATTGATGTAAAAGATGGAGGTAAGAACTTTCAAGTCCATTCAGGCAGGCACAAGGAGCTCAATAAAGTGACTACAAAGGGTCTGGGATGGAGAGTGATGGGACAAAGGGATGAAGCCCTCTCTCGGTACCATGTCACAAAGGGGCCTCATTACCGTGGGGCAAAGGGTTTAGGCTTTGTCCTGGAGGTGATGAGGAACTAAGAAAAAAACTGTACAAATGAGAATGACGTCACACACTTGGGGATTAACATTTAAAGTGCAAAGGATAGACTGGAAGACTTGGAGGCAGGGGACCTACTAGGACGTATTAGGAGGAGGCATTTCGGTGCTGGAGGGTGGGCGTAATGGGGTCTGATTGAAACAACAGTGGTAAGAGGACATGGGGCAGTGCGGTCCCCTAAAGGCCCAAGGACCAGAAGGGCCCAAGGACCAGCGCCTACAGCTGCTCAGGAATGCAAGACTGGAAACTGAACCAGGTCACCCCTGACAGCCCTTTCAGCCTACAGTCTCTAAGTCAGGTTATGTGGTATTTTCACACAATGTTTCTAAAGGAGATGGCTGTGTTTCCGCAAACCCCAGACAACTATCATGCCAGCGGCCTGAGATCTGGGGTTTTCCCTTGAGCCCCAGGTTCCACCACCTTGACAGATTTCTCCCCCCACCCTCCCTGTTCTGACGGCCCCTGTCCTTGATAAAGGAACCCTAGGAGCGGTGTTTGTGCTCCATTCTTCATAGGAACAAGACTGGGACATGGCTCCCCCTATCACAGGCGACAGCCACCGTAGGGGAAGGCAGCAGTCCGTGTTTAAGAGCCTAGATCAAGCCCGGCTCTGATGCTGGCACTTTCTCAAGGTGTTAGTTTCCACCTCTGTAAAATACACTCATCTCTCAAAGCTGCTGTGAATATATAACACCTAGAATGCATTTAGAATAACACCAAGCAACTAACGAGTGCCAAACAAATGTTAACCTAAAAGAAGGAAAAAGCCACTGGCCGTGGGGCACAGAATCTTGAGCACTTCTCTCACCTCCCATTTCCTCAGTTGAAAATGTGAACATTCCATTGGAAGTGGCGGCTTTCCGACTCTTCAAAGCTGAAGAGCTCTCTGTCAAACCCTTACTCAGATGCTCCTTCGCCCTTAAGAGCTGACCCTGGACCACTACCTTTTGAGAACCTTAAACTAAGAACCTTTCCATTCCCATCCAGCTCCATCATATTTCTATGATTTCACAAACCCTATTCTCTTGGATACTTTCCTTCCCCATAAATAACCTTAACCTGTTTGGACCCATTTTCTCGCCTGCAACCAGGAGGATGGGTTCTGGGTCTTTAAGCCCCTTGCACTTGCTAACATTCATGGCTGAAAACACAAACCCGGATCCTGCCCCTCAGAGGTAGCGGTCAAGGAAACCACGAATGTATTTTCTACATCTTACTCTAAAATAAAAATACTTTTGATTTGGACATTAGAGTAAGTCTAATTTTTTTTATTTCCATAGCTTTTGGGGGGTACAAGTGGTTTTTTTGGTTACATGGATGATTCTGTAGTGGTGAATTGAGATTTTAGTGTACCCCTCACCCAAGCAGTTTACACTGCACCCAATATACAGTCTTTTATCCCTCATTTCCCTTAGGCTTTGTCCTGGAGGTGATGAGGAGCTAAGAAAGACTGTAAAAATGAGAATAATGTTATCCAATTGGGAATTAATATTCAAAGTGCAAAGGATAAACTGGAAGACTTGGAGGCAGGGGACCTACTGGGACCTATTAGGACCAACCTCCCCTCCAGCTCCACCACCAGTCCCCAAAGTCCATTACCTCCTTCTGTATGTCTTTGCATCCTCATAGCTTAGCTCCCACTTTTAAGTGAGAACATACGGTATTTTGTTTTCTTTTTCTCTGAGATGCAGTCTTGCTCTGTCACCCAGGCTGGAGTGCAATGTTGTAATCTCAGCCAACTGCAACCTCCTCCTCCAGGGTTCAAGTAATTCTCCTGCCTCAACCTCTCAGTAACTGAGATTACAGGTGTGCACCACCACGCCCGGCTAATTTTTGTATTTTTGGTGGAGACGGGGTTTCACATGTTGGCCAGGCTAGTCTTGAACTCCTGACCTCAGGTGATTCACCTGTCCTGGCCTTCCAAAGTGCTGGGATTACAGGTGTGAGCCACTGAGCCCGGCCCGGTATTTAGTTTTCCATTCCTGAGTTACCACACTTAGAATAATGGCCTCCAGCGCCAAGATTAACTATTTTTTAAGTGACCCTTTCGAAAATATCCTTTCCTTCCATTCCGTGAAAGAAAATTTTTAAAAATCTTTTCCCCCTCCTGATTACAGCAGCAGTGGTTTTTTGTGTGGAAATGGAAACCACAGAGGCTCCCGGGACTTCACCTTCTGCTTTCTGCTGCCCTCATTCTTCCCAAGTCCTCAGTCACCCCCTGCTCCCACCCCACTGCCACCATGTTTGCTCCCTACGGGGAGTTGGTCCCCAGCCATATCAGCATCACCCTCCTGATGGTAGATCACTCTCTCACTAGACTGGAAGCTCCGTGAGGGCAGAAACTTTTGCTGGTTTATTTTTTATTCTCATTTTTATTTTTATTTTTGAGACAGAGTATCATTCTATCATCCAGGCTGGAGTGCAGTGGTGAGATCTTGGCTCATTGCAACCTCTACCTCCCAGACTCGAGCCATCCTCCCACCTCAGCCTGCTGAGTGGCTGGGACTACAGGAGCAAACTACCACACCCAGCTATTACTGGCTACTGTCTCAGGCTGCTGGCTTGTTAATTGCCTGGGCTTTCCTCGATGAATAGTAATAGCCATCTTAGATATGTTCAGTGTAGAAATAATCAGGTCTACTGCAAGGTGGCCAGCATTTCCAATAGATATGGCTGGCATGAGTCAATCGTTGCTCTAGGCACTGGGAATGCAGTAAAATAAGCCAGCGTGGCCCAGGAGTTCAAGTCTACCCTGGGCAAAACTCCAGGTAGCAAGGCCCCAACTCTTAAAAAAAAAGCGAAACCAAAACCAAAACAAAACAAAAAAGGGTGGGTCATTTAGCCATCTCTGTCAAAATACAAAATTCACATATACTTTGGCCCCACAATTTAACTTCCAAGAGGTTTTCCCACATTCACTTAAACATAAGTATACTCAAAACCATATACAAGGCTATTCATGGTAGCATTCCTTGAAATAACAGAAGAGGAGAAATAACTGTTTATCAGTATTCGAGGATTTAGACAAGCTATTAATCATAATCCATGGAACTCTATTTTACTAGAAAGAATAGGAAGATCAATGTGATTGAGTGTGTGTGCTCTATATAATGTATTGATCGGTACATATTCTGTGTATTCACAGAAGAGCTCTGATCAAAAGCACACAGGAAGTGGCTTCAGTCACCGTAAAGAAAAGCAGAATTACAAACACGTGGGCGTGCAGCGTGGGAAGGCCCATGAGTGGAGGTGACAGTGAGAGCTTCTTTATCCTCCATATCTTGCTGCACAGTTTGTGCTGTTTGAATTTTTACCATGTACATGTATTACTTATTCTAAAAATACACCTAATTAAAATCTTTATTTAAAGATCCATTCTTATTCGTATGCTGGAAAAGATCTAAACTAGATCTAACCCTGTTTAGTGTCATGTGGTCAACTGTCTTTAAAATTTTAAGTGCATTCTAACCTCTGTTAAAATCTCATCTTACAGAATAAAACCAACCAAAGAATCAAATGAAAGCAGGACTTCCTTTCCCCTGTCCCTCAATCATTTTTTTTCCTGAGAATAACAATGCTTAGTGTATTCATTTTAGAAAATACCGAAAAGATCAAAAGAAAGTAAAAATTATGTATAATTCCACCATCCAAAGATAAATGCCTAATATTTTACCCTTTCCTACCAAATATTTTATGCATATATACTTTTCCTTATATTTGAACACATCATATTTCTGTAGTATAAGTGGATTTTTCCACTGATAAGTACATCTCGTAAGTACATCCTGATGTCTGTAGTTTTTCTTCTACAGCATGGGTTTTAATATCTGTAAAGCATTTAATCTTGAGATAGACTATAATTTACATAGCCAGTTCCTGATTCTATTTAGGATGATCTTAAAACGCAAATCTTTAAGTTAAAGTTAACTTAAAGGTTTATAATCAGCCAGTTCCTGATTATATTTAGGTTGATCTTAAGATGCAAATCTTTAAATTAAAGTTAAAATAACTTCTAATTATTTTCTTAGAATAATTTCCTAAAAGTAGTATTATTGGGTCAAAAGGATTAAACCTTTTTTAGTCTCTTGTTACCTATTTAATAGCATTTTCTGATAGTATATAATAAAAATCAATACAATCCAAGGCTGAGATGACATGAATTTGGATATAATATGACTGGCGCGTAGCTCCTGTCCTCCGTAGCCACCTCATCTCACTCATTTCATTACCTTTGCAACAATGTGACAACGTTTTTTAAGTGGTTTTCCCATCAAATCATAATTGACGCTTAGAAGGGAAAATGCTAACATGGCTTCTCCTCTGACCTAGGTGCTCTGGGACATGCCGTCAGATAACAGTCAGCCTTTTCTGTTTTTTGGGTTTTGCTTAAGTCATACATCCCTCTAGTCATAGTACCTAGAAAACAGTCACTTGCACAGGATTTACGACACCATTAACAACGGGCCGCTCCAGCACTGTACGGGAGAGGCATCACGTGGTGCCTCTTGTTTTATGGGACCTACATTTTCTGCACTGGCTTATGGGCTGGAAACTTTGTTAAGCTACTATTTTTAAAATAATGTCCTTGTAGTTTTTGGTTCCTAAAAATAGTAAAAGTAATACTTGTTTCATAAACAAAATACAAAGAAGTATACAAAGAAAATAAAAATTACTTAAAAACTTGCCATTTGGAGGTAATTCTTTGGTCACATTTTGTGCCTTTTTCCCAGTTTTTTTTTCATATGTATATATAACATAGGTAAATTTGAATATTTTCCATGTAATACATATATTTTATATAATATCTGCTAAATGGTAAATGTATATGTCTATTTGTACTATATATTTAATATTTTATATATTTATGCCTCAAAGTATTTCAATAAAAATAAATATGTGTTTATAATAATCATATACATAAATGATATAATAAATATTTATAACCTATATATCCATATAAACACAAAAATATTTTTTAACCTCATTTCACTAAAACCTCTGAAGAAATTACTATTATTGTCCCCATTTTTCTGTTGTGTAAAATCACGGCTTGGAAATGAGCTGGTAAGGGAGAGAGCCACAGCCAGATTTGAGTATCTCACTCAAGGCCTTCGGTGACAGAGCACAAAGATACAGGTATTATTCTACTTGCAGCTGGAAGGCAGTGAAGGAATCTCATGAAGAAAAACATAAAATCATAACCTTTTTAGAGATTAAAATTCCAAAAAAAAATTGACAACGACAAAACCACAAAACCGGGAGTTCTTAACAAATCCACAACAGGAGAGTGAGGGTCAGAGCCTCACAAAGGAAGTGCTAGAGTCTAGGCCTCAGCATCGCATTCCAGAGTCCCATTCTACCACTGTTCTATACGCCACAATTAAACTGCAAATACATTCCATCTCATCACAATCATTCTAATTAATATTCTAGCAGCATCCTAGCTCTTGCACTGATAATTACCCCACAGGTGGGGGAAAAAGCAAAACAGGCATTCGCCATCGGAAACAAAAACCTGTGTCTCATCCGAAGCTTGAGAGAACTGAAAGTCACTCACTCTCAGGCCCAAACCTCTAACCAGTAGGTAGTATTGCCACTGCCTCGGGTCCAGCCTGGCTGCCTCAGACTTTGGGCTGCCCCTGAACCTCACAGACATCCATTCTGCACTCACATGGTGTTCATAACGGGGCGCTGCAGCCACGGTGTTCAAACAACCAAGCAAAGGTGTCTGAACCTCAACAAAACAATGAAACTTGCAACTTCACCTGTAAATGCCTAACCCCACAAGGACAGGTCTCTGATTTTGTCCATCCAGTCTTCCCATTATATTGTTTTTTGAACTGTTTTGTATCTTTTTAATTTTCTTTTTTTTTTTTTTTTTTTTTTTTGAGACAGAGTTTTGCTCTTGTTGCCAGGCTGGAAAGCAATGGCATGATCTCGGCTCACAGCAACCTCCGCCTCCCGGGTTCAAGCAATTCTCCTGCCTCATCCTCCCAAGTAGCTGGGATTAAAGGCACGTGCCCCCACGCCCAGCTAATTTTGTAATTTTAGGAGAGACGAGGTTTCTCCATGTTGGTCAGGCTGGTCTCAAACTCCCGACCTCAGGTGATCCACCTGCCTCGGCCTCCCGAAGTGCTGGGATTACAGATGAGAGCCACCGCACCCAGCCTTTTTAAATTTTTTTAAAAAACAAATGATTGAATTAGTAGGACCAAATGGGTATGAGTATGTGTATGTGTGTGTAAGTTTATGTCGGCAAATGTGTATGTTGGTGGGTATGTGTGTTGGTGGGAGGATAGCTGTAGCAGCAAAGTCAGTTGAGATTTATTTTTGGCTTCTAAGACAAGTTTGGCTGGGATCAGGCTTTTGTACAAGTAACTAAACTTGGAGCCTTTCAGAAACTCCTAGGACTTCATTGATCTAAGCTAGAGTGGCCTTGAGATCTGGAAACTGCATGGCCCTCGGCAAGGCTCTCAGAGGGACTGCTGCCGAACTAACTTCATGGTTTCCCCATCCACACTCAAATACGAGGATCACCTCCATGGCCCCAAGGCCGCCCGATCTCACTCTCAGCAGCCTAGAAAACTCCAGAATCAAAGACCTTCCTCCCAAAAGGCCCCTCTGACCTTACCAAAGAGGCAAATCCTTACCTTATTATCACAACGGTAGCACCTTCTTCACAGGCCTATCCACTGCCCATCTGAGCATCTAAGACAAGAGCAAACGTCTAATGAAGGACGGAAGGGCACAGCCAGCTGCACTTCCTGTTTCGAAACTCCTGAGTCACAAACACTAGAGGGGAAAGAACACTTACCACTTGTCTCTGAGTTAGCAGAGCCGCCTTCTAAAGCTTCTAACGCTGAAGGAAAAAGGCCTGGTGGTCCATGAGATGGCAGGCAGGGTGGGGCAAGGCACATGGCCAACTGAGCATTGGCCACTGGCCAGCATCTTTGTGTGACTTTGGATGAGTCATTTTACCTTTGAAGCCTCATTTCCATGTTCTGAAATGAGGACGCTGGACTGGATTGTAACTAAGAACATTTTCTTTTCATATTTAGTATTTAAAGGTTTTTTTGGGTTCATCATTAAGACTTTAAGTTTTTCCTTCAATGGATCATGACTGAGCACCCTGGAGAGGTCTTGAGATTGGGCACTGCAGGGCCCTCATCTTGGTTCTCAAGGTGACTGCGAACTTTCAGAGCTAAAGCCCCTGGTTTAGCCAAGGAGCATCTCCGTGGCCCCAAGGTCATCAGATTCCACTCTCAGCGATCTAAAAAACTCTAAAATAAAAAAACTCTAAAATGGGGAGAGAGATCCAAGATGGCCAATTAGCAGCAGCTCAGGATTGTAGCTCCCACTGAAAGCGCAGAGAGTGAGTGGATGCCACATTTTCAGACGAATTTTCATAGCCCACGGACCAAGAGATTCTTGGCGGAGGAGTCCCACGGGTCGCAAGCGCGACCCTTTTGGAGGGCGTGGCCGTTTTGCAGGCGCCCCGACGCGGCGGTTCTCAGTCCTGAGTATACGGGACTGAGTGCCCTTTTGGTTGGCGTTGGAGCTCCGGGAAAGCAGAGTCTCCCATTCAGCTGATTGAAAAGCGGACTGAAGTGGGGAACCAGACCGGGAGATTCCCGGGCAGAAAAGTGCCACGAATCTTAACACCGCTGTTTCAGCCGGCGTAGTGGATCGCCGCAGGGGAAGGCTGGTCCCCTCCACAAAAAAAAAAAAACAGCAGTTGGAACTGCTGAGGATTGAGAGTTTCACAGCAAGCACAGCTGAACCCAGGAAGGTCCAGCTCTGTGGGGGAGGGGCGTCCGCCGAAGAAAAACTAAGAAACAGAAAAAACTTTACCACCAACAAGCTGGACGTCCACTCAGAGACCTAATCTCAAAGTCAGCAATTACACAGACGACAGGTGGATAAATCCACAAAGATGGGAAGAAACCAGCGCAAAAAGGCTGAAAACACCCGAAATCAGAATGCCTCACCTCCTACAGAGGATTGCAGTGCCTCATCACCAATTGAACAAGGCCTGATAGAAAAGGAATGTGAGGAATCAACAGAATCAGGCTTCAGAAGGTGGATAATGAGAAACTTCTGTGAGCTAAAAGAACATGTTCTAGCCCAATGCAAGGAAACTAAGAACCTTGAAAAAAGGTCTCACGAAATGTTCATGAGAATGGACAATTTAAAGAGGAATATAAGTGAATTAATGGAACTGAAAAACACAATACGAGAACTTCGCGAAGTATGCACAAGTTTTAACAGTCGAATTGATCAAGCAGAAGAAAGGATTTCAGAGGTCGAAGACCAACTTAACGAAATAAAACGAGAAGACAAGATTAGAGAAAAAAGGGTAAAAAGGAATGAGCAAAGTCTCCAAGAAATATGGGACTATGTGAAAAGACCTAATCTACGTTTGATAGGTGTACCTGAATGTGACGAAGAGAATGAATCCAAGCTGGAAAATATTTTTCAGGATATTATCCAGGAAAACTTTCCTAACCTAGCAAGGCAGACCAATATTCAAGTCCAGGAAATACAGAGAACACCACAAAGATATTCCTCAAAAAGAGCAACCCCAAGGCACATAATCATTAGATTCATCAGGGTTGAAACGAAGGAGAAAATGCTACGGGCGGCCAGAGAGAAGGTCAGGTTACCCACAAGGGGAAGCCTGTCAGACTCACAGCTGATCTCTCAGCAGAAACCCTACAAGCCAGAAGAGAGTGGGGGCCAATATTCAACATCCTTAAAGAAAAGAACTTTCAACCCAGAATTTCATATCCAGCCAAACTAAGTTTCATAAGTGAAGGAAAAATAAAATTTTTTGCAAACAAGCAAGTACTCAGAGATTTCATTACCACCAGGCCTGCTTTACAAGAGCTTCTGAAGGAGGCACTACGTATAGAGGGGAACAACCAGTATCAGCCACTTCAAAGGACCCATCAGTAAGCTGCATCCAGATCCATCTTACATGCAAGGATATACAGAGACTCAAAACAAAGGGATGGAGGAAGATTTGCCAACCAAATGGAGAGCAAAAAAAAAAAAAAAGCAGTAGTTGCAATTCTCATCTCTGATAAAATAGACTTTAAAGTAATAGAAACTGAAAGAGATAAGAAGGACATTGTATAATGGTAGAGGGATCAATGTAACGGGAAAAGCTAACGACCCTAAGTCTATGCGCACCCAATATAGGAGCACCCAGATACATAGGGCAACTTCTTGGTGACTTGCAAAGAGACTTGGACTCCCACACAGTAATAGTGGGAGACTTTAACATTACATTGTCAATATTGGACAAATTAATGAGACAGAAGGTTAAGAAGGATACCCGGGACTTGAACTTAAACCTCAAACAAGTAAACTTAATAAACATTTACAGAACTCTCTACTCCAAATCCATAAAATATACATTTTTTTTTCAGTAACACATCACATTTATTCTAAAAGTGACCACATGGTTGGGAGTAAATCACTCCCTAGCAATTGTATAGCATTTCATAGGTTTAAATGAAATATTGGTTGGCTGTTTGTTTGTTATTTTCCTCCCTTATTCCTCTCCTGTCTCCATTGTATAACACAATTATTAGTATAAAAAAAGCTTTTAATATCCATTTGTAGACTGCATTCTAGCCTGGGCAATAGAGCAAGATTCCCGTTCTCCCTCCCTTTTTTTTCTTTTTTCTCTTTATTTCATTCTTTTTTTCTTCCTTCTTTCTCTTTTCTCTTTTTCTAAAAAAAAAAGTAAAAAAAAAAAACTCTAAAATGAAAAACCTCTAAAAGAAAAAACTCTGAAATAAAAAAAATTCTAAAATCAAAAAAAATCTAGAAAGAAAAATCTCTAAAATGAAATAACTCTTCGGTCAGCCCATCTTACCAAAGGTGGTCCTTGTGTAGCTGAGGAAACCATGAAGTTAACTGCAAGATGGGTTTTATCATCTTACCAAAGAGGCAAATCCTGGGGCCCTCATCATGTTGGGTTGTAGTTGCCCATATATATATAATATATGTATCAGTAAACAAAAGATTGCCTTCATACTGAGAGTCAGCTGAAATGTTTTCTGACGTTAAAAGTAGGAAAAGAAAATCAAGCATCTCTCTTCTTTGAAACTGCCTTTTGTCCTTCCCCCAAATAGAATATAAGCATTCAGAGGGCAGGAACTCATAGCTGAGAAGACTGAATGAAGTATCTGAAAGGGACTCCTCACCAGAGAGGTCTAGGTCAAGGTGGCCTCATAACATCAATGCCTGATGGGCATGGTGGCATGCCTGTAATCCTAGCACTTTGGGAGGCCAAGGTGGGAGGATCACTTGAGCCTAGGCTTTTGACACCAGCCTAGGCAACATAGTGAGACACCATCTCTACGAGAAAAAATTTTTATTAGCCAGGTGTAGTAGCACATGCCTGTGGTCCCAGCCAATCTGAAAGCTGAGATGGGAAAACCGCTTAATCCCAGGATGTCGAGGCCGAAGTGAGCCATGATTGTGCCACTGTACAATTATGATTGTGCCTGGGTGACAGAGCAAGACCCTGTCTCAAAAAAATAAAAAAGAAATAGAAATAGAATGTGCAAAATAAAATACCAGTAATATTAATATGCAATAATAATTGATAACTGGTATAGTAAGTGACTTATGCCTATTATCTCCTTCAAGCCTCACAGTCACCTCCCGAGGCATTATTAATCCCATATAACGATGAGATAACAGAGGCACAGACGAATTACTTACCTGCCTGAGATCGCATAGTTAAAAAATAGTGTACACACACAAAAGAAAAATACATTTTGCAAAGATACAGATAAAATCACGAATTCATATCAAAACATTAGAGAACTGTCTTTGAGAAGCAAGAGAGAGGGCAGGGGTGGGGTGGAGAGATAAAAGGAAACCCTTAGAACCCGGGGAGGAGGGAAGCTGGCTGTGTGCCTTAGGGACCCAGGTCTGCAGGGCATCGTGATTCGACAGAATAAAGAACTTAACCCCCGGACCCAGGGCCAAATGAAAAAGAAAAAAAAAGTGGATAAAAGTTTTCTGGAATCTCCAAACGGGTCCACAGGAGGGAGACAGTGTGTCGGTACTCGAGGCGTCAGGGAAGCTGGGAGCTCAGAAAGCAGCAAAGGAACTGGAGACTCCTGGGAGTGAAAAAGTAGCAAGGTCAGAGGCAACGGCTCAGAGGGAAACCCCACAGGAGAGCGGAGCCAGGCAGGACCCAGAGGTGTCCTCAGAAGGGCAGATACAAGTTGTTTCCCCCTGCCCACCGCCCCGTTTCTAGAGCTAGTGAAGAAACAAAAATATTGTGGTTTCCTGTGGAAGAGGTCACCTCGGCAACAGGCACTCACCCGCTCCACCCTTTCCGGGCACCATCGCAGTCTCCGAGTCCCCTAACCTGCCTAACTCCACACGCTCCGTGGGGGAGTGGGGTGGGAAGGGCTCCCAGGAGGAAGCTTTCTTTTACTTTCGATCACCACCCTCCGCGGCCTCACTTCCTGTTGAGTGGGCTAGCAAATTCAGCCCGGCTTGAAAAAAACACAAGAGTAAGGAGGAAAACTGTAAAAACACTTCCCTCCAGCAAAAGGGCAGAATCTGGTCTCCAGAGAAAAAGAAAATTCACAACAGAAGGAACTCCGGGGTAAATTTTACTCCTAAAGCAGGAGGACAGAGATGACTCACTCAAACAAGAAATGTTTCCTTTTTAAAGGAACAGATGCCCAATTTCCAACCATTCAGAAGAGGTAGGTGGCAGACAATTCATTGACGTGCAAACTAGAAATCCGAGCGCTGGACATGCTTCACTGGAAAGCATTTATACTGACTCCATTTAGTAATAATAACCCCTGTCGGTGGCAAGTAATATGCCATTCCTCCTTACGAAGGGTCTGGGGGAGAGGGCGTTTCCCTCTGCCTTGATCCAAATCTCAGCACTGAAGCCACAGACCAGCCCTTTCCTCCCTCCCCCAGAACTGAGTAAAGCCAGCCCTGTAGCTGAAATGTAGGTAGATTGTTCACAAAAAAAGGAAGTGTTTTCGCTCCGACGTGCTTGGCTCAGCCCTGCTGAGGGGCTGAGTTCCCATCCTCGGCCATGTTCTCCAGTTTAGTAGTAACCCGTGTCTTTGCAGTATCGAGCCTGGAGTGTTGGTGCTACTGAGTGAGGTCTGTTCCCCAAGCTCTGAGCCCCAGACCCTCCCCTGTTCTCTCTCTCTCTCTCGCTCTTTTTTTTTTTCCGTCTGTTGCCCAGGCTGGAGTGCAGTGCTGAGATCTTGGCTCACTGCAGTCTCCACCTCCTGGGTTCAAGTGATTCTCCTCCTCAGCCTCCAGAGTATCTGGGACTACAGGCACCCACCACCACGGCCGGCTGATTTTTGTATTTTTAGTAGAGACGGGGTTTCACCGTGTTGGTCAGACTGACCAACCCCTGACCTCAAGCAGTCCACCTACCTTGGCCTCCCAAAGTGCTGGGATTACAGGCATAAGCCACCATGCCCAGTCCCTCCCCAGTTCTCTCCCATCTGCTTCTGTTTCCTGAGTGAGTTTTTAAAAAGGGTTTTCTGCCCTTTTGTTTTCACATGTTGTACATTTTATAACCAGAACACCAACAATAACACATTACTTATATGTTACACCTTAACATGAACTATCACTAATTCTCGCAGCAATTCAAAGTATTGTTGTCCCATGTTATAGATGAGGAAACTAATGCTCAAACAGTTACATGGAGTCAAACACAGTCCTGCTGGGCCAAAGACAGGGATATTTCTATGACACACTAACTCCCTTTCTCCAGCACTTGGGATTTGGAATGAATTATGTGGATGGAAGAGCAATAGATTTAAACTAAGAGTGACCGATGCACAAAGGTCAGAATGTCCTTGGTTTCTCAGTCACTTAACAAAAATGGGATGGCCTAATAAAGGCACAAGCTAATACTTATCAAGCCATTTGTGTATGCCACACACGGCCACCTAAACTGGCTCATTTCCACTTCTGAACAGTTCTCAGAAGTGGATGCTACTATTGGTCACATTTTATGAATGAGGACACTGAGGCTTAGAGAGGTTGAAAGACTTGGCCACGCTCATTCAGACAATGAGTGATAGAATGAGCTCTGTTTGTCTCTAAGACCCTGAGTGATTAGTCACTGCCTAAACATGAATGCACAACCATGATCTCAATCTGACCAACGTCACAATTAACTGCAAAATATTTTAAAACATGAGTCTTCAAACTCCAGCTTTGGAACGCTTATCTGAGTAAAAATGTGGGAGATAAAACAGCTGGAGCACTTAGAATAGTGCCTGTGCCTTCTGCAGGTCTCAATAAATAGGATGTGGGTGCAGTGACTCACACTAGTAATTCCAGAACTTTGGAAGGCCAAGGCAGGAGGATCACTTGAGTCCGAGAGATAGAGACCAGCCTGGGCAACATAGGGAAACACCGTCTCTATGGAAAATTTTAAAAAATTAATCAGGTGTGATGGGGTGCGTCTGTTGTCTCCAGCTACTTAGGAGACTGAGGTGAGAGGAAAACCTGAGTGTGGGGAGGTCAAGGATGCAGTGAGCTATGTTCACGCCACTGCACTCCAGCCTGGGTGACAGAGCGAGACCCTGTGTCAATAAATAAATAAATATTCACTACCATGTTATTTAAGCTCACAACATCTCTAAGATGGCTGCAAATTATTAGGCCTACATACAGATGACGAAATTAAATACAACATCAATCAGCTGACCAATGGCAGGGCCAGTGCAAGAACTCAGGAGTGTCTCACTCAAGAGTTCTGCTCTTAGACCCTGTACACATCTCACTGCATGTACCCAGCCCCAGCCTTGCAGATATGGATGAGCTGCTGGAGGCATCTGAGAGGCAGCACTGAGAATGCGGGGAACAGGGTAGGGGTTGGGAGTCTCAGGGCTTCAACTTGTGCCATTTGTAAGGCACTGACCCTAGATTCTCCCAGTCTTAGATCACACACACACACACACACACATATATATATATATATATATATATGAAGAGCTAATAAGTGAATTATGGCCAGGCACGAGAGGCTGAGGCGGGTGGATCACTTGAGAGCAAGAGTTCAAGACCAGCCTGGCCAACATGGTGAAACCCCATCTCTACTAAAAATACAAAAAAATTAGCTGGGCATGGTGGCACGTGCCTGTAGTCTCAGCTACTCGAGGCATGAGAATCACTTGAGCCTAGGAGGTGGAGGTTGCAATGAGCCGAGATGGCACCATTGCACTCCAGCCTGGGTGACAGAGGGAGACTCCATCTCAAAAAAAAATAAAAGTAGTAAGAGTTAATAAGTGAATTATAACCCTCAGGTTGGTTGAATTCCTATTGTGAGGCACAAGGCTCATTATTACTTCGTTTGCTCTAACCAATTTCTCACCCTCATCTTGGGACAGGTGTCTGTGTGACTGTTTATGTCAGAATTAATCATGTGCATGGTCCTTAGTCCCAGGGAAGCTGAAAGACCTGGAGGTGTTGCCAGAGCTGCAGGGACATGGAGAGCTGGCTCCTGCCCAGCACACAGTGAGGACAGGTCTGCTTTGACTCAATCTCCAAGTGGTTTCCATCCTCTTGAATCTCAGATCTGAAAGCAGATTTGGACCTGTAAGTGTCCCTAAGAAAGCCAAGAAAGACCCGCCCTCAGCTTAACTGCAACACACCTTTCCCATTCATCTGGATGTGACACTCTTCAAAGATTGACAGTGAAACCAAAATCCCCTGAATGTGCATGCCCTTTGTTGCCAACTTGGGAGATTGTATGTAACTAACACACGGGCCAGGGTGGTGTCGTTTGTAGATTCGATGGGGCCACTCCTTCCTCCTTGACTCTCTGGCTGCTGGCCTTGGCTACTGCCTTAGACGACTCCTCCAGAGTGTGGCAAGGGAAGGGAAAAGAGATTCCATTCACATCTGTCTCATTCCTTTCTGGGCCTTGTAGGGAGAGACTCAAAGAGTTGTTTATGACAAAGATTTTAGCAGCTGGGGTTTTAAGTTTTTCTTTTGGTATTGAAATGATTAGACCTCAACCTGTATATTCTGCAGCTTGTTGATTGCCAACACCTACCCCTTCCGCTTTCTCAAAAAAGCTACTGCAGACAAGAACCCATACTACAGATTTAGAAAGGAAGAAGTGGTGTTTGTTGGTCTCTGATTCCAATATTCATGTCACCGACCTAGTTTTTCCAGAATTTTCTTTTTTTTTTTTTGAGATGGAGTCTTGCTCTGTCGCTAGGCTGGAGTGCAGTGGCACAATCCCGGCTCACTGCAACCTCCACCTCCTGGGTTCAAGCAATTCTTCCACCTCAGCCTCCCGAGTAGCTGGGACCACAGGCGCGCGCCACCACGCCCGGCTAATTTTTGCATTTTTAGTAGAGATGGGGTTTCACCATGTTAACCAGGATGGTCTCGATCTCTTGACCTCGTGATCCGCCCACCTCGGCCTCCCAAAGTGCTGGGATTACAGGCGTGAGCCACTGCGCCCGGACCCCCAGAATTTTCTTAAAGGTTTGGGCATAGAAGAGGTGAGAATCCTCAATAGTCTTGAGGCAGTATGTGCCCATACCCAAGAAATGGGGCACCTCAAACCCTAAGGTTAAGTATCAAAAATCACCTTTTTAAATGTATTAATTGTGGTAAAATATATAAACCATAAAATGTACCATTGTAACCAGTTTTAAATGGCATCAAGTACATTCACGTTGTTATACAACCATTTCCACCACCGAGGAATCACTTTTAATGATATCATAACAGTGCATTTGTTAAGCACTGTGCAGTTTTAAAAGTTTTAAAGCATTTCCCTTATTTTATCTCATTAGATCCTCACTGGTAGCAACATTTTTTGGTCTAAGGGGTGGAAGGGCATATGTCTTACAGACAGGAAGACATTAAGGAAACGAAAGCTCAGAAAAGCGAAGTGACTCTGAAGGGCCTACATAGCTACTGAACCTACATATAGCACTAGTGACTGTTTCTTTAAAAAAAAAAAATAAGGCTAGGTTCAGTGACTCTGAGCACCTTGAGAGGCCGAAGTGGGAGGATCACTTGAGCTCAGGAGTTCAAGACCAGCCTGGGCAACATAGTGTGTTTACCAAAAATCAAAAAAAATTAGTCGGGTGCGGTGGTGCAGTGGTGGTACACACCTGTGGTCCCAGCTACTCAGGAGGCTGAGGCATGAGGATTGCTAAAACCCAGGAGTTTGAGGCTGTAGTGAGCTATGATTCCATCACTGCACTCCAGACGGGGTGACAGAGTGACAGCCTGTCTAAAAAAAAAAAAAAAAAGCAAATATTGGGAGGGTAATTCCTTGAAACGGATATTTTCTCCATTAGGCTTCACCCCTCACTTTCTGTAAAGAAAATTCCTTATTTTTTCTCCATAAAAAGAGGATTTTAAGAATGTCTGTAGCAGTAACAAAACACATTCACTAAAAAATGAATTAGCCGATTATTTCTTTCCTCGAAACTGTTAGTGATGATAACACTACGTATTCTCAGTAGATGTAGAAGATGAGTTTTAAAATTAACTTTTGTGGTTTGCAACATTATGACACAAAATCTTAATTTCTGAGGAAATGAGTCATCTCTCACCTGATATGACATGTCGTTGTGGGGGACCAGATATTCTTTGAGTTCTCTTTTTCAAAAGATACAGTTAAGAGTGAAGAGACAAACCACAGAATGGAAGAAAATGTTTGCAAAACAAAAGACTGTTACCCAAAAGTATACAAAGAACTCTTAAAACTCAACCATCACGGGTTGGCAAATCATGAGGTTAAGAGATCGAGACCACCCTGGCCAACATATTGAAACCCCATCTCTACTAAAAATACAAAAATTAGCTGGGTATGGTGGCACTTGCCTGTAGTCCCAGCTACTTGGGAGACTGAGGCAGGAGAATTGCTTGAACCCAGGAGCCGGAGGTTGCAGTGAGCTGAGATAGTGCCACTGCACTCCAGCCTGGCGACAGAGCGTGACTCCATCTCAAAAAACACCTCACCTATACTGTTATCCAAAAATATACGAAGAACTCTTAAGACTCAACAATAAGAAAACAAACAACCCAATTGAAAAGTGGGCAAGAGATCTAAACAGACACCTCACCAAAAAGAGATACAGATGGCAAATAAGCATATGCAAAGATGTTCAACATCATATGTCATTAGGGAATTGCAAAATAAAACAAGAGCTACCACTACTTACCTGCCAAAATTACTAAAATTCAAAACACTGACACCACCAAACACTGGCAAGGATGTGAAGTAACAGGAACTCTCATTCGTTGCTTGTGGGAATGAAAACTCATGCAGACACTTTGGAAGAAGTTAGCTTTTTGTTGTTGTTGTTGTTGAGGCGAAGTCTCACTCTGTTTCCCAGGCTGGAGTGCAGTCGTGGGCATGACCTTGGCTCACTGCAGCCTCTGCCTACCAGGTTCAGGTGAGTCCCCTGCCTCAGCCTCTCAAGTTGCTGGGACTACAGGCATGTGCCATCACACAGGGTATTTTTAGTAGAGACTGGGTTTCTCCATGTTGGTCAGGCTGGTCTTGAACTTCAAGTAATCCACTCGCCTTCGCCTCCCAAAGTGCTGGGATTACCGGTGTGAGTCACTGCACCCAGCCTTTTTTTTTTTTTTTTTTTTTTTGAGACAGAGTCTCACTCTGTTGCTCAGGCTGGAGTGCAGTGGCGCAATCTTGGTTCAGTGCAACCAACCTCTGCCTCCCAGGTTCAAGCGATTCTTCTGCCTCAGCTTCCCGAGTAGCTAGTATTACAGGCACGCGCCACCACGCCCAGCTCATTTTTGTATTTTTTTTTTTTTAGTAGAGATGGGGTTTCATCATGTTGGCCAGGCTGGTCTTAAACTCCTGACCTCAGGTGATCCCGCCTTGGCCTCCCAAAGTGCTGGGATTATAGGCATGAGCCACCACACCTGGCCAAAGCATACGCTTAACACAAGATCCAGCAATCACATTTCTAGATATTTACCCAAATTAGTTGAAAACTTATGCTCATGCAAAAACCTGCACCTGAATGTTTATACCAGCTTTATTTGTAATTCATAACTGCCAAAAGTTGGAAGCAACCAAGATGTCTCTCAATAAATGAATGGATAAACTATGGCACATCCATACCATAGATTATTATTCAGCAATAAAAAGAAATGAGCTGTCAAACCATGAAAAGACGTGGAAGAGCCTTAAATGAATATTACTATGTGAAAGAAGCCAGTCTGGAAAGGCTACATACTGTATGAGTCCAACTATGTGACATTCTGAAAAAAACTATAGTGACTGCTAGGGACTCAGGGCAGGAAGGGTGAGCAGGTGCAGCAAAGGGGATTTTTGAGGAAGGGAAATTATTCTGTATAATATTGTAATGGTTCTACATGGGATTATTTATTTGGCAAAACCAATAGGATGTATAACACCAAAAGTGAACCCTAATGGAAACCATGGGACTTCAGTTCGGAATAACTTATTGATGGGATTCAGGACATGCTACCACAAAATATGGCACCATGACTGATAGGGTTTGGATTTGCGTCCGCACCCAAACTCCTGTCCATTTGTAATTCCCAATGTTGGAGGCGGGGCCTGGTGGGGAGGTAATTGGATCATGGGGATGGTTTCTAATAGTTTAGTGCCATCCCCCTAGTGCAGTTCGCATGATAGAGTTCTCACAATATCTGGTTGTTTAAAAATGTGTGGCACCGGCCAGGCGCGGTGGCTTATGCCTGTAATCCCAGCACTTTGGGAGCCGAGGTGGGTGGATCACCTGACATCGGGAGTTCAAGACCAGACTGACCAACATGGAGAAACCCCATCTCTATTACAAATACAAAATTAGCCAGACGTGGTAGCACATGCCTGTAATCCCAACTACTTGGGAGGCCAAGGCAGGAGAATTGCTTGAACCTGGGAGGCGGAGATTGCGGAGAGCCGAGATTGCGCCATTGCATTCCAGCCTGGGCAACAGAGAGAGACTCCGTCTCAAAAAAAAAAGAAAGTAAAATTTGTGGCACCTCCCTGTTCTCCTGCTTCCTCTTGCTCCGGCCCATGAGATGTCTCACCTCGCTCCCCCTTTGTCTTCCACCATAATTGTAAGTTTCCTGAGACCTCTCCAGAAGCCGAGCAGATGCCAGCATCATGCTTCTTATACAGTCCGTGGAACCATGAGCCAATTAAACTTCTTTTCTTTATAAATTACCCAGTCTCAGGTATTTCTTTATAGCAATGCAAGAATGGACTAACACAATGACATACTGAATATTTTAAGCTGAAGGAATTTGCAAAAGCAGCATGTGCAGAAAGGGTTTTCTGACCTTCTTCTGAAGCCAGGTCATAAGCCCCTGAGGTGAGAGATGCCCTCCCTATACCTGGTGGAAAGGAGCGTCCTCATCTCTGAAGACGAAGGAACACAGAGGAATCTAAACAAATAGGCCTTGATAAGCTTCTGCCAGTGGGCTACACTTAATTCAAACTCTTTGCTCTATCATATTCTCCACGACTGTCCACCCTTTACCAAACCTACATCAAACTGTAACTGCTTCTTGGAGTCTTCATTTCCTTATAAAGGCTTCCATGTCACATAAAACTTACATTAAATATGTTTATGCACTTTTATCTTATTAATCTGTCTTTTGTTATAGGGTTCTCAGCCGTGAACAGATTTGTCCTCCCCTACAATATCAGTAATGGTTCATCACTTGTAACAAATGTGCTGCACTAACACAAGATGTTAATAACGGGAAAGTGTGGGGGAGGGGGAGAAGAGTGAGGGACAGAAGGTATATGGGAACTCTCTACTTTCTGCTCTTTCTTTTTTTTCTTTCTGAGACAGCGTGTTGCCTATCGCCCAGGCTAGAGTGCGGTGGTGTGATCTCAACTCACTGCAACCTCCGCCTCTCAGGCTTAAATGATCCTCTCGCCTCAGCCTCCCAAAGCCAAACTGATTAAGCTAATCTGTTAAGACTCAACAATATTCAGGCAGAGAAGGGCCAAAAAAAGAAAAGAAAAAAAAAAAAGACTCAACAATAAGGAAACAACTGGATTGAAAAGTGGGCAAGAGATCTGAACAGACACCTCACAAAAAGATATGCAGATGGCAAATAAGCATATGAATAAGCTAGAGTGCGTGCCACCATGCCCAGCTAATCTGCTCTATTTTTCTCCACATCTAAAACTGTTCTAAAAAAAAATCTATTAATTTTTTAAAGTTTCAAACTCTATTCTCACTTGATACGTGGGTAAAGATGACAATGAAGTGAAGTGAAAAAAGGATGGTCTTTATCATAAATAATGACTGATCAACAAGCTAGCCATATAAAAATAAAATGAACCTTGATTTCCTACTCACACAAAATTCAAACTCGGATAGTCAATCTAAATATAAAAAGGAAGCAATTGGCCACGCACGGTGTCTCATGCCTGTAATTCCAGCACTTTGGGAGGCCAAGGTAGGAGGATCACCTGAGGTCAGGAGTTCAAGACCAGCCTGACCAACATGGCAAAACCCTGTCTCTACTAAAAGTAAAAAAATTAGCCGAACATGGTGACGGGCGCCTGTAGTCTCAGCTACTCGGGAGGCTGAGGCATGAGAATCGCTTGAACCCAGGAGGCAGAGGTTGCAGTGAGCCAACGTCATGCCACTGCACTCCAGTCTGGGCAACAGAGTGAGACTCTGTCCAAAAAAAAAAAAAAAAAAAAAAAGAAAGCAACAAAACTTTTATGAAAAATCCTAAGAGAATGTCTTTATGATACTGGAGTAGACAAAACTCAAAAAGGCCACAAAAAGTGCTGACCGTAAGGGAAAGAAATCATCAACAGGACCATTTGACAATTAAGAGCTGCTGTTCAGAAAAATGATACAATTAAGAGACTGAAGAGGCAGGCTAGAGAATAAGGGAGGAAATGCTATGATACGGAGCAATCTCCCACGTGTGTTGGCAAGTGAAAAGGGGATGTGGCAGAACCGCATGGATCCAACGATGAACAGATACAGATAAAAAGAGTGACCACTAGAAATCACACAGTGTGTCTCCTCTGCATCTCAGCCCTTTAATATCATAGACCAACAGTTTCAAAGTGAAAACCCTTTCACTGATTTTCTGAAGGAACATTTGCATCTTGTTTTAAGGTGGTTATTAACTGAAAGTCTCACTCAGGCTGAAAACCTAAACAGATGATGATGTCGCCTCCATTGTCAGCTGCATCCCCCACCTCATCTGGACGGACATTCACTCAGCACTCCAGGTGGATGCTCATCAAAGCGCCCCTCTGCCGGGGGCCTTACTGCAACCAGCAACACTCAGGGACCCCAGCACTCGATCCACCCGCAGGGTGTGGCTCCTCAGAATTTTCTTGTCCTACTCCCTATTATATTGTTCTGGATATTTTTCTTTATCTGCTTAATTACCGAAATGGTAGAAAAGAGAGAGATTTAAATACCATACTAAGGAAGTGGAATGTTTGAAGCCTCAAAAGTCAAGGCTGTCATTCATTAAGAAGTTGTGCTGGCCAGACACCAGTAACTCACACCTGTAATCCCAGCAATTTCTCACACCTGTAATCCCAGCAATTTCTCACACCTGTAATCCCAGCAATTTGGGAAGCCAAAGCAGGCCACTTGAGGCCAGGAGTCCAAGACCAGCCTGGTCAACATAGTGAGACCCCCATCTCTACTAAAAATACAAAAATTAGCCAGGAATGGTGGCATGAGCCTGTAGTCCCAGCTACTCGAGAGGCTGAGGCAGAAGAATCACTTGAACCTGGGAGGCAGAGGTTGCAGTGAGCCGAGATCAAGCCACAGAGTGAGGCTATGACTCAAAAAAATAAATTAAATAAATTAAAATGTTTTTAAAAAAAGGTTGTGCTAATGAGGATTCTCAGAGAAATCAAGCAACCCCTGGGGAAATGCGGAGCTGAGGGTCAGGTCAGAGACAGAAGGCAGGAGCCTTCGGCCTGGGCCCAGTGGGCTCTCAGTAGGCTCCAGAAGCAACCTGTAATTCATGTACATGCAGTTAAAAGAAAAGTCTCGCCCCGATGTCCCAGTGTCCACAGACACACATCCTCAATAGCCTAGACAACTTTAGAATCAAATTGATTTCTTCCTAAAATTATTTATTTATTTATTTTGAGATGGAGTCTCACTTTGTTGCCCAGGCTGGAGTGCAGTGGCACAATCTCAGCTGACTATAACCTCTACCCACTGGGGTTGAAGTGATTCTCCTGCCTCAGCCTCTCGAGTAGCTGTGACTACAGGCGCCCGACACCTCGCCCAGCTAATTTTTGTATTTTTAGTTCAGATAAGGTTTCACCATCTTGGCCAGTCTGGTCTTGAACTCCTGACCTCATGATTCACCTGCCTCAGTCTCCCAAAGTACTGGGATTCCTGGCGTGAGTCACCATGCCTGGCCAGTTTCTTCCTAAAATTCTAACCAAATCTTACCCAAGGGCAATTGCAGCTCCTTTCTTTCTCCTCCCCCCACCAAAAAAGTTCCAGAAAACATTGAAGGTCAAAGGAGAACATTTTACTGGCATTCCAGTTGACACGACGTCTGGAATTCTGCAGCCAGAACAGACTTTTAGCAAACTGGTCTGGGAGGGTTGGGATCTGAGTAGGACTTGTAGCTCACATTTTTTCAAAGCTGCAGGACAGAGCCTGGTGTGGTGGAATGGTGAGAACACAGGCTGACGAGTCAGGAAGCTGAACTGGGGGTGAGGCTGGCCAGTTCAGCTCTTGGTCCAACTTCCACATTTCCAAATGTGGGAAATTAGACTAGAGAATGTCTAAGAACGCTTTCTGTCCAAGCATTTGATGGTTGCATGATAATAGGTTTTTTTCATTCAAGTTCTCGTCTTGTTTTTCTTCTGCAATTCTAGTGTGTGTGGGGGGTGGGGATTGCACTTTCAGTACTGAGACAATGGCATAGATTCACTTTTCCCTGCATCTCCCCTCTAAGTGCACCTAAATACCTGGGAATAAATCAACAGACAATTACACAACAACCCTGAGATGGGGGAAGTAGAGGCAGACTGGCTGGGGACCCAGAGGCAGGAACAACACCCTGTTTTGTTCCTGGACTGTCTTATTCTCACACTTGCCAGACTGAAAACTAAAGAAGCCTGCAATCCAGAACCACCAACAGGCCTAAATTAAAAAGAACAAATAAAGAAAAGCAACAAAAAGAAAAGCCTGCTGTCTCTGGCCAAAGGACCAGGAAAGGGCAGCCAAATGGAAAACCCAGCAGGGAGACAGATGCCCATGATTCACACCTGGGCAAGGACAGCTGACCTGGCCTGTAGCAGTGGGGGATAGCAAGAGCTGCCTGGGACCCATGCCTCACTCCAAACCCGGAGCCGTGGCAGGCCACCCTGGTGGTCCCCTGGGTCCATGATGAGGAAGCGGGGAATAGCAGATGATGAGGTTGCAACCAGACTCAGATTTCTAGGTTTGTTCGTGCCACTTCGGTTGGTTATCAAGTCCAGCTAAACCTCCTCATGGCCGGACGCAGTGGCTCCCCCTGTAATCCCAGCCCTTTGGGAGGCCGAGGTGGGCAGATCACTTGAGGTCAGGAGTTCGAGACCAGCCTGGCCAACGTGATGAAACCCTGTCTCTACTAAAAACACAAAAATTAGCCAAGTGTGGTGGTGGGCATCTGTAATCCCAGCTACTCAGGAAGCTGAGGCACAAGAATCACTTGAACCTGGGAGGCAGAGGTAGCAGTGAGATTGAGCTACTGCACTCCAGCTTGGGTGACAGAGCGAGACTCTGTTTCAAAAAAAAAACACAAAAACAAAAAACCTCCTTGTGAGGTCAGGTCAATCAATCGGTGGCACAATCCAGATCTTAGATGGTGGATTCCTGGGGATGGAATGCATCTGATAATGGCCCCAGATTTGTGGCCCAAGATAAGCCACACATCAATGGACCCAAGCATGTGGCCTGTATGATGGATGCCCTGTGCTATCACCCCCAAGCATCAGGGATGGTTGAGTGTTTTAGCAGACAATTAAAGGACAGGGTTAAGTGATTGACGGGAGAGCATAAAATAACCTCAGCACGGACTACGCATCTCAAGGGAACAGTCTGGGGTCTCAGTGCGGCAATTCCTCAAAGGGGCAGTTAACGTTTGCACTGCATATTTGATCAAGCTGTCTACCGGCTTCCTTCGATTGCACAGCCTCAGTGTCTCTAGAGAACCTACAAGGACCCCACCCCCGCACTCCACATCCCCTTCAATTCCTTTCTAAAGACTCAGATAGGTGAGAGATTAGAATAGCTATTAAATAACAAGGCGTGAGAGACAGTAGCCCTCTTCGTCAGTTATCTCTTTGGTGCTGAGCATGGGTTTTTTTGCCTGCAAACAATAATCACTATCAACTTGAGGCTTCTAATTCAATGTTTTCCATAAGGTGGCTGTGTGGCCTTGCCTGGTTATTTTCAAGAGATGAATATCAGTGTATAGATGATAAACTTTTTTTTTTTTTTTTTTTGAGACAGAATCTTGCTCTGTTGTCAGGCTGGAGCGCAGTGGCGCAATCTTGACTCACTGCAACCTCCGCCTCCTGGGTTCAGGCGATTCTTCTGCCTCAGCCTCCTGAGTAGCTGGCATTACAGGTGCGTGCCACCACGTCTGGCTAATTTTTGTATTTTTAGTAGAGACAGGGTTTCACCATGTTGGCCAGGATGGTCTCGATCTCTTGACCTTGTGATCTGCCCACCTTGGCCTCCCAAAGTGCTGGGATTACAGGCCTGAGCCACCGTGCCTGGCCAGAAGAGAAACTTTTTTGAGCCAACAGAGGACCCAGGCCAGATTACAGCCCACCTCCCTGAGGATAGATGGAAGATGCTACCCTTGCCCATGTCACAGTGGATGGGGAAATTCCCACAACTGATAGGACCTGAGCACCTATGAACCCATAAGCCAGGGTACAGAGGAGGAAGAGGTGAAAATATAACCTTCCTTCTCTTTCTCCTACAGAATAGACTGTGTGACTTACAAGTCACTAAATTTATTGATATGCCTGTCCCAGGCAGTTCCCCCACTTAATCTGACAAAATGCTGGATGTGTCTCCACAAATAAATATTTTGTTCCTGTGCCACTGAATGCTGCAAACAAACATTTCTGTAAACATGGATTTTTCTGGTACCTAAGCTACCCCAACTGGATTAATCTGTCCACGATGCAATGCTGTGGCTGGACTCCGACACTGCAGGAGCAGAACACATTTCGAGATGTCAGCTTGCTCCCGCCCAAGTTGAAGGCAACTGGAACATTTGGGGGAAAGGGGGTTGGAATCTACCATCAGGGCTATTATGGCCTCCTTAGGGGAGACATTTGCTCCCATCTTACATGGACTTTTCAATTCCACTTAAGGATTTTCCTCAACAGGAGAGACTTCTGCCTGTTGACCCCTGTGGTAATTAACGACATTTACACTCTCAGCACTATATGTGTTCCCTTGGAGTATTATTTCTTTTATAAAAAGCATGCCTATAGCAATCGCGTTCATTATTACTGGGATTAAAAAAGCATGCCTGGCCAGGCACAGTGGCTAACACCTATAATCCCAGCACTTTGGAAGGCTGAGGCAGGTGAATCACTTGAGGTCAGGAGTTTAAGTCCAGGCTGGCCAACATGGTGAAACCCCATCTCTACTAAAAAAAAAAAAAAAAATACAAAAATTGGCCTGGTGTGGTGGTGGGCACCTGTAATCCCAGTTACTCGGGAGGCTGAGCTGGGAGAATTGCTTGAACCTGGGAGGAGGAGGTTGTAGTGAGCCAAGATAGTGCCACTGCACTGCAGCCTGGGCAACAAAGGGAGACTCTGTCTCAAAAAAAAAAAAAAAAAGCATGCCTTCACTTCCCTTCCTCCTACCAATGTAACATGCACATATGGGGCATTAATCAGAGATTTCCCCCGAAGACCCAAACAGCCTCTCTTGTTGAGCATATTGTACTATACCACGGAAGACAGGAACTCAAAAACTGGGCAGACCTTGGTTACTTGTGGTTACTGCCAAGTGACATTACCAACTCTCTGTTCAAGGATGGACTCCAGGCTGGGCGCAATGGATTACGCCTGTAATCCCAGAACTCTGGGAGGCCAAGGTAGGCGGGTCACAAGATCAGGAGTTCAAAACCAGCCTGGCAAACATGGCGAAACCCCATCTCTACTAAAAATACAAAAATTAACCGGACATAGTGGCAGGCACCTGTAATTCCAGCTACTCGGGAGGCTGAGGCAGGTGAATGGTTTGAACCCAAAAGGTGGAGGTTGCAGTGATCCAAGATCACACCATTGCACTCCAGCCTGGGCGACAAGAGTGAAACTCCATGTCAAAAAAAAAAAAAAAAGGCGGACTTCAGGCAATTACCACTGTTGGGTCATTAACTAGAAAACACTGTGCACAACATTTCTTTGACCCTCACTGAGGTCATGAATGATGCTGCTTCAGCTTGGGAGGCACAACGGACAAGCCACAGTTCCTTAGCCTATCTAGTGTTGAATAAGTTCGTAGTCCTTGACGTCCTGCTGACCAAGCAGAGGCCCATGCAACTGGAAACACTCATGTTGCCTTTGATCAGTGAGAATGGCAAAGTAAAACAGTTCATTGTCAGGCTTAGGGAAAAAAAAGCCTCTCTCTCTAAAGCAGATTCAATGGGCTATGGGAACTCATGGTCACAGTGCTGCTCATGGTTGCATTCTAGATTGCAGGCAGGCTTGATCATCCCACCTGGAGTGATTGTAATCCTGACCATGATCCATTGTAACTGCAGAATAGTAAGCTGGGTCCTAACACAGACCCTCAAAATCCAACCCATTCGGGTCCATGATGGGGTAGGCTATGTTTCTTGCTGGGGCTCAGAAAAATCAATGGATGGAGTTGAGGAATTAATTGGGCTCCAGACCAAAATCCTATGTACTATCATCTGTCAAGCCCAGCCATAGGCAATTACAAAGGCTTTACCTGGCAGACCAAACAGGGGGTTGCTGCCCCCTGTCCCCCACCCCAGCAACAGAGTTGAACAGACTTAGGGGTGCATAATCCATGTGTGGCAGGCCCTTGAAGGAGCAGCAGTCAGGACTCAGCCCATCGCCTCCTGCACACCTCAGGAAGGCCATGATGTTATGCACATTCAACTAACTTACCAAATCACCTAACTTGTTAAATTGTCCAGGCCCTCCAAAACAATGTGGAGCAATACATTAATAATGACATTATCACGTTCCTGAGTTTAATGAGAAGTCTTCCAAAATTTCCTAATTAATACAATTTTTGATTTGGGCTTCTAGTAGATATTTTTATCAAGTTAGGGACTTTTCCTTACCTTTTAGGTTCCTGGCATTTGATAAAAATCAGAAACGGGCATTGGGGCCGGTGGCTCATGCCTGTAATCCCAGCACTTTGGGAGGCCGAGGCGGGTGGATCACAAGGTCAGGATTTCGAGACCAGCCTGGCCAAGATGGTGAAACCCTATCTCTACTAAAAATACAAAAATTAGCTGGATGTAGTGGCGCGCACCTGTAATCCCAGCTACTCAGGAGGCTGAGTCAGGAGAATCCCTTGAACTCAGGAGGCAGAAATTGCAGTGAGCCAAGATAGCACCACTGCACTCTAGCTTAGGAAACAGAGCAAGACTCCGTTTCAAAAAAAAAAAAAAAAAAAAAAAAGAAATGTTAGGATCTTTTGAGATAATTAAAGGATTATTCTGTCTCAGTTTCTTAAAAGTAAATTATTTACATTATGCTTGTGGATTCAAGGCTACGTGCACCTTGCAAAGTCAGTTGGGAAATTTTTCTTCTATATTCCGTATCTGCCTCAATAACAGAAATTTGCTTGTATATAAGTTGACTGTTCATTGCTTTTTATTAAATGGAAATTAGGTATTGGCCTTTTTATATATAGGAATCTTTTTCTATTGCTTTATCAATTTTATTTTATTGTGGTAAGAACATTTAAGTGAGATGTACCCTCTTAGCAAATTTTTAAGTGTACAATACAGTGTTGTTGAATGTAGGGACAATGTTGTGCAGCAGATCTCTAGAACTTACTCATCTTGCTTAACTAAAACTGTATGTTTCTTGACAGGAAACTCCTCATTTCCACCCTCCCCAGCCCCTGGAAACCACCATTCCACTCTTTGAGTATAAGATTTTGACTACTTTAGATACCACATGTAAGTGAAATCACGCAGTATCTGTCTTTCAGTGACTGGCTTATTTCACTTAGCACAATGTCTTCAAGATTCATCCATGTTGTCACATATTATAGAATTTCCCTCTTTTATACGGCTGAATAATATTCCATTGTATGTGAATACCACATTTTCTTTCCCCATTCATGTGTCAATGGATATTTAGGTTGTTTCCACATCTTGGCTACTGTAAATAGTGCTGCTATGACCATGAGAGTGTAACATACTTAGAAATCAGGAAGTGTGATGCTTCTAGCTTTGTTCTTCCTCAAGACTGATTTAGCTATTTGTGGTCCTTTTTATACTTTAGTGGTTTTTTCTGTTAAACGAAAAAGTCTATTGGGATTTTGATAGGGATCACACCAAATCTGTAGATTGCTTTAGGTAGTATATGCGGTAGAGTGATGTGTTTCCCCTAAAACTCATATGTTGAAACCTAATCCCCAGTGTGTTGGTATTTGGAGGTGGGACCTTTGGGAGGTGATTAGGTCATGAAAATAGAGCACTTATGAATGGGACTAGTGCCTTACAAAAGAAATCCCAGAGAGCTCCGCTAGATCACCCTAATTCCATGAGGACACATGGAGAAGATGGCCATCTACGAACCAAGAAGTGGCCTCTCACCAGACACTGAATCTACTAGCTCCTTGATCTTAAACTTCCTAGCATCCAAAACTGTGAAAAATGAATTTCTGTGTTTTGTAAGCCACCTAATCTATGGTATTCTGTTTTAGCAGGCTGAATGGACTAAAGCACTGTATATGCGTGAATTAATTTCTGAGCTGTCTCTTCTGATGGCCTACGTGTTTGTCTTTATGCTATTCCCATGCTGTTTCGATTACTATAGCTTTGTAATGTATTTGAAACATATTATGAATTCCATATATGAAAAGCTTACAACTAACATGATACTCAACAGTGAAAATTTTCTTATATATGGTCTTGATGATGTTGAGACTCTTTCTATTCCCAGTTTGTTGAAAGTTTTTATCACAAAAGTGTATTGAATTTTGCCAAATGCTTTCTTTGCATCTATTGAGATGATCATGCGATCATCAGGGATATTGAGCTGCAGTTTTCTTTTCTTGTGGTGTCTTTGTTTGGCTTTGGTATCAGGATAACGTTGGCTGATAAAATGAATTTGGAAGTGTGGCCTCTTCTTCAGTTTTTAAGAATAGTTAAGAGGAACTGACATTAATTCTTCTTGAGATGTTTGGGATAATTCACCTGTGAAGCCATCTAGTCCTGGACTTCTTTGTTTTGGGAACGTTTTTGATTATTGATCAGACCTCCACATTAGTTAGAAGTCTGTTCAGACTTTCTATTTCTTCATGATTCAGTCATGGAAAGTTGGAAGGTTTTAGGAATTTATTAATTTCTTCTAGATTATCCAGTTTGTTGGCACAGTCTCGTTCATTGTAGTCTCGTGATTCTTTTTATTTCTGTGGCATCAGTTATAATGTCTCCTCTTTCATTTCTGATATTGTTTATTTGAGTCCACTCTCTTTCTTACTTAGTCTAAGGATTTGTTGATTTTGTTTATCTTTTCAAAAAACCAATTCTTTTGTTATTCTTTTAAAAATTTTGTTGATTTTTTTCTATTGCTTTTCTATTCTCTATTTTCTTAGTCTGTAATCCTTGCTGTTTTTCTTCTACTAATTTTGGGCTTAGTTCCTCTTCTTCCTCTTTTGTTCCCTCTCCTTGAGGTACAAAGTCAGGCTGTTTACTTGAGATCTTTCTTCTTTTTCACTGTAGATGTTTATTGCAATAAAGTCTCTCTTAGTACTGCTTTTGCTTAGTACTGCTTTTATCCTGTAAGTTTGGGTATGTTGTGTTTTTCTTTTCATTTGTCTCAAGGTGTTTCTTAATTTCTTTTTTGATTTTTTGGGCCTAATTGTTCAAGAGTGTGTTGTTTCATTTCCACGTATTTGTGAACTTTCTATTTTTCCTTCTGCCATTGATTTTTAGTTTCATTCCATTAAGGTCAGAAAAAATATGTGGTATAATTTCAATCTCTTGAATTTACAAAGACTTCTTTTGTGACTCAGCACATGATCTACCTTGGAGAAAGTTCCATGTGTACTGGAGGAGCATGTGCGTCTGCTGCTGTAGGGTGGAACGTTCTGCATATTTCTGTTCGATCCATTTGGTCTATAATGTTGTTTAAGTCCCCTGCTTCCTTATTGATCTTCTGTCTGAATGTTCTATCCATTATTTAAAGTACAGTGTTGAAGTCTCCTACTATTTTTGTATGGCTGGCTATTTCTCCCTTCAGTTCTGTCATTGTTTGTTTCATATATTTAGGTGTTCTGATACTGAGTGCACATATTTGTAATTGTTATATCTTCATGGTGGATTGATGCATTTTTCATTATGTAATGTACTTTAATGTCTCTTGTGACAGTTTTTTACTTAAAGTCGATTTTGTCTGATATAAATAGAGCCACTCCTGCTGTCTTTGGAATGCCTCGTTCCATCCCTGACAGGAGGCATCATAGTTCAGCTCTTCTAAAGGGGAATGATTCTAATGTTTCTCTGTGGGTAGGGGGAAAAGGAAAAGACAGAAAAATAATAGAATATGTGAGATAATAAATGGGACTTAAGAATTCTTTTCTGTCCTTGCAGACAATGGGCCCCTGAAGGAGAAGAGTGTTCTGGCCAAATCTGCATGCATACACACAGTTCCATCTGCCTGGCTTATGAGGCATTCACATCTAGGCCTTACCTCCCACATCGTAAAAATAAGCCTGAGTAACACGAGTGCTTCAAAAATCTCTGTGAACTAATTTGAGGGGGAAGGGGCACAGAGGCCGAGGTAACTAGAAGGGATCAAAAGTCCCCCAAATGCTCTGAAACTCGGGCGTTGCTCGTATTGGAAAGAGGGGCAAAAGACAGCCAGATCTCAGGAACTTGGTTTCACTTATGAATAGACAAATGCTGTCCCAGCTTGCATCAGAAGCGACCAGGGACAATATCAAAAGTTTCACTATTACGCCGGGCGCGGTGGCTCACGCCTGTAATCCCAGCACTTTGGGAGGCCGACGCAGGTGAATCACGAGGTTAGAAGATCAAGACCACCCTGGCCAACACCGTGAAACCCCGTCTCTACTAAAAAATACAAAATACAAAATAAATTAGCCAGGCGTGGTGGCGCTCGCCTGTAATCCCAGCTTCTCGGGAGGCTGCGGCAGGAGAATCACTTGAACCCGAGAGGCGAAGGTTGCAGTGAGCCAAGATCACCACTGCACTCCAGCCCGGACGATTGAGCAAGGCTCTGTCTCAAAAAGAAAAAAATTTGCACGATTACGCTGCAGTGTGAGCTTCCGGAGACCAAGCTCTGGGAGGATCCGGGTAAGGATTGCTCACCACCCAAGACGCCTCAACAGGGAGGAGCTCCTTTCTTGAAAAGGGAGAAAATTGTCAGACTAGAGGGGAAGGAAACTGAAAGAAGTAACCACGAAGGAAAAGCAAGATGAACTCAAAGCACAATCAATCCAAAGTACCTGAGAATTCAGGAGAAAACAAATTAAAAAAGTAAACTAATACGTGTCTATGTAATTCCTTAAAAGGTTTGTTATGAACCAAAAAGCAAAAATCAAATCAGCCAACAACAGCCAAAAAAAACCCCTAGAAATTAGATGGTCTATCTCATAGAATTATCCAATAGTTGAAGACAAATGCATTTCAAAAAAGTAGGGAAAAGGCTGGGTGCGATGTCTCACACTTCTAATACCAGCACTTTAGAAGCCCAAAGTGGGCGGATTACTTGAGGCCAAGAGTTCGAGACCAGTCTGGCCAACTAGTGAAACCCCATCTCTACTAAAAATACAAAAAATTAGCCGTGCCTACTGTCCCAGCTACTCCGGAGGCTGAGGCAGGAGAATTGCTTGAACCCGGGAGGCAGAGGTTGCAGTGAGCCAAGATTGCGCCACTGCACTCCAGCCTGAATGACAGAGTGACACTCCGAAAAAAAAAAGGAAGGAAGGTAGGAAGAAAGGAAGGAAGGAGGGAGGGAGGGAGAGAAGGAGGGAAGGACAGAAGGAAGGAAGGAAGGAAGAAAGGAAGGAAAGGGAAAAAGAAAAGTAAGGAAAATAAATGTTTCAGTGTTTCATTGTTTCCAGCGCTGGGGTGGCAGTGGATAGTCTGCGAAATTATCTTGTAGATAACCTTTAGGAAATGTTAATGACATCCCATATATTCCAGGCATATTTCCTCAAACAGAGCAAGTTCCCCCACTTGCTCCACAAGACGCCCCAAGCCTCCTCAAGGCTCTTCTGGGTCCTCTGGATTTCAGCTCAGCCTTAGTTTCCTGACAACATCATGTTGTTCCCTCATACTTTTCTCTTTTGCCTCCCCTTCTTGTTTGTTGCCCCCGCTTGGAATACTCTTGCCTCTTTGATATCTCCAAAATGTAAATCCACACACTGTCCACTTCCTCCAGGAAGTCCACCCTGACTGCTCCCACCTAGTATATCTCTTCTGTTCATGTTCTTCTTGCACATTCAGTCAGAAACCTACAGCTGCTCTCCATTTGCCAACAGATTGTTCTCAAAGTTTATATCAAAGTTGTTTGATGAGATTGCGAAATTCCACTTCCCATTTTTCCGCTGGCTGGCTTTTTAACCCATCATGCCTGACATCTAAACCTACTGCTTGATCACTATGCAAGGCTGCCCACAGACTGCTTTGGTGCAGAGACCAAAGACTACTATGCTCAATGTTAATTCCTGTCTCTCCAGGCCAGGATGAAGCCAAAAGACACAGAGCCATCCACTGATGTACAAGGAAATGAATGACTTTAGAAACCAGCATGCTTTCTTGCGGGGAGTGTGTGCAAGCAGGAATAAAACTGTCTACGTATCAAAACGATTCACCAAGCTGTACATTTATAACTTGTGGATTCTTCACTATTTATGTAATGTTTTGATACAAATTTTACACCAGGAAAACCAACATGACTCATTCTTGTCTTCTAATTTTCTACTTTTCCTCCTGGACCTACCTTGCTAGATGTTTTCTTTTCTTTTTCTTTTTTTTTAAACTCTGAAGATCTTCTGGAGAGATGTTTTCATAAAGATAAAGAAAAGGGTCTGGGCAAGGCAGCTCACACCTATAATCCCAGCACTTTGGGAAGCTGAGACAGACAGATTACTTGAGGTCAAAAGTTCGAGACCAGCCTGACCAACATGTTGAAACCCTGTCTCTACTAAAAATACAAAAATTAGCTGGGTGTGGTGGTGGGTCGCCTGAAATCCCAGCTACTCAGGAGGCTGAGATGAGATAATTGCTTTAACCTGGGAGGCAGAGGTTGCAGTGAGCCAAGATTGTGCCACTGCATTCCAGCCTAGGCAACAGAGCAAGACTCTGTCTCCCCCCCCCACAAAAAAAAAAAAAAGAGAGAGAGAGAGAAAGAGAGAAAGAAAAGGATCATACTAGGGAAAAAGAACAAACACAGACACAGTGAAAAGAATCCAAATGGTTAAGAATATGACAAAGAGAATCAGAGACTATGAAAATTTAGTTCAGGGGCATGGGGGTAGAAATAACTTGACGCTGCTTTTCGGCTAAATTTATTCTTCAGTTGAAAACTTCAGTCTGCCCAGGCACAGTGGCTCACGCCTGTCATCTCAGCACTTTGGGCAGCTGAGGCAGATGGATAGCTTGAGCCCAGGAGTTCAAGACAAGCCTGGGAAATATGATGAAACCCCATCTTTACAAAATATGCAAAAATTAGCCAGGTGTGGTGGTGCACGCCTGTAGTCCAGCTACTCGGGGGGTGGGGAGCAGAGGTGGGAGAATCACTTGAGCCTGGGAGGTCGAGTCTGCAGTGGTGCAAGCTTGCAGTGAGCCCAGATCGCACCTCTGCACTTCAGCCTGGGCGACAGAGCCAAACTCTGTCTCTAAAAAACAGAAAAAGAAAAATGATGCCACACCATTCTTCCTGTTTGTTTTGTATTATTATATACTTAAATTCAGAGGGAAGAATGTGCCCTGGAAAGGATCTAGGTGAGCCTTCAGGATCTGCTAATTTTCTTTATTCCCTCACCTCTACTCCCCATATTGCATCACTGGCTTCTTGACAGACACACCTTACAGAATGGAAACTCAGTAGCTGTTTTTAGTATCTTTGCCATGTGAAGAAAGCTTTGGGGTTGTTGAAAAAGCCAAGGCCCCACAATGTAATTTAGGCTCATTGCAAACAGACACTTCTTCCCTCTAAATTCCCTTATGTTGTCAAGTGATTAAAACTCAGAGTTTGCCATGAGTGTCTTCATTCTGCTCCTATTTGCTTGCATTTATTAACCGAATACTCCAGTTCATTATGTATTTCAAAATGGTCTCAATTAATTCAGAAAAAAAGAAACCCTGCCATTTGGGTCTAAGACCTCTTGGCCAGAGTGTATGCTTCTCTGCCCGCCTTACCAAACAAGGAGCATCTCCTTGACCTCTCCTGCGCCTCAGCTCCCCATCCATCTCCCTTCCCCAGTATGGGAAGCTTCAGTCATGTCAGACACAAGGAATTCGGGCTGTATCTCTGCCTCTCTCCTATACACACAGACAACTAAATCTTGAGGACCTCACTCAAAATTTTGATCATTAAAATTTTTTTCTGAGACCAGGTGTGGTGGCTCACACCTGTAATCCTAGCACTTTAGGAAGCCAAAGAGGGTGGATTGCCTGAGCTCAGAAGTTCAAGACTAGCCTGGGCAACATGATGAAACCCCATCTCTTTCAAAAATACCAAAAATTAGCCGGTCATGTGGGCATGCACTCGGGGTCCCAGCTACTCGGGAGGCTGAAATGAGAGGATCATTTAAGCCTGGGAGGGAGACAAAGGTTGCAGTGAGCCAAGATCATGCCACTGCACTCCAGCCTGGGTGACAGAGTGAGACCATGTCTCAAAATAATAATAATAATAATTTTGAAATGCCAAAAAACATAATAACAAATACAAAATTCAGCAGCAATCTTTTTACCCACAGGCATATCCATGTATGTGTGTGTTTGTGCGTGTGTGTGTAAACACGATTTGATCATACGTATAGAGTTTTGTGTCACTTTCTCCCTTTCACCCAGCCTCATTTTCCTCCACCCTCCTTTGAAGACTATCCCTCCATTTATTCACTTTGCCAGCTCCTTTCCTCTGTCACCTGCCTGAGTCCCATCTGCTTGCCTGGATTAGGAGACTTTTTAATAGAATTTTCATGTCGGCTTGCTGCCCTCTGGTGGGCTTATTGGGTTTATCACAAACACTGTGGAATTCACTCTGGCAATGACCACTAACATAAAATACCGATGGTTCTTGGGTGTCACTCTCCCCCTGAGGAATCAGATCTTTGACTTCATGGAGTCAGAAATTTGTTATTGGCTTAGACAACAGAAAAGTGTCTGGAAAATCACCAAATATTTGGAAACAAAATAACACACTTCTAAATAATCCCTGGTTCAAAAAAGAAATCAAAAGGAAACTATGTAATATTTGAATTACATTAAAATCAGAACAAAATATCAAAATGCACAGGATGCTGCTGAAGCAAGGCTAGGGGGAAATTTACGGAACTAAACGCCTCAAAGGAGCAGGGGTGGGAGGGGGCAGGAGGACAGGATTCAACAGGGCATGAGAAATATTTTGGAGTTAATATATATGTTCACTATCCTGACTGCAGTGATAGTTCCACCCATATGTATACAGTCACACATCACTTAATGAAGGGCATAAGTTCTGAAAAATGCATCGTCAGTGATTTCGTCATTATGCCAACATCACAGAGTGTACTACGCAAACCTAGATGGTATCACCTACTACACACTAGGTTATACGGTCTAGACAATTACTCATAAGATGCAAACCTACAGAGCATGTTGCTGTATTGAATATTGTAGGCAACTGTAACACAATGGCAAGTATTTGCATATCTAAATATGTCTAAACATAGAAATGGTACAGTAAAAGCACAGTATTATAATCTCATGAGATCGCTATCATCTATGTGGTCTGTCATTGACTGAAATGGCACATGAATATATATATGAGTGTATTTATATGTCTGTCATATATGTGTCATATATATGTCAAAATGTATCAAATTACATACTTGATGTGCCATTGTTGTATATCAATCATATCTCATTAAAGCTGTTTTAAACGGCATGCAGGTGCACCATCAGGCAGTACAACTCAAGTGCAACTCCTAAGAGAATGCTAAAAGCAGGTATAATTAACAAGCTAATAAAGGGGTAAGATGAACTTTCTAAAATCACTTAATTCATGTAAAAGAAATCAAGAAAGTAGAGAAAAGTGAACTGATGTGACAAATAGAAAACAACTGGAAAGACAGATTTCAGCCCAATTATATTGGTAATTACATTAAATGAAAATAGACTAAATACTATAATTTTAACAAAACTTTCCGGAGTATATTTTTCTATAAGAAAAGAAAAACCTGAACAATACACCAGTTACAGCAGACATAACTCAAGTATAAGAACATCTCAACACCGAAAGTATAAGGATGGAAAAGACGTACCAACTGATATCATTATACCAACATCACAGACATAAAGGAAAAATCCAAATTTAAAATGAGAAATTGACAATCCACAGTCATAGTGTAAGATATTTATGTCGCCTTCTCGATAATGGATAAGAAAGACAGACAAGCAGCGGAGTTATACGAGATTTGAACAACACAATTAACCTTGTCCTAAATAACATAAAATCTTGACCTAAATAACATAAAATCAATTGTTAGTGCCTTTCTTTCCTCTTTCATAAAGTTGCCATAATAATGATTCCTGCACGTGAAGGTTATTATGAGAATCAAGTTAATACATGTAAACTCTTAGAACAGTTCCCGGCATGCAGAGTAAATACATAATAAGTAGGAAGTTAACCAAGAAATAAAATCATAAGTATATTGCTTTTATATAGTGGTTATATAAAAATATGAAATTAGTCAGGCATGGTAGCTCACACCTGTGAGCTCCTAGCACTTTGGGAGGCTGAGGTGGGCAGATCACTTGGGGCCAGAAGTTCAAGACCAGCCTGGCCAACATGGTGAGATCCCCATCTCTACTAAAAATACAAAAAAAAATTAGCCAGGTGTGGAGGCAGGCGCCTGTAATCTCAGCTACTCAGGAGGCTGAGATGAGAATCACTTGAACCCGGGAGGTGGAGGTTGTGGCGAGACGAGATTGCACCACTGCATTCCAGCCTGGGTGACAGGGCGAGACTCTGTCTCAAAAAAAAACAGTAGAATTAAATAACAGAAGAGACTGCTTTAAATGTTCAAAATGGGACCACAGGGAGAGGAACTGGAAGTGGGGTGGTGAGGTCTCCCACTGGTGACTGAACGCTGCGGTCTCCTTCTCTTTCCCAGTCAGGAGTCTCCAGTAATACCTATTCCTTATGCCAACTAGGAAATCACTGCTTCCTGCCAATCATTCATAGTCGGCTCCATTCCCTTCCCAAGGTTCCCAGATAGAAAAGCACATGTGCAGTGAGACTCAGATATCAAAGAGCTCCTTTCTATTATCCTAAAAATCACTGATCTCTAACCCGGGCTCATTTTAGAACTTTCCCTGAACAGCCTGAGCTTCCGTAGTTGAATCGGTAGCTGGACCCCCTCAGATGCTGTCTCCCAGAGCATCCTGGCCTTCAGCGTAAATGGCACCAAATTGCCCACTTCAGTCATTCCTAAATGACATTAACAATGTTTGTCATATTCCTTACCGCTGGTTCTTTAATTTGCTATATTTTTAATTGGCTGCCTTTACTGAAATAAAAATTTGCATCAACAAACTTTTTTAAAAGGACATTTTATATCACTACCACAAATAGAAAAACATTGCATTTGCCACATAAGAGGAACTGTCAAAGTAAATAACATGAGAATGTAACACCGTTACTAAATTCCAGCTAGACACTATTGCCTACTCTATTGTCAAAAAGGGAAAAATGCATGTTTTGAGACATGATAAGATATATTAGTACTGGCCAGGTGTGGTGGTTCAAGTCTGTAATCCTAGCACTTAGGAGGCCAAGGCAGGTGGTCACTTGAAGTCAGGAGTTAGAAACCAGCTGGGTCATTATGGTGAAACCACTTCTCTACTAAAAATACAAAATATTAGCTGCGGATGATAATGCGCTCCCGTAATCCCAGCTACTCGGGAGGCTGAGGCAGGAGAATCACTTGAACCCGGGAGGCGGAGGTGGCAGTGAGCTGAGGTCATGCCACTGCACTCCAGCCTGGGCAACAGAGCGAGACTCCATCTCAAAAAAAAGATATATTGGTACTGACAGTGGGGTTTCTCCTTGATGTAAGGGAATTGTGAAGAATAACTTTTCACTATGTGAGCCATTGTTGTTCAGTGCGTAATGTCTGCGTACCACCCGGTATCCCCTGCGGCTCCTCCACAGTTGTAGGGTCCCGCACTATAGGAAGACAACGCATTTTAGCTCAGAGTTCAGGTCTCCAAACCTTGTCTACATACTTCCGCCATCCACTCATACCAGTCTACAGGGAACAATAACGGATTAATAACCAAAGAGAGGGCGGGTAGATCCCGACTGGCACTGGCTCCACTCAGCCCACTGGTGTCTAGACAGAGCACGGTAATAGTGTTCATCACTTCTCTTTTCCCCAAAGCTCCTCTGGAAATTCCAGGCTTACCTCAATATTCCCAAGATTCAAGTGGCCAACTCGAGGGCTCAGGTTGCCAAGGTCCAACGTCACACGTCCTGAAAGTGGACACACCCGGGGCTGCTCCTGGAAGGAAGCAGAAAAGACAGTGAGTAGAAGCCAATGTCAGTCGCTCTGGCTGGGCCCTCCTTCTCCTCATGACTGGACCAGCCCATATCCTCTGGGCAAGAAATTAAAGCCGTTGTGAGCTAGCAGGGTCAGACTTCTAGAAGCAGCCAGCTGAGGAAAAGGGCCTGTCTTTTACTCCCTGGAAAGCAGTCTGGAGAGGTGGAACCAACCTGGACTTCAGTATCAGACAGATCTGGATTCAAATCCCGACTCTGCCTCTCACTTGCTGAGGAATCTAAACACCTTCTTTTGTTTCACTCAGACTCCATCTTTTCACGTGGAAAAGCTAAGGTTGCTGTGGGAAGTGAGTAAAGCAATATACGTAGTGCTTTAGCTCACAGAGAGTGATGCTCTGTAAATGGTAACTCTCTTGCCCACTGGTATTCCTCAGGCAGCCGCCAGTCACCTTCTTCTGAAGCTGTTGGCGGGGCACAGACAGGAAGCTCAGAACGAATAACCAGCCTTCCAACCAGCTCAGACACAAGGTGAAACAGAAACCAGCAGCTCAGAGCACATGACTTACCTCCTCCAAACCTTTGCTCCAGCCACTGCCACTCCCCAGAGAACGCCCTCCCTGTCTCCTCCCACCCACTGTGGAGGGTGCTCGCATTCTCCACCGTTTATCAGGCACTTGTTTCTTACTGCCTGGCATGGTAAGTTGTCGTTTATTAACTAGTTTCGTTTCTTCTTTGAAAAATAAGTTTTTAAAAAATATATATACCTATCCATACACACAAAGCGGTAGTTGTGTCACTGTATTTATTTATTTGAAGGACTGATTTTTTACAAAGTGAAAACCCCTCCTACGGCCTCTTCAATGCTTCCTTGCAATCACCATTGTTGACATTTTGATTCTTTCAGACTTTTTTCCTAGACTTATAAAGCCATAGTAATTCTTGCTCTGCCACTTACTAGCTGCGTGACCTTGGGCAAGTTACTTAATGTCTCAGTGCCTTCCTTGGCTCATTCATAAAGTAGCTATAATGATTCCTGCATGTGAAGGTTATTATGAGAACCAAATGAGTTAATATATGCAAAATGCTTAGGACAGCTCCTGTAATGCAGAGTAAAGATATAAATACATAAGTAGGAACAAATATTGTGTATATATAGATACATAGATATACACATACATACACACACACATATCACATATACCATTTTATTTACAAAAGCAGGGTGAGTATACTATGCCAATATCAATCATTGTGTTGCATCTCAGCTCCAAATTCACCCCGTCCTGCTTGGTGACACCAAGCTACATCCCATAAAAAGATCTCCTTTCCCAGCCGGCACAATTTTAGGCTTTGTCAGTAGAGGGCGCCACAGGGACGTTGCAAGGCTTAGCAGAGGCCTGGGTTTCTCTTCCGGGTTATGGTGTTTTTCTTCCTGCTGTTACGTTATGGCTGCCAGCAGCTTATAGAACAACACCCAGTGGTGGTCACCTTCAGGGAACTTTGGCAGCCTCCCAGCAGGCAGCTTCCTGCTCACCAGCTGGGGCTTGCCGACTGCAGACAGCTTGAGTGCTCTTGTATCTTTAGCAGGTAGCCTTCTTTTACTAGTGACTAATTCTTCCTATTAAATTTTCCCTTTCAAATTACTAGTGTGGTTTCCATCTCTAACTGGACCCTAACTTTTAGTTCATGCCTACTACCTATCAAATCGCTTGTAAAATTTATTTAACCATTCCCCTAATGAAGGGAATGTGAGTTTTATAGTTTCCAGTTTTGGGCTGTTACACACTGTGCAGTGAACATGTGTTTTCATCTACATGACTATTTTTGAAGGGAAAGAATTCCTGGAAGAGGAATGAATTGCTCTGCCATAGGGTTGTGCAATTAAGTCTTTGAAAAATGTTGCAAAATTGCTCTCCCTATAAGGCTGCACCAATTTGTATTTCCAGTGGTAGAAAAAAGTACCCACTTCCCCTCACCCCCAGCAATCTTTTTTTCTTTAACATTTGCTAATCTTAGGAGTAGTGTCACATTGTTTTAGTTTGTTTTGTGCAATTACTAAGGAGAGTGAACATTTTTTCATAACTTCATTGTCAATTTTTATTTCTTCTGTGAAACACTTGTTCATATTCCTTATTCATTTTTTAGTTGGACTGTCACTTTTTTCTAATTCATAGAAATTCTTTGTTGATTCATTCCTAAAAGTATGCGTAGTTTTACAAATTTCATTAAGAGCCTTCATTCTTAGTTATGTAGCAAATATTTTCCCCTGATTCATGTCTTTTTTTATGTGATAAAATATACATAACATAAAAGTTACCATTTTCATCATTTTAAGTGTACAGTTCAGTAACATTAAGTACATCGATATTGATGTGTAATCACCTGACTTCAGTCTTCATCTTCCTAACCTTCATGGTATGTCTTTAAATGCATTCTTTGCGTCTTATATTATACAAAAGTTTTACATTTTTATCTACTCGAATTTATCAACCTTTTCCTTTATGACTTCTGGCCTTCAGTAGGGGACTTTTTGCTGGTGCTCTATTTTCTATATTTTCTTTTAATACCTTTCCAATTTTGTTTTAACGTTTGTATCTTTAAGCTCTCTGGCATTTTTGTGCTAGTGTACATGGTCTGAGGTGGGCTTCTAACTTTACTTTCTTGCAGGTGGAGACCCAATTATTGTAACACCTTTTTTCAAAAAATCCATCTTTTTGCCGGGCCGGATGGCTCACCCCTGTAATCCCAGCACTTTGGGAGGCCAAGGCAGGCTGATCATGAGATCAGGAGACCAAGACCACCCTGGCTAACACGGTGAAACCCCATCTCTAATAAAAATACAAAAAATTAGCCAGGCATGGTGATACACGCCTATAGTCCCAGCTACTTGAGAGGCTGAGGCAGGAGAACTGCTTGAACCCGGGAGATGGAGGTTGCAGTGAGCCGAGATTGCACCACTACACTCCAGCCTGGTGACAGAGTGAGAGTCTGTCTCAAAAATAAATAAATAAATACACCTTTTCTTGATTATTTTTATTATGTCACTTTTACCAAAAAGTAACTGTCTTCTCTCCCATAGCAGATTATAATTTCTTAGACGGAAGGGACGTTTCTTGCATCCATAAGTTTCCTCCTACCTGGCACATACAGAGCTTAGTACATGTTGGTTGGTGATATGACTGATAGGAAGCTGAATGAGAACTAGCACATTTTTAATGAAGCAAAGCAGCAAGTATCAGAACTCGGAATCAAATAAAAGCTGTCCCCCCAATTCGTAAATGGATATGCTTGTGGTTTGTGCTTGCGTTTTAATTACTAAGCAATCTGGCTGATCCCTTTGTGCAAAGACCTGCCTTAGGTTACAGTGTAGGGAACTATATTAGCTTGTCCTCACACTGCTATAAAGAAATGCCTAAGACTGGATAATTTATAAAGAAAAGAGGTTTAATTGGCTCGCAATTCCACAGGTTGTATAGGAAGCATAGTGGCATCTGCTTCTGGAGAAGCCTCAGAGAGCTTTTATTCATGGCAGAAGGCAAAGCGGGAGCAGGCATCTCACATGGCAAGAGCAAACCCAAGGGAGCGGGGGAGGCACCATGAACTTTTAAACAACCAGATCTTGTGAGAACTCTATCACAAGAACGGCACCAAAGGGATGATGCTAAACCGTTTATGAAGGATCCACCCCCATGATCTTAATCACCTCCACCAGGCCCCACCTCCAACATTGGGGCTTACAATTCGACTTATGATTGGGCAGGGACACACATCCAAACCATATCAGAAACAGAGGATGGGTAAGAGATTGTTTCTGCCCTCAGGAAGTTTGCAATCCCTAAATACCCATCACTAGGGTGCTAGTTAAATCACTGATGATCCACACCTCCAGTGGAGCTGTAGCAGTCGTGAAAAGGATCAAGCAGAACAGTCTCTAAGATGTGTTAAATGAGATAACCAAGGTGCAGAACAGTCTGCTAGTGTTTGTGGGGGAGAAAATGAGGGGAAGGACACAGATACACATATGCTTATATAAAAATAAAATGTCACCAAAATAATATTCAAAACATTAGAAGCAGTAATTATGTCCATAAAAGGAACTGAAGGTTTGGGGGACATGTGAAATTCCCTTTTCCCTATGGACTGTTTTGTATTGTTTGAATTGTTTAGGTACCTGCTTGTAGTTCTATTTCTAAATCAAGAAAATGGGAGTTTTAGATGTATGTTTGTGACGAAGCGAGAGAGATAGACACATATACATGTGAAACCGTAGTGGAGCAGAAGAATGCCAATTTCAGAAGTCTCAACTTTGTGGCTCCAGAATCGCAAGATGGTGCTGTACAGGGGAGGTTTCATACAGAGAAGTTTCCGTCTTGCTACTGGGCGTTGTCAATCTCAGGCGATGTGGCTGGAGGGCAGGCAGAAGGGAGCCTCTACAAAGGACTGGGAAACTGCTCCACCTGTAAGTGGGGGGGTCAAGGCGTCTGCACAGAGATGGCTGTGGGCAGGTAGGCTGCTGAGTCTGTTCAGCACCCCACACTGTTCCCTTCCTGCCCCTGATTTCATTGTCTTTTCCAGAAATTTCAACAACCTACTGAGCACAAAGAGAAATAAAAGGGGAACTCTGAGTGGTTTGTCACATGCAAGGATCTGGAGAGGTTGACACCGCATAGGTTTTGTACAGGCAGCTGCACTTCCGATTACTGGCAGAATGATTCACATTTCTCATCAGTAATGGTTCAGTCTTTTTTTATTTGTTTACGATCTTCAGGATAAACCACACCCATTTCTTACAGGCCTGGAACTGTTGATAAAGTTGGCTTGTTGATGTTTCTAGATGTAACTTAAGTGGAGAGGCTGTGGCTCCTAGCTCCAAGACTACTTAGCTTCTCTGGGCCTTGATTTTCTGATCTGTAAAATGAGAACTAAAACACCTTTCCCTCACTCTCACCAGCATTTTTAGCAGTAGCAGGTGTCTAGACCCAAGAGCTGGAATTGTTAATTTGGCAGCAGCAAGAAGCCCCAAGCCAAATTGGCTCGCCGTTTCCCTACAGTGTGGCCAGCTGTGCATTCAGAAGGGATGAGTAGGGGTGTGAAGATTCTTACTCTCTGATCCCTTCTGCCCTAGTGGAAGGGTGCTTCTCAAGTTTCTAAGGAATTTTTTCCTTTTTTTTTTTTTTTTTGAGAGGGAGTCTCACTCTGTTGCCCAGGCTGGAGTGTAGTGGTACTGGCACGATCTCGGCTCACTGCAACCTCCGCCTCTTGGGTTCAAGCAATTCTTGTGCCTCAGCCTCCTGAGTAGCTGGGACTACAGGCATACATTACCACGCCAAGCTAATTTTTGTATTTTTAATAGAGGCAGGGTTTCACCATGTTGGCCAGGCTGGTCTCATACTTCTGGCCTCAAGTGATCCGCCTACTTCCACCTCCCAAAGTACTGGGATTACAGGTGCCAGCCACCATGCCCGGCCTCTAAAGATCTTTCTGAAGGTTCTGCAAATGGTAAAATAGCAACCTGATCCAATAGAGTGCTGAGCTTCTGATTGTGCATTCTGAGTGGAGGAATGCCAGCAGCAGTTTGGACGTGGGGGGGTGTCATGGTGAAGATGGCTGATTCTGTAGAAGAACACTTTGACTCACACTGATTTGTTAGAAACCGGTTTGGGACCCTCAGAAGCGTCGTAAGGCAGTTTCCCATCTGCAGCTTGCTTCCTGTTCTGGAGAATATATCCAGATCATTATTTTGCAACAGGAATTGCTCAGGGCAATAAAAAGTGAGTCAATGCCCCTTATCCTTCCTTTGGCAACACTGATTAACTACAGCCACAGAAATCACTACCAAAGATACAGACGGGTACTAGATTGGAAAAATATACTCTGCCCAAGAGAGCAAAACTTCCTTGCAAACCTGGCCAGATATTCAAAAAACCAATAAATCACCCGCTCTGGTGGCTAAATGACATTAATCAGCTTTGAGACGCAAAAAAGGATGAAAAAAGAGAGAGACTCTCCCACATCCAGCACTCAGTTGAACATATAAAACATGATTGATGCATTTGAAGACTGGGTAATTCTTCCCCCACTGGCATGTCCAAACCCCAGTCCCATCCCAGGCAACTACTGCTCTAAACTCCTTATCACTCCCATGCATCTGTCTATTTGTACAATGTACATATGAATTCATAAGCAACACATAAGACTCTTATTTGTGGGGAGAAATGCCAGATACAGGTGATGGGGAGGAAGGCAGCAAATCACACTGCCACGTGTGTACCTATGCAACAATCTTGCATGTTCTTCACATGTACCCCAAAACCTAAAAGGCAATAAAAAAATAATAAAAATAAAAAAAGGATACATATGAAAATAAGACTCTTATTTGTGTTTTTAACATTATATAAATCATATCATATTATATATATATTATTTACTTAGCATTATGTTTCTGATACACATAATCAAACCGTATGAAATTGCCAATATTTGGTAGTTTCCAATCGAGAAGAATGGCAATTTCATGTGGTTCAACCTAAATAATTCTAATTAATTTTCTTTCACTACTTGATAGTATTCCTTTATACGACTATACCACAATTTATCTATCTTCCTTCTGATGAATATATAGATTGTTTGGGATGCTTCTTTTTTCTTTTCTTTGTGCTCTTACAAAAAATGCTGCTCAGAAAACTAACACTCTTCCTTATTTCCTGGTACATGTCCAAGATTTCTTTTGGGGCCAGGCGTGGTGACTCACACCTACAATTTCAACACTTTGGGAGGCTGATGCAGGAAGATTGTTTGAGGCTAGGAGTTTAAGACCAGCCTGTATAACATGACAAGACCCTGTCTCTACAAAACAATTTTGTTAAAGTTTCTTTTGGGACATAGATCCAAAAATGGAATTGCTAGATCTTGCTGTGTGCAAATTCCAACATTTATAAATATTGCACATTGTTCTCGAAAATGACTGTGTCCATTTACATTTCGTCGATCGATGTAATAGAGTTCCCTTTCTCCATATCTTCACCCATACTTGGTATGGACAGAGTTTTAAATGTTGATAATATGAGCATAAAATGACATCTCACTGTGGCTGTGTTTTTCAAATTCTCTGATGACTAAAGAGAATGGTTATGTTTTCATATGTTTATTGCTCATTGGTATTTCCTTTTAATAACTGGTTTGTACTTTTTGCTCATCTTTGAACTAGGTTATGTTTTGCCCATCTAAATTGGATTGTTTAACATATTATGGATTTGCAGAAGATTATATGTACAGTATATGTATGCCTACCTCCTTTAACAGTTATACAATGTGGCAGATATCATTTCCCAGTTTGTGGCTCATACTTTCTTTTTTGTGTGTGTTTTCGTTTTTGTTTTGAGACAGAGCCTTGCTTTGTCACCCAGGCTGAAGTGCAGTGGCATGATCTTGGCTCACTGCAACCTCCACCTCCCAGAGTCAAGCAATTCTCATGCCTCACCGTCCCATGTATCTGGGATCACAGGCGTGCATCACCATGCCCAGCTAATTTTTTTATTTTTACTAGAGACAGGGTTTCACCATGTTGGCCAGGCTGGTCTTGAACTCCTGACCTCAAGTGATCCGCCCACCTCGGCCTCCCAAAGTGCTGGGATTTCAGGCATGAGCCACTGTGCCCCAGCCTCATCCTTCAATTTTTTAATGTTGTTTTTGATGTTTTAAAATAATCCAGAAGCAAGTGTTTCTTCTTAAATTCACAAATGACAGCTCCATAGTGGGTTACCAAGGGAAAAGGTGGGGCTTCCCAGGAAATATCTCTAACCTTTTAGGTTGAGATCATAGAGAATTCTATCATCAGTAAAACAGACTTAGAGTGCAAAAGGGTAATATAACCAGGGAAATGTCACAGCATTGCCAAAACCCCTAAAAACCTGTTGGAGATTTGTGGTCATTGGTTTTAAACGAGACCTGTCTGCAACATGGAATGTTTTTACCCCACCCACATCCTTGAAATTCCAGTACAAATTTGGAGGACACGGATTTATGGGATTAGCCAGAGTTGGGATTCACCCACCTCAGTGGAATGGGAAAGGCCAGGGTGTTAGTGGGTACATGAGACTCTAACAAAGACGCCACGCTAAGCTGAGTGAAGAGGGAGTGAGGGGCGGTCCTGACATTGGGAAGACAATAGATAGGGTCAATCAACCTAACTAGAAGCCCGAGCGGCACTGAAGTTCCTTGAAGGGAAGGTCCCAGAAGAAGCAAGATGGAATGATGGGAGGTGGTTGTCAGAGAGGGACATGCTTAGAATTGAAACGTGAGTGAAAGTACACGTGGTAGTGATGACAAAGTTTACTGGATGCATGACTGGGGGAGACATGGAGCATATACTCCTTGAAAAAGGGTGGGGGAAATCTGTGACAAACGCAGAGTGAATAATGGGAAAATACATATCAAAATGGAATTATAAATGAATATACTTTTTTCTGTGTGTGTTTTTGTATTTACCAAATATTCCATAATGAACATACATTACCATGTAATCAGGAAAAAAGTTATCAAATAAAATTCCTTTACTTATTAGTAAGTCCATTTCTACTATTTACAAGTACTCGGTTCAAAATCTCACAAAGTTATTTCCATTCTAGAATTTTATCAGTATTTCCCAGGCATTTTACAGAATCACTTAAAATGAGAACTAATGATAAGTTTCACAGCGTATGTTCTTTCTTTCAAGAAATACCTATCTGAAATATGTCTGTATAAGTGGGGGAGGACTGGGTATACATGGACAGAATTGGGGGCAAAACTCTTCTTGAACACCTTTGATATATTTTCTTATCTTCAAACAATATGAATATCTTTATAAAAATATTACCTACTCAAAATTACTTAAAAAGTAAAAGTACAATTAAAATTTTTTTAATTTAAAAATCTTTTTATAAAAATTTAGACTTGCAAAAGTTATGTTAGGAAATAAATAGCTGTTTACATTGCCAAATAAGCACATCTTTAAACACAGAATTTCCTCTAGTGCTTTTTTAAAAAGATTCCATTTTTTAAAAATGTATTAAGAGTTCCATTTTTGAAAAACACCTGCCTGTAGTCCCAGCTGCTACCCAGGAGGTTCAGGTGGGGGATCTCTTGAGCACAGGAGGCAGAGGTTGCAGTAAGCCAAGATGATACCACTGCATTCCACCCTGGGTGACACAGTGAGACCCTGTCTCAAACAAAACAAAACTAAACTAAATTTAAAAATTTAGTTCCTAGCCAAGTGTGGTGGCTCACGCCTATAATCCCAGCACTTTGGGAGGCCGAGGCGGGCAGATCACCTGAGTTCAGGAGTTCGAGACCAGCCTGACCAACATAGAGAAACCCCATCTCTACTAAAAATACAAAATTAGCTGGGCTTGGTGGCACATGCCTGTAATCCCAGCTACTCAGGAGGCTGAGGCAGGAGAATCACTGGAACCCAGGAGGCAGAGGTTGCGGTGAGCCAAGATGGCGCCATTGCACTCCAGCCTGGGCAATGAGAGTGAACCCCATCTCAAAAAATAATAATAAATATTAAAAATACACAAATTAGCCAGGCATCGTAGCATGTGCCTGCCTGTAGTCCTCATACTTGGGAGGCTGAGGCAGGAGGATTGTTTGAGTCCAGGAGGTCCAGCCTGCAGTACGCTATGATCGGGTCACAATACTCCAGCCCGGTTGACAAGAGTAAGACCCTGTCTCAAAAAAAAAAAAAGGAAAAAGAAAAAGAAAAACTTTAGCTCCTATTCAAAATCCAAAGATACAAATGTGTTGCTACATTCTTATCACATCCTTAAGAGCAAACTGCAGACTTCCAACGAGACTGAAACCCTACCAGAAAAAAGTTCAGTTTTCAAAAAACCTGCCTGTAGTCCCAGCTGCTACTCAAGAGGTTCAGGTGGGAGGATCACTTGAGCAGGGGAGGCAGAGGTTGCAGTGAGCCAAGGTGGTACCACCGCACTCCAGCCTGGGTGACACAGTGACACCCTGTCTCAAACAAAACAAAACTAAATTTAAAATTTTAATTACTATTTAAAATTCAAAGATACAAATGTGTTGCTACATTCTTATCACATCCTTAAGAGCAAACTGCAGACTTCCAACAAAACTGAAACTCTTCCAGAAAAAAGTTAAATAATTTGTCACATACAATGCCAGTCTCACCAAAGGACAGTTACACTTGCTTGGCGTGGCTCCGGAGTTCAGAATGAAACCCAGTGGTTTAAAGTAGTTTCTAAGGAGGCAGCTTCCAGTTGAACAGAGAACAATTAAAGCTGTCCAAAAGGGAAACCAGGTGGCTTGGAGGGACAGGGTGGCAAATCCAGAGAGACAAAGAATTGCAAATCTTCCAGGAATGGCTGCGAGGCTTCAGTAAGTCACTGAGTACTCAGAGGGCTGGACTGCAGGGTCCCTGGGGTCCTTTCAAGCTCCCAGATCCATGCGCCGACTTGTGGTGAGTTCCCTCTGCTAAAAGCGTTCAGCAGAGGTGAGGGATGGTGGAGGAGGAGTCTGTCACGGAATGAGAGGACGGAGCGAAGCAAGCTTCAAACAGATTCACCACTGGCACCTGAAGGCCTACAGATGCCCAGCCACACTACATTAAAAAATTCAAGGTGAAGTTCATCACTTTCTGTGGGCAGGCCCATCAGAACAGACACTGACTGAAGAGCTACAGACATCCATCCACTTTTTAACTTACATTAAAAAGTAACTTACATTAAAAAGTTCAAGGTAAAGTTCATCACTTTCTGTGGGCAGGCCCCAGAACATGAGCAACCAATGTGTGGCAGTACTCAAATGGGAAGCAGTCACCCCGAAGAGCCAGGACACACATCTGTGAGTTTTTTGAGGTTATTATTGCTTTGGGGGTTTTTTTTTGTTTGTATTTTGTATTTTTAGTAGAGATGGGTTTTCACCATGTTGGTCAGGCTGGTCTCGAGCTCCTGACCTCGTGATCCACCCACCTCAGCCTCCCAAAGTGCTGGGATTACACGTGTGAGCCACTGCGCCCGGTGACGTCTGTGAAGCTTTAAAGATTATCACCAAAAAAGAGTTAAAGCACTTAAAAATGAAGGTGGAGAGCTCAGAGGCTCTGAGAACAAATTCACAAACACCCAAGGGCCCAAGAATTCCAGGCTGAGAACAACTTGACAAGATCATTCAAAAAGCATCTGACCTAGAAGATTCTGTGAATTAGGTGCGACACAAAAATTACCTGTATGAGGTAAACTTCTAATTTAGTTTACCTCTGTGGATTTGATCATTATTGATTAAGGGCTGCTATTTGGCAACATTCACCATTGTGTTGTACCGGTCAGTGTCTGTTCTGATGGGTCAGTATCACAGCGTACCGGATGCTTATATATTTAACACCGCCTGGGCACAGGTGGAATAGAATGCATTGCTAAGGGTAAGCCCAGTGATATCAAACCTGCCCACCACCATTGTGAGTCCCTGCAGCAGAGGCTAGTAGGTGCTGTGGCTCTAATAAAAATAAACACTAGTAGTTAAATTACAGTAACCTTTGTAATAACACTTTACCAAATGTTTTAATGTCTTTAATTTTGTTTGACAGTATCCAAACTTTTATGAAGTAATGAATGAGGCCACGCATGATGGCTCACTCCTTTGGGAAGCCAAAGTGGGCAGATCACTTGAGGTCAGGAGTTTGAGACCAGCCCGGCCAACATGGCAAAACCCCATTTCAACTAGAAATATGAAAATTAGCCAGGCATGATGGTGCACACCTGTAATCCCAGCTACTCAGAAGGCTGAGGCAGGAGAATCACTGAACCCAGGAGACGGAGGTTGCAGTGAGCCAAGATCGCACCACTGCACTCCAGCCTAGGTGAGAGAGCAAAACTTCATCTCAGGCTGGGCGTGGTGGCTCACGCCTGTAATCCTAGCACTTTGGGAGGCCAAGGTGGGTGGATCACCTAAGGTCAGGAGTTCAAGACCAGCCTGGCCATCATGGTGAAACCCCATCTTTAAAAACAAAAAAAAAAAAAACAAAAAAACTTCATCTCAAAAAAAAAAAAAATTAATAAAAGAGAGAAACAAGGGGAAAGAGAGAAACATTTAATTACAGCTTTTGTAGGTGAGTAAAAGTAGGCAAAATATACAGGAACCTCACTCAATCTGCCTATTCCCTTCATAAACATCTTGGCATACAATGACTATTGCCACTGTCAAATAGCTGTGATCAAATCACTGTTATTCCTGAAATCAAAATTCACACAGACATTTGCACACAAATATAAACAAGCTTAATGTTTCACAAAATCTTGGAGGGCACACTCTACCAACTGTGCACACCTCCCTCTGAGGAATGAGCCAAGGATGTCTATGCTCCAGTGTCTGGATAGATCCACGACTCACAGCTGTAAGTATTCACGGACCTCCAAAGTGCCTGCTGGAGGCCTCTAAAAAGAACATTGCCTGATTCTAGAATTTAACCTTGCACGAGCACTAATTTCTAGCAAAACAGAAATATGATATACACCAGAGGCCCAAAACTTAAACATCAAACCCCAAATGCTCCTGATGAAGGAGGTTTTATCAACAGCATTTTGTTCAACTTGGCTCAGAGCAAGAGCTGGCCTTCTGCTGCTGTGGACATCATGAACCAGTGAAGGCAGAATTAGGTCTTACTCAGAGTATGTCAGGGGTACTGCTAGTGTTGAGTTGCTGCTAATAAAGTCAGCTGGAATTACACACAAAGGAACTTAAGCCCTGCTATTTCTGTGGCAGTTACAACCAGAAGACCCTACCACCTAAAGGCCTCATATATACCTTAGCACAGTTAGATTTAAATACATGCACACATACACATTCTTTTTCATCTTCCCAACAGCTCATGTTTTCTCTACTTTACAGATAAGGCTGAAAACAGCTAGCTTGATTCAGTTAGTGTTTCTGAGCAAAGGAATCACAGGACAAAATGGAAATGCAGGACTTTGATCCCCAGATCCTTCACTCTTCTCTCAGTACCTCGCCAGCAGGGAAGGACTGTTACATGGTCAAAGGCTATGTTCTGCCAACTGGACAAAGACAGTGGCCACGAGCTTTCAGCCTGGACTATTATGAACATCGTTTTGAGAGATCACCATCCTGATACATGTGTAAGAATTAAAGAAAGAGAAAAGAAACATGAAAGGTGGCTTGACAGTCAAGGACAGGTTTATTTTAGAGAAAACTAACCTAAGAGGGGATTCTGGCCAAGTTAGGTCAGAGCCCACTCTCTTACAAAGAGTTTCTAAGGATTTAGGGTGGGAGGGTTTACCAGAGGCTTGGACTGCTTCTGTGTCTCTTTGTTGTGCTTACCTGAGAGGCAGAGTTGTGTGTCTATTCCCATATATCTTTCTGCAGCTGCAGGCACACCCACCCCTCCCCGAGTCTGCTTTTAGCTTCCCTATCTTAGTGCACCTGAAGGGAAAGGAATGTGCTTAGAAAAGCCCATTGTTTTACTGGGGCCCATCATGTAAAGGTGAAGTTTGGCAGTTACCCAAGACGTGCCCTCCACCTCCCTCTATGTCCGGGCTGTCTTATCTGTGTTTTACTGTCTTCTCTTTCTGGCTGCTTGTTGTTAGAAGAGAAGTGATTTCCTTGAAATGCATGAGGCTATAAAGGGAACTGGAACTTAAAGTGGCAGTGTTTGTCTGAGATGACGGTGCTCCTGCTCTGTCAATATGGATTAGACATTTCCTCTGTCGAGTTACATTCAAATCCACGTGATGACCAGAGACACCAGAACAGTGTTCTTATGAATACTGCTTAGAGCAAATTTACTGTACACAAACTTGACTTTCACATAAATAATTATAAATTCAGGCACCACAAGCCGGATGCAATGGCTCACACCTGTAATCCCAGCACTTTGGGAGGCTGAGGCAGGCGGATCACCTGAGGTCGGGAGTTCAAGAACAGCCTGACCAACATGGAGAAACCCTGTCTTTACTAAAAATACAAAATTAGCTGGGCGTGGTGGCACATGCCTGTGATCTCAGCTACTCTGGAGGCTGAGGCAGGAGAATGACTTGAATTTGGGAGGCGGAGCTGAGATCGCACCATTGCACTCCAGCCTGAACAACAAGAGTGAAACTCCGTCTCAAAAAGAAAAAAAAAATTCAGGCACCGCTGAGAGTTGTTTTTCTTCATTCTTTTACATTTTTTATGAGTATTTACATATCAAAAAAAATTCCTAATGTCCTGCCGCACCCCATGGCATTCCAGTTCACCTGGCTGCAGTAAAATCCAGTAAACAAGGGTTGCGAGGTTGTTCATTTCCCCAGGCCTCAGCTGCCTTATCTATAAATGAAGGTGTTAACCACAGGACTTTGGATCTCCCTACAAGGGCACACCTTCAACGATTCAAAATAGGGTTCCAGGAATTAAAGAAAGAGTTCCTCTAGAAATAGAAAAAAAAAAAAAAAAGCTCAAGTACATAAAAATGTTCAAAATCTTAATGAAGAAAGCACCAAGGCATCTATACAAAGCCATTCCCTTCAGGCAAGCCAGACATCCCTCGGGCCAAGAAGAGCCCAGTGATCCTGAGAACAGCTTCAGTCTCTGGGGCAGCCTCTCTCCTCGTCCCTAGGGCCACAGGAGCAAAGTGTAGTAGTAGTGGCAAGGTGGGGACTGTCTACACTACAGCTGCCAGCCCTGAGGAAATCCAGCCAAGAGAAAGGTGCTGCCCTGTAGATTGAGTCCTGATTCAAGCTTTGCCTGAAGCGGGTGCTATCCATTCCTGAGTTTCCATGTGAATGGGCAATAAATTCTCTTCTTTGCTTCAGTCAATTCGAATTGGGTGTTCTGTCAATGACACCTGAAAGATTCCAACCCCAACATGGAATTTTTTTTTTTTTTTTGAGACAAGGTCTCACTCTGTTGCCCAGGCTGGAGTGCAGTGGTTTGATCTTGGCTCACAGCAGCTTCCACCTCCTAGGTTCAAGATTCTCCTGCCTTAGTCTCCTGAGTAGCTGAGATTACAGGTGCCCACCACCACGCCTGGCTAATTTTTGTCTTTTTGGTAGTGACAAGATTTCACCAAATTGGAGCTGGTCTCAAACTCCTGACCTCAAGTGATCCGCCTGCCTCGGACTCCCAAAGTACTGGGATTACAGGTGTGCGCCACCACACCCAGTCCAACATGGAATTTGACATCAGGTTGTAAAGTTTCTGCTTGCAGAGCAGCTGAGTGTAAATGAGCCATCATCTTCCTACAGGGGAAACCTGTCTCCAACCCAAGAAAAACTTCCTGCGTGAGCTCCTTCCTTATACAAAAGCAGGAAATGGGCCTGGCATAGACCAAATTTTCACCGCACCAGATGTGCAGAAGAGAAGTCTTAGGAAGGGGGGAAATCAGAGGGGGGAGGGGGTAAACTGTGACCTCATTGTCCAATGTCCAAGGTCCAATGACCTTGAGGTCATGCAGAGGGGACACAGAGGCAGTTGCCTAGAGAGGCAATCTAAGCTGCCTAGGCTAAGAACAGTGGTTCTTTGAGCACCAAGGAAGCTTAAAATGTACCTGGTCCCCAGGCCAGGTACAGTGGTTCACACCTGGAGTCCCAACACTTTGAGAAGCTGAGGTCGGAGGATCGCTTGAGCCCAGGAGTTTGAGACTAGCTTGGGCAACATAGCGAAGCCCCATCTCTACAAAAAAAAAAATACAAAAATACAAAAAAATACAAAAATTAGCTGGGCATGGACACACATCTGTAGTCCCAGCTACTTGGGAGGCTGAGGTGGGAGGATCGCTTGAACCTGGGAGGTCAAGGCTGCAGTGAGCAGTGATCCCGCCACTGCACTCCAGCCCAGGTAATGCAGTGACTCTGTCTCAAAAACACAGTACCTACACAAACCGAGGCCAATTAATCTCTCTTCAGGGTACGCATCCAAAACCAAGGCTACAATCCAAGTCTTCAATAATGAAAGTTTTCTGGCCAGGCATGGTGACTCATGCCTATAAACCCAGCATTTTGGGGGTGGAGGCGGGAGGATCACTTGAGCCCAGGAGTTTGAGACCAGCCTGTGCAACAAAGTGAGACACCTCCGTTTCTACATAAAATAAAGAATAAAACGTAGCCGGGCATGGTGATATACTTGGGAAGCTGAGGTGGGAGGATAGCTTGAGCCCGGGAGGTCAATACTACAGTGACCCGTGATTGCCCCACTGTACTCCAGTCTGGGTGACAAGAGTGAGACTGTCTCCAAAAAAAAAGAAAGTAAAAAAGAAAGTTTTTAAACATTTAGACTTATCAAAAGAAAAAGAAAAAACAGAATTGACTGTGTCAGAAAACTGGGCGTTTCCTGTTTCTAGAATGGGCAGGAGGTTGGAGGATGCAGTCAATAATTCGTCTGAGGTCTAAGAACCAACAAAGACTCTCTGCTATAATGAAAGTTCATCCAGGGGCACAGGGAATACGAGCTTTTTCCTTAGTGTGAAAGCAGGCTGGGGCATCTGTTTCTTTGTTCCCTGTTTGTTTGCTCGTCGACTCACATCATTGTTGACAGCAGTGAGGATGGATAAGATGTCTTCATGTCTGCAACAGAGAAGAAAAAAAATTTTTTTGACAAAGTCTCACTCTGTCGCCCAGGCTGGAGTGCAGTGGTGTGATCTCGGCTCACTGCAGCCTCCACCTCCTAGATTCAAGTGATTCTCATGCCTCAGCCTCCCAAGTAGCTGGGATTAAAGGTGCCCACCACCACACTTGGCCAGTTAGTAAAGACAGAGTTTCACAATATTGCTTGCCCAGGCTGGTCTCGAACCCCTGACCTGAGGTGATCTGCCCACCTCAGCCTCCCAGAGTGCTGGGATTACAGGCATGAGCCACTATGCCTGGCTCAGAGAAGAAAATTTTTTTCTATCAGGAGGTAGAAACCACACACCAGGTCTTAAAAAAGACACCAGTAACATGTACCAGGTCTTAGATTAATAAATCTGCAGCAGATACCACAGACACCAACAATGCCCTATCTGTAGTCTTGGGAGAGATACAAAGATAAACATGACACAACTCCTGGAGTTAAACACTTAGAATGCAGATATAAAACATTTACCAAGGATGGCATATACACAATATTCATAACACAAGGCAGAGTGTGGTCAACACCAAATGAAAGGTCACGGTTCCACCACAAGTTGAGAGGAGAATGCACTTCTGGTTGGGAGGGAGAGAGAAGGCTTTATGCAGGCAGTAGCATTTGAGCCTGGGCTTGCAGGACATACAGCATTTAGCGAACATTCTCAGGGTGGCCAATACATATCGCTGGAAGCAAGCACAGGTTCTGAAGACAGATTCAGTTTTGAATTGTGGCTCCATCGCTCATTCATTGTGTGGTCTTAGGCTGGTTACTCACTGCTCCGTGCCTCAGTTTTCCCAGCTCTAAAACAGGGACCATAACAGTCCCCATCTTAGGAGTTGCCAAGAGAATTAAAGAATGTATATCAGGTAAAGCACTTAGAACACGGGCTACACTGTTCTGCTGACCATCATTTTTAGAATAAGTATGACTGCTCTCATCCCCCTCATCCTCACCTTCATGGTTTTTCAGGTAGGGGATGTGGGTCCTGACCTGTTCTCCATCCCTGCATCTTGCTTTGCACCTGCTCTCTATTCCCAAATCTTCCCTTGTCTGGTTCCTTCTTATCACTTAGTCTCACCTGAAATATTACCTCCACCAAGAAGCTATCATTATCCTGTTTTGATTTGTTCATGGCAGTATCACGTCCTGAAATAGTCTCTTTTTTTTTAGAGACAGGATCTCACTCTGTTGCCCAGGCTAGAGTGCAGTAATGCGATCACAACTCACTATAGCCTCAAACTTCTGGGCCTAAGCGATCCTCTCACTTCAGACTCCCTAAGAGCTAGGACTACAGGAACATGCCACCACACCTAGCAAAGTTTTGTCTTATTAATTTAAATATCATTTAAATTAATATTAAATAATTAATAATTAAATACCTAAAATTATTAAATAATTAGTCTCATTAATTTAGATATTAAACACTGAAAACTATAAAACATTGATGAAAGAAAGTGAAAAGGACACAAACAAATGGAACGATATCTTGTGTTCATGGGTTGGAAGAATTAATCTTGTGAAAATGACCACACTACCCAAGGTGACCTACGGACTTAATGCAGTCCCTATCAAGATACCAGCGATAAGCTAAGTGCAGTGGCAAATGCCTGTAATCCTAGCTACTCAGGAGTATGAGGTGGGAGGATTGCTTGAGCCCAGGAGTTCAAGTCTAGCCTGGACAACACAGCAAGACCCCATCTCTACAACAAAACAAAACAAAACAAAAATTTAAAAAAATTACATTCTTCACAGAAATAGGAAAAAAGAAGCCTAAAATGTATACGGAACTGTAAAAGACCCCAAATAGTGAAAGCATGCTGAGCAAAAAGGACAAGCTGGAGGCATCACACTACCTGATGTCAAAATATAGTACAAATCTAGAGTTACCAAAACAGCGTGGTACTGGCATAAAAACAGACACATAGATCAATGGAACAGAATAGAGACCCCAGAAATAAATTCACACACCTAAAGCCAACTGATTTTTGACAAAGGTGCCAAGAACGCACAATGGGTAAAACAGAATCGCTTCAAAAATGGTGCTGGGAAAATTGGACATTCACATGCAGAAAAATGAAACTAAACACTTACCTCTCATCATCATATACAAAAACCAACTTAAAATGTATAAGACTAAAATATAAAACCTGAAACTACGATGCTACTGGAATAAAACATAGGCCGAACGTATCATGACATTGGGTTGGGCAAAGATTTTTAAAATAAGACCTCAAAAGCACAGACAACAAAAGTAAAAATAGATAAATGGGATTACATCAAATTAAAACTCTTTTGCACAGAAAAGAAAAACCGGAGGGAAGAGACAGTCTACAAAATGGAAAAAAAAAAAACTTGCAAACTATCTGGATATTAACTTTGCAAGGGGTTAATATCCAGAATATATAAGAAACTTAACTCAACAGAAAAAAACATAATAATAATAACCCTATTTAAAAATGGGTAAAAGACTTTAATAGACATCTCTCAAGACATACAGATGCTCCGCAGGTATAGGAAAAAATGCTCGACATCACTAATCATCAGGGAAATGCAAATCAAAACCACAGTGACAGCCGGGCACAGTGGCACACGCCTGTAATACCAGCGCTTTGGGAGGCCAAGGTGGGTGGATCACTTGAGGTCAGGAGTTCAAGACCAGCCTGGCCAATGTGGTAAAACCCTGTCTCTACTAAAAATACAAAAATTAGCCAGATGTGGTGGTACATGCCTGTAATCCCAGCTATTCAGGAGGCTGAGGCAGGAGAATCGCTTAAACCTGGGAGGCAGAGCTGCAAGAAGCAAAGATTGTGCCACTGCACTCCAGCCTAGGTGACAGAGCGAGACCTTGTCTCAAAAACAAACAAACAAACACAGTGAGATGCCACTTCACTCAAATTAGAATGATTATTATCAAAGAAACAAAAAACAAACAAAACATATGTTGGCAAGGATCTGGAGAAAAGGGCACACTTACACACTGTCGGTGCTATTGTAAATTAGTAAGCCATTATGGAAAATAGTATGCCAGTTCCTCAAAAAATTAAAAATAAAAATACTACATGATCTAGCAATCTCCATACTAAGTATATAGTCTAAGGAAATGCAATCAATATGTCAAAGAGATATCTGCACTCCCCTGTTTACTGCAGCATTATTTACAATAGCCAAGATATGGAATCAACATTAAGTGTCCAAAAATGGATATATGGATCAAGAAAATGTGATGTCTATACACGATGGAATACAATTTAGCCATAAAAAGAAGAAAATCCTGACATTTCTGACAACGTGAATGAACCCAGAGAACATCATGTTAAATAAAATAAGCCAGACACAGAAAAAAAACCTGCATGTTCTCACTCATGTGGAATCTTTGTTTTAAAAGTTGATCTCATAGAAGCAGGGAGTAGAACAGCCATTACGGAGATGAGAGAGGGAAGGAGGGAAGGGAAGGTGAGAGGTTAGTCAATGGGTACAAAGTTACAATTAGATAGGAGGAATAACCTCGGGTGTTCTATTGCACAGTGGGGTGACTGTGGTTTACAGCAAGGCATTCTGAGCTGGGCACGGTGGGTTGAGTTTATAATCCTAGTTACTTACAAGGCTAAGTCAGGAGGATTGCTTGAGCCCAGGAGTTCAAGACCAGCCTGGGCAACACGGTGAGATCCCACATCTAAATCAATCAATCAATCAATCAGTAAGGTGTTATATATTATAAAATAGCTAGAAGAGAGGCTTTTAGAGGTTCTCACCACAAAAAAAATAATACATGCATGAAGTGATGGACACACTAGCTACCCTGATTTGATCATTATACAACACATATATGTATTGAAACATCAAATTATATCCCCGAAATATGTACAATTATGAAGTATCAATTAAAAATAACACAGAAATTTCTGGAATACCAAAAAAAAAAAACAGGCATTGCTTAATCAGGCATGTATACTATCTCCTTTTAATACTGTTGAATTTTTAAAATAATAATAATTTAAATATTCACTTACATTTTTATTATCTGTCTTTCCTTCACTGGACTTTTAGCTCCCTGGAGAGCAGATTTTGTCTCTCTTGTACACAGGCTGCACCCCCCATCCCCCCAGTTCAGTACCCAGTACAGTAAGCACATAGTATGTCCTCAATAAATATTGCCTTGTTCCTGAAGCCATAGACATTAGCCTCTGGTGCCTGTGGTGGGGATGGAGGGGCTGGTAAAGAAGAGAGAAAAGCAAAATTGACTCAAGGCTCCAATCCTGAATTCCCAGAAGAGCACTATGGCCATTCCTCCAAATGGGAATTCAGGATTAGGAGCTCCTGGAGAAGGCTGGGAAGATGAGCTTAGAAACACGCATGCTGAATGTGAGGTCCAAGGGCTAAACAGAGGTAGGATATCTAGCGGGCTGTTAATGAGATGGACTCAGGCACGTCATTCATTGGCCCAGAAAATGTTTATGAAGTTCACAGTACATCAGGTCAGGGGGTGAGGATATCAAGTTGAATAAAACAGGGTCTCTGCCCCCCAGGAATTCAGAGATGAGTGGGCCAGAGATGGCAACTTTGGAGGCATTTTCATGTAGGCACCTGTGGCCTCTAGGTAATGCTAAAGCTGTCAGGAGGGTACCATGTGGCAGAGACAGAAGGGAAGCTGTCAGAGCAGTGGCAAAGAATATGCCAAAGACAGCACATAGGTGCTCAGGACAGATAAATAAACAAAGGAACAAATAAAAGGCCCCCATGCTTTTGTCCATGCTATTCCCTCTGCCGAGCACATCTCTCACCTGATTTTTGCCTAACATCTATTTGTTATTTCTAGAAGCCTCCTCTGATCCTTCAAATCTGGGCAAGGTACTCATCCTGCATGTTCCCATTGACACCTATACTTCACAATGTGCACTTACCAGCTGGGGGATGCCCTTCCCTGTCTATTTGTTTGTCTATCCTTCTAGCTTGTAAGCAACCTGAGGGCAGGAACTCTGTCTTTTTTAATTCTATATCTTTCTTTCCAGATCCATGCTGGTACTCAATACAAGGTTGTTGGATGGATGGATGGATGGATGGATGGATGGATAGATGGATGGATAAATGGATAAATAGATAAACAGGAAGGTAGGCAGATGAATGAACAGGTTCATAGACGAAACAAGTTAGAACTCTCACCCTTACCAAAGGTGTTGAATGAGAGTAAAATAAATAAATAAATAAAATTAATTAATTAAAAATGGAAGAATAAAAGAGCTCTCACCTTGGGACCAATGTCTTCAGATGATTGCACAGAGACTGAATATACCAGCTGCCTTCCTGCACATCCCGAAAGGATACATAGCCTGGGACAGTGGCCAGACCAAGCAGGAAGTCAGCCTCAATGGGAATACTGTCCTGCAGTATTCCCTGCAGGGAAGTGGGCTGCTGCTCAGGGTTCAGAGCATCCGCTTCGATGGAGACAGAAGGCTGTATCTCATCACCTTGGCAGGCCTGGATGAAAAAGAGTTTAGGTTTTTCAGCCAGTCCAGGGCACTGCAGGGCTGTGAAGTGAGACATAATCTCCCGAATGGGAATGAGGGCCTCATCTGAAGAGAAGACAGCTCCAAATTTCCCATGGGTCAGAATACAGAACACAAAGCAGTCCCCCGTTGACATGGTCTGGATTGCACTTCTGCTCCTGCAGGACCTCCTCCATGTGCCCTCTCGTCACATTATTGTATGTGCACACTGTGAACCCAAGCCAGTTGAACACACGCCTCAGGATCTCTGTTTTAAAAAAGAAGAGAGAGAGAGAAACGGAAAATAATAAAATGAAGCAAAACAAAATGAGGAACTAAAACAAGGCTGGACATGGTGTCTCACTGTAATCCCAGCACTTGGGGAGACCGAGGCAGGAGGATCACTTGAGGTCAGGAGTTTGAGAACAGTCTGGCCAACATGGTGAAACCCCATCTCTACTAAAAATACAAAAATTAGCCAGGTGCAGGGATTGCACTGCTGTGCTCCAGTCTGGGCAACAGAGCAAGACTCTGTCTCAAAAAAAAAAAAAAACAGAACTGAAACAATGCTAATAGTTACAAAAATTGCACAGCAAAAGGCCTAAAGCTTTGAATTATTTTTCTTTTCTTTTTTTTTTTTTTTTTGAGACGGAATCTTACTCTGTCTCCAGGCTGGAGCACAGTGCGAGATCTTGGCTCACTGCAACCTCTGCCTCCCGGGTTCAGGCAATTCTTCCGCCTCAGCCTCCTGAGTAGCTGGGACTATAGGCACGTGCCACCACACCCAGCTAATTTTTGTATTTTCATTAGAGATGGGGTTTCACCATGTTGGCCAGGATGGTCTCTATCTCTTGACCTCGTGATCTGCCTGCCTCGGCCTCCCAAAGTGCTGGGATTACAGGCGTGAGCCATTGCGCCTGGCCATTTTCATTTTCATAAAAATACAATCTTACAATGAATCTCTTATCACGTAATAGCCAGTGTTGTCACAACAGTCCTGAGAATAGGCAATGGCCAGTGTTTCATCCTGTTCCACAGTTGAAGAAGCCAAGGTCTCTCAACTCTCCAACCATCACAAACCTAGTTAGTGGTGGAGCTGGAGCTCACACCCAGGTTTTTCTTATGTCAAGCCAGCATGCTCTCCCCAGTACATGCTCTCCCCTATTCACAGTTGTAAATAGTCAGAAATTCTTACCACTCTTTAGCAGATTGATGATGCCCCAGGGATATACAAGAGGCTCAGAAACATGATATCATCCTTACATGTATATGGAAGATAAAAGTCACAGAAAGAAAATGTGAAAATAAAAAATATTTTTAAGATCCCCAATTTGCATTTGATAAACTATTCCAGACTTTCTTACCAGCATCTTTATAGGTTCCTCTGTCTATCCCTCAGGGAGGTAAAGCTGTGGTTGTTGACAATGACACAGTGGCCTCTGTGCTTCCGATTCATCCTGTACACAGCTGCCCCCTTGAAGAACAGATAGAACCACTTAGTGGGGATCCTCATCTTAGGGCCTTAAATGTTTCTAACTAACCACTCCAATGGTGTCCATTGTGAGGAAGAGCAGGATGTATCTCCTCGTGCCAGTTGTTTAAACCATGGTTTTTGGGTTTTTTGGGTTTTTGGGTTTCTTTGAGACAGAGTCTTCCTTTTGTTGCCCAGTGACGCCATCTCAGCTCACTGCAACCCCCGCCCCCACTTTCAAGGGATCCTCCTGCCTCACCCACCCAAGTAGCTGGGATTACAAGTGCCCACCACCACGCCCAGATAATATTTGTATTTTTGGTAGAGGCAGGGTTTCACCATGTTGGCCAGGCTGGTATTGAACTCCTGACCTCAAGTGATCCACCCACCTCAGCCTCCCAAAGTGCTGGGATTGCAGGCGTGAGCCATCATGCCTGGCCAAAACCATGGTTCTATACTCTAGTCTAAACCCCTTGGAATATTTATGCCACATTATTTCTAAAGTCACATATTCAAAGACTAGGAATTCTGACCACTCTGCAACTCAGTTTTACTGCACAATGGTGATCTGAATAAAATTTCAAAGATTCTTTTTTAAGTCCTAGAGCCCAGGACAGAGGATAAATTTCATTTGCACTAAAGATCAGACACTTCCTTTTTTACAAGATGCCACTCCCCAGTATCAGAGGCAGAGAGTTCTCAAGATCCTGGCCCTGGCCGGGTGCAGTGGCTCACACCTGTAATTCCAGCACTCTAGGAGGCCAAGGTGGTTGGATCACAAGGTCAGGAGTTCAAGACCAGCCTGGCCAATATGGTGAAACACTATCTCTACTAAAATTACAAAAATTAGCCGGGCATGGTGGTGCATGCATGTAATCCCAGCTACTCGGGAAGCTGAGGCAGAGAACCGCTAGAACTTGGGAGGCGGAGGTTGCAGTGAGCCAAGATTATGCCACTGTACTCCAGCCTGGGTGCTAGAGTAAGACTCTGTCTCAAAGAAAAAACAAAAAATACTGGCTCTAGAGTGGAATTAGCTAATTAATTCCAAGGAAGAATACCAGGTCCTGATTAAAATCAGACTTTTTCTAGTTTGACTGGAGAAGTGCAGTTATGAAAGTTAAAAAATGGAATATGTATTTTAATATTTCAAACCCAGGGTTTATGCAAAAGCATCTTCATTTTCATATTCGCAACATGAATGAAGAAAGCATACGCAAGGGTTTCATGAGACGACAAAAATATCAAAGATTTTTTTCAGGTGGTATACTTCTGGAGTGACCTAATGCCTTCAAAAAAAGAGAAATCTCTTTTGTAACTTTATTTCTGAATGTAAAAATAATATACAAGCTGGCATGATGGTACTCAGGTGGCTGAGGCAGGAGAATCCTTTGAGCCTAAGAGTTCAGGACAAGTCTGGGCAACATAGTGAGACCGCCATCTTTATATATAAATATAAATATATACATTCACAGTAGGAATTTTAAAATATGTGCAATTATTTCTGAAGACTGTTGTAAACAGCATGTGATGGCAAATTAGCTGAGCCGACTTTAGCAGAGCCTCTGTGGAGCTAAAATCATCCTTGAAATCATGATACATCTTTATCCAAGCAGAAAATAAGTGACTTCAGTGGATAAGAAAAGAAACTTCCCCTCTCCAGAAATAACCCAAAGGGTATGCATGACTCAAAGTGCCACAGCATTTCCTCCACAGTCAAAGGTATCAATCACTTCTGATTGATACAGAAAAAGGTGGGAAGAACAGAGGTAATTACAGAGAGAGGGAGAAACACATCAGAAACAAACTGCTCTGAGCCCTCAAAGTCATCAAAGGCCGGACCCTAGGGAGAGAGCACCTAAAGAAACCATCCTTTTGATTACATTGGAAAAACATTTTTTTAATTAAAAAAGAAACCATCCAGACCTTTGTGCTGGTTTCAAAATTGGGAGGGTCAGCAGATGTTCCTCGCATCCCCCGTGGAGACCAGGCTTGGTGCACCATTTGTGGCTCTGTTACCTAGAAAGGGAGGTACTCAGACTCCAGATATCTTCCCCAAGCACTTAGATTTCCTCACTAATAATTTTCTGACATCGAATCTAATTCTGGAGGATTATTTTTATCTCAAGGCCCTCCTCCGACAAATTCAGCCACCATGCCCTTCCTAATAGGAGAGGCTGATGTGTCTTTGCATTCCTTTTTGCTTTGTCCAGGTTGGAAACTATGCTGCTGGCAGGGATGGGGTGGGGAATTAATTAAAATCCCATGGATCAGCTCAAGAATTCCAGCTCAAGCATTGTTGGGTTGAGTAGGCATTTGTCTGTTACTGGATATACAAAGGCTAGGTGGACCTCGAGAAGAAAAAAGAGGGAGGCTGTGTGTGATGGCTCATGCCTATAATCCCAGCACTTTGGGAGGCCAAGACAGGCAGGCAGATCACCTGAGCCCAAGAGTTCAAGACCAGCCTGGAAAACTTAGTGAGACACCCCCCATCTCTAGAAAAAAAATATAAAAAATTATCTGGGCATGGTGACACATGCCTGTAGTCCCAGCTTCCTGGGACATTGGTGGGAGGGTCACCTGAGCCCAAGAGGTCAAGGCTGCAGTGAGCTGTGATTGTACCACTGCACTCCAGCCTGGCAACAGAGTGAGACCCTGCCTCAAAAAAAAAAAAAGAAAAGAAAAGAAAAAAGAGGAGAAAAAGAAGGTTCCCGTTTGGCATCAGCTGAGGATCACACTGCTTTGAAGTGTTCCTGCAAACTCCCTGATTCTTCTGGAAAAAACTCTATCACAGAGAGAAGGTCAGGGACGGGTTATTTGTCACGTGGCACTAACAGGGAAACGTCACATGAAACAGTTTTCCTTTTCCTCTTGCAGAAAGTTTGTAGTAGAATCCACTAAACTCTATCCTTATCTCTGGGGCATGAGTTAGTTATTAACTACTGCTAAGGATCAGTTCTCAGGCTTAGCTCAGGCTGAGCAAGTCCATCCTCTCCAGACCAGGAAACACAGTAAAAGGGATTCAAGCTGCAGTGGCTCAAGCACCTATAAATTCCTCCTCACCATGGGAGAAGGTAACACTCCAGGGGAAGCCACATCTAAATGTTGGAACCGCAGAATTGTAAAGCTGAAAGAAACTGCCTTAGTCTTCAGAGGGGGTGAAGCAGGCGCCTGAGCTCACCTAAGTAGACAGCGGGAGAGCCTGGCCTTAGGAGAGCTAGCTCTGGAACCAGACTCAGACTGCTGGGTTCAAATCCCAACTTCACTTGTTTTTAGCTGCGTGCCTTTTAGCTGCAGTGCAAACAAAGCACTAGATTTCATGGGTCTCAGTTTCCTCACTGGTGAGAATAACAGTAGTACAGTGATTGGAGGTGTAAATGACATACTCCCTGGAATCTCTCTGAACAGTGCCTGGTACATGACAAGTGCTTCATAACGGTAACCTGGTCAATGTTATCAACATCACAGCACACCACCTCCAACCCATGTTAGGCAAAATGACAGATGGCTAGCAAAGTTGCCTGTCTTGGACTCTAAAGGTTAATTTTCCAGAAAAAAAGATATGAGGAATTAGCTGTGACAAACTCTACATACCACAGAAAGACTTCACCAAAGCCTGTTTGTTCATAAGCAGTTTAGCCCTATGGCAGATTCTGGAATACTTTCCTAAGGTTATGGTTTCTGGGCAGGGATTCAGGGAACTAAACACGCCATCCTCAGGTCCCTCCTCTTGTTTCTTCTCTCCCTCTGAATCAGTATCTGGAAACACTCCATAGAGGACACCCACCCAGACTGCACGTTCCGCTGTCAGTGCTGGCCTGAAGGCTTCAGCCCTCCTGGGGGCTGTTTCTGCTACACAGAGAGTGACTAATTCTGAAGGGTAGAGGGAGAGCAGCTGTCTGCAGTTCCTAGAATCTGCTACACTAGGCATTCAGAGCAGAAACCACCCAGCCCTCTCCATATGGCCATAGAAAAGCCTTGTGTAATCCATGCATTCAATGTCTTGCGTTGAATTGGAATAAAAATGAATTCTCCATTATCTGTAAACCTTCTCTTCCAAGTCACCTGAAATTCCTTCATATATATCAAATATATCTATGCCTGCCATACTGATCTAAGTTGTAAAAAGTATGTTAGAAACACCTACCATCACTCCTTGCATGCTTATTTTGCCAGGACTCCTCCTGTTAAGAAAACAAACAAACAAAACAAAAATCCATGAAACGTAGGAAATTCACACAGTTGGATGAGGAACAAAAACTAGACTTGATGGAGGGAAGGACAGATATCTAATCCCCAGCCACAGAAAAGGTCATTGGCAGGAGATGGGAAGAGAAGCAGCTTTCTCCATCCAAAAGAGAAAGTTCACAAAGACGCACTGGCAAAAACAGAGTGTGACATATGCTCAAGGGTATTTATTCATTGCAGCATTATTTGCGCTAAGGACTGAAAATAGCCTAATGTTCACCAATAGGAAGCGGCTGAAAAAACTGCCATATGTCCACACAGTGGAGTAAGATGCCGAGGACAGCCTCTATACACTTTATACACTTCTCCAGGGGGTGCTGTCACATGGAGAAAGGAAAATGAAATGGTGTTTGAGTACACTACCTCTTTTGTAATAAAGAGAAGATATGGGTTGGACTTTTTCAAAAGTAACAATAGGATAAATCAAAAAACAAATAAAAATGGTAATTGAGGGGGGAAGGAGAGGCAAGGATGCGATATAGACTACTTTGGGCATACATTAATGTTTTATATAATTAAATACAAAATTAAAACAAAGTCTAGGACCCTGTCTTTTTTGCATCCTCCTCCCCATTCACCACCACCCCCTTCCCCCTATGACACTCACCCATCAGCCTGCAGCAGAAAGCCCCCAAGGGAACCTGAGCAAGGTGCTGGGGAAGGGCTGGCCCTGACCTGTGTGAGGGAACCGACAAATCACCCCCAAGTTCCTGGGACTGCCTCCCTGCCGGAGCCCCCAGGCTTCTGGGCTGCACAATACTACAATTTCCCAGCTCTGGCCGGGTGTGGTGGCTCACACCTGTAATCCTATTTGGGAGGTCAAGGTGGGTGGATCACAAGGTCAGGAGTTCAAGACCAGCATGGCCAATATGGTGAAACTCCATATCTACTAAAAATACAAAAAAAAATTAGCCAGGAGTGGTGGCACATGCCTGTAATCCCAGCTACTTGAGAGGCTGAGGCAGGAGAATCACTTGAACCTGGGAGGCAGAGGTCGCAGTGTGCTGAGATCGCATCGCTGTACTTCAGCCTGAGCAACAGAGCAAGACTCTGTCTCAAAAAAAAAAAAAAAAAAAAATTCCCAGCTCTGGGGAAAACAAATGCAAAGGAGGCTTAGTTTCACTCTCCAAAAGGCTTCCTGCCTTTCTTTTCACAAGCCACTGTTCCCTTCCTGCAGAATCCTAGATTCCTTCCAAGCTGCAGACAAGGGCCTGGCCAGGCTGCCTTCTGGTTTTGTCCAGCACTTGAGTGAGTCTTCCGGGACTAACGGCAATGCAGACCCAGCGGCAGGCTCTGCCCAGCCCCTCCAGACCTTAGCTTTCCTTGATTTGTTCTTTCCTTGGCTGATAAAGTTAGCCAGAACAGGGACTAGAAAAAGCTTTGAGGTCTAGTCTGCCTTTCTTCTCCTTAGAATGTTGCATCCTCTGCTGACACCTCTCAAGTATCTATGTCAAAGAGGAATGAATGAATGAATGTCCCACAGCCTGGCCACACTCAGTCATCTTTCAACTTCTTTTGATTGTTTTCAAGAGGAGTCCAATAAGGCCTTATTAAGAAGAAGGTGTTAGGTCTCCTCCAACGAGAGGCATGCCTCTCCTTAAGAAAACCTTATGTCACACTTAAAAATATCTATTTGGCCGGGCGTGGTGGGTCATACCTGTAATCCCAGCACTTTGGGAGCAGAGGCGGGAGATCACCTGAAGTCAGGAGTTCAAGACCAGCCTGGCCAACATAGTGAAACCCCATCTCTACTAAAAATATAAAAAATTAGCCAGGCATGGTGGCGGGTACCTTTAATCCCAGCTACTCGGGAGGCTGAGGCAGGAGAATCACTTGAACCTGGAAGGGAGGAAGTCGCGGGCAAGGGAATTCAAAAAAAAAAAAAAAAATTGTTGAGGGGTGTGTGTGAAAACATGTGAGGTGCTGCGCCCCAGTCCTCCCGCCCGCACCTCCAGCACTGCCACAACTATCCCGGAACTGCATGTGCTGTGGCCAGAGTCATCCTGTGTCAGCAGAACCACATTGCTTCAGAGGCAACAGCTGAGCCATGCACCTTTAGAAACCACTGGATTTCTCAAAGACAAAGAGCAGAAGTGTGTGTGTGTGTGTGTGTGTGTGTGTGTGTGTGTGTGTGCTGTCTGTCTGTCTGTCTACATGCACATCAGTATCTGAGCACAAACCTACTTGAAAAAGTGGGTGGGAAGAGTTAGGTTTAGCAGGCAATTTAACTTAGAATTAGGGAATCCTAAATTGTTAGTGTTGGTAAACCACATTTTAAAGAGCTTCTGGGATGGCCAGGCACAGTGGCTCATGCCTGTAACCCCAGCACTTTGGGAGGCTGAGGAGGGTGGATCACCTGAGGTCAACATAATGAAACCCTGTCTCTATTAAAAATACAAAAAAAAAAAAAAAAAAAAAATTAACTGAGCATGGCGGCGCACACCTGTAATCCCAGTTACTAGGAAGGCTGAGGCACAAGAATCTTTTGAACTCGGGAGGCGAGGTTGCATTGAGCCGAGATTGCACCATTGCACTCCAGCCTGGGCAACAGAGTGAGACTCCATTTCAAAAAAATAATAAAATGAAATAAAATTTAAAAATAAAGAGCTTCTGGGGGAGGGGGGAGAGGGGGAGGGGTTTGCAACTCTCTAAACAAAGTTGTGCCCAGGGTCAGGGAGTTGGCCTATAAATGTCCGTTTAATTGGATTACAGTAAAAGAATCAAGGGGAGCAGCCTCTCTCACTCAATACCTCAATTAGATGTCTAAGCGCTTTTCTAGGACTGGAATTAATTGAATCAAGGGCTATTTTCCCAGAGAAAAGAAGCCAATTTAGGCTTTTATAAATAATTGCAATTTTGTGTTATTTCCCTTTGGGGGAGATACGGAATTCAAATAAACTCACAGTAAGCAGGCAGAGGTGTTTCTTTTAATTAAGGATGCACTTAATCTCTTAAGATCACTTACAAAGTGCCCTCCCAAAGCTGAGATTCCTTCAAATGCCTAAATACCTCCACCTGCCGAATGGGCTTCAGGGCAAGAGCGGCATAGCAGACCTCTCTGCTCTGTGTCACCTCCTGGCTGCCTGCACAGTCTTCAGGTGGATGGAGCATTTGCCCAGCCTTTGCCAAACTCCAAGAGCTACAGGTCGTCTGGCCAGCTTCCACTAGCTCCTTTATTTAAAAAAACAAAAACGCCTTCCTGGGGAGACAGGAGGGTCCTTCTTTACAGTAGAATGCTGAGAGCCAGCTTACAAGTGTGGAGAGAATACTGGAGTCGGAAAAGCATTGCTTTACAACCAACATAGCAAATGCTGGATCACACAAGAATCATCAGTGGACACTCAATCTAGGGGAAACTTCTCATGTGCAGCAGGATATTTACAGAATCTTAAAATATCTCTCCAGCACTTGCTTATTAATTGTGCGGGGGAAAAAATAGTAACTATATAAAAATTAACTATAAAGTGAAGATATCAGAAAATGTCTTGACCAAACAATCAAAATTAGCATCATGAATTGGGGGGCAGATGGACATCTTGTGCCTCCAAATGGGATACCCTGAGAAAAACATCACTTCTGTGATATTCTGGCTAGAATGTATGTCTTGAATCTAATTGTGAGGAAACACCACACGTACCAAAGATAAAGAAAATTCTACTTAATGAAAGGTGGGAAGAGTGACTGCATTCTTCAAAAGTCTCAATGGCGGCTGGGTGCGGTGGCTCATGCCTGTAATCCCAGCACTTTGGGAGGCCGAGGCAGGTAGATCACAAGGTCAGGAGTTCAAGACCAGCCTGGCCAACATGGTGAAACCCCGTCTCTACTAAAAATACAAAAATTAGCTGGGCGTGGTGGCATATTCCTTTTATCCCAGCTACTCGAGAGGCTGAGCAGGAGAATTGCTTGAATCGGTACCCAGGAGGCAGAGGTTGCAGTGAGTCAAGATCACGCCACTGCACTCCAGCCTAGGCTACAGAGCAAGACTCCGTCTCCAAATAAATAAATAAATAAATAAAGCCTTGATGGCATAAAATCTATGGAAATGTTCAAGATTAAAGGAGATGAAGCCGGGTGCGGTGGCTCACGCCTGTAATCCCAGAACTTTGGGAGGCTGAGACAGGCAGATCACTTTAGGTCAGGAGTTTGAGAACAGGCTGGCCAACATGGTGAAACCCTATCTCTACTAAAAATACAAAAATTAGCCAAACATGGTGGCGCATGCCTGTAATCTCAGATACTCAGGAGGCTGAGGCACAAGAATTGCTTTAATCTAGGAGATGGAGGTTATAGTGAGCCAAGATCATGCCACTGCACTTCAGCCTGGGAGACAGAGGGAGACTCCATGCCCCCTCAAAAAAAATAGAAAAAAAGAGTAAACGAGACTAAAGGATCATGACAACTAAATACAATATTGCATTGTATTATATTGTATTTTTAATTTTTATTATTTTCTTTTAGAGAGGGTCTCACTATGTTGCCCAGGCTTGCCTCAAACTCCTGGTCTCAAGTGGTCCTCCCACCTCGGCCTCCCAAAGTGCTAGGATTACAGGTGTGAGCCACTGTACCCAGCCTTGTGTTTGTATTTACGTATGATCCTAGGTGGAATTTTGTGCTGGATGGTTTAAGAACTGTCAAGGACATTATTGGGTTCAACAGACAAAATTGGAATATGGACCATTGATTTGATAAAAGTATTATATTAACATAACTTTCCTGGCATTGATAATTGTATTATAGAAGAATATCCTTGTTATTAGGAAATACACACCAAAATATTTAGGAGTAAAGGGCCATGATACATGCAACTTACTCTCAAAAAGTTCAGAAAAAAAAATTGTGTGTGGAGAGAGAGAAAAAGAACGCAAGTATGAGTGAATGCACAAAAATAATAAAGCAGATGGGGTAAAACATCAACAACAGGTAGGTGAATCTAGGAAAACAGTACATAGGTGTTCTTTGTATTATTCACATCCTTGCAACTTTTCTATAAAATTGAAATTATTTTTAAATCTAAAAATCCTAACTAAAAATATGAGACCATGACAGTAGTAAAGAAGCCATAAAACAATTTTTAAGAATAAAAAATAAAGGCCGGGCACGATGGCTCACGCCTGTAATCCCGGCACTTAGGAAGGCCAAGGCGGGCAGATCACTTGAGGTCAGGAGTTCGAGACCAGCCTGGCCAACTTAGTGAAACCCTATCTCTATTAAAAATACAAAAATTAGCCAGGTGTGATGGCGCACACCTGTAATACCAGCTACTTGGGAGGTTGAGGCAGGAGAATCACTTGAACCAGGGAGGTGGAGGTTGCAGTGAGCCGAGACTGTGTCACTGCACTCCAGCCTGGGTGACAGAGTGAGACTTCATCTCAAAAAATAAATAAATAAATAAATAAATAAAATAAAACTTCTACAAACAACCCAACTAGAAAATGAGCAAAGGACTTAGGCAGACATTTCTCTACAGAAGATGTACAAATGGCCTAAAAGCACATGTGGAAGATGATCAACAACCACAAAACCAAATCCTTGTGGTTTTGATTTGCATTTCCTTAATTTGCGTCAAAACCACAAGGAATGGCTACTATCAAAAGGCAAAGGAAATCAAGGAAATGCAAATCAAAACCACGAGGATGGCTACTATCAAAAGAAAAGATTAGGTTTTGGTGAGGAAGTGTTGCTGAGGATGTGGAGAAACTGGAACACTTGTGCACAGTTGGTGGAAATGTCAAACAGTACAGTCACTGCGTAAAATAGTATGAAGTTTCCTCAAAAACATTGAAAATAGAATGACTATATAATCTACCATGGGTACACACCCAAAAGAACTGAAAGCCGCATCTCAAAGGGATATTTTTACACTGATATTCATAGCAGCGTTCTTAAAAATAGTCAAAAGGTGGCAGCAGCCCAAGAGTCCATCAATGGACGAGCGGATAACAAAATGCCATAGACTGAGTCCTCACTCAAGAGTCATCCGTAGGTTCTTGGTAACTCCGACTTTCAGTGAAACAATGAACTGTATGCTGTAGGAACTTAACTCTTAGAGAGTTTTTTTGTTATTGTTTTTTGAGACAGGGTCTCACTCTGTCACCCAGGCTGGAGTGCAATGATGCAATCTCAGCTCATTGCAACCTCCGCCTCCCAGGTTCAAGCAATTCTTGTGCCTCAGCCTCCTGAGTAGCTGGGATTATAGGTGCGCGCCACCACACCCGGCTAATTTTTGTATTTTTGGTAGAGATGGAGCTTTGGCCAGGCTGGTCTCGAACTCCTGGCCTCAAGTAATCCAACCGCCTTGGCCTCTCAAAGTGCTGGGATTACAGGTGTGGGCCACCACGCCTGGCCAACTCTTGTTTACATCAATTAGCCTATGGTAAAATTGGTTTTATCATATGGTATGTGGCTGAGCATGGTGGTTCATGGCTGTAATCTTAGCACTTTCAGAGGATAAGGCAGGAGGTTTGCTTGAGCCCAAGAGTTTGAGACCAGCCTGGACAACAGAGCGAGACCCCATCTCTACCAAAAAATTTAAAAATAAAAATAAATACATTATACAGTATGCTATCACTTAAAGTCAGTTTCCAAAAATCTATCAATGCTGTTAAGTGAGGATTTACTTTATATACACACAGTGGAATATTATTCAGCCTTTAGAAAGGAAGGAAATTCTGAGATATGCTACAACTTAGATGAACCCTGAAGACTTTACGTTAAGTGAAATAAGCTAGTCACAACAGAACAAATATTGTATGATTCTACTTATATGAGGTACCCTAAAGAGTCTAACTTATTTATAGAGAAAGTAGAACAGTGGTTTCCAGGGGTTGGAGGGAAGGAGAAAATGAGAAGTTATTATTTAATGGATACAAAGTTCTAGTAAAAGAAGATGAAAAAGTTCTGGAGATGGATAGTGGTAATGTCTGCACAATCTACACGACAGTATGAAGGTATTTAGCATTACTGAACTGTATACTTAAAAATGGTTAAGATGACATGTTTTGTTATGTGTATTTTACCACAATTGAAAACAAAAAAACAAAAAATTTCCCAGACCAAGCTAACTTTATTGATGCTGACAGAGGTTGGCAAAGTCAAACTCCCAAGTCTGCTGGAAGAACTACAAATCCCAGGGAAGACTGTCACATAGTTCCCAATTATCATGATCACATTGTGAGGAACAGACTGCAAACTCTCCCAATGTTTCCCCTTCCACCCATCCTTTCAGAGCTGAGCACCCAGAAACCAGAAACACACTTCTTGTCCTCTGGGTTGCCCAGCCACATGCTTGGCAAACCTCTTGTTCAATACATTAAGAATTTCAAAGCAGTAACAGCAGAGCATTAAACAAAGGTCTGTATTTGAACTCTGGAATTACTGCCAGGTGCCCTGTGCTCCATAGATTTTATGTCCCTGAAGCGGAGTCTAATTGCATCCCACAGATAAGAACAGAGAAACCATTTCAAAACAACTCAGGGGTGTGTGGAGTAAGCTCAAACTAACTAGTGAGAGCTCACACCAACTAGCTCTCACTAGTCAGCTAGTGAGAGCCAATTGTTAAATTTTCAGAAAATGTACACTCTGGTTAATATCATGTTGTTTACTTGAAATCACCACAGCGGGAGCATATACAGCAAATGATACAAACTGGGGCCTCTCTTTTCTTTTTGGGGTTGGGGTTGGAAGGTGGGGCTGGTTGTTAAACAGTGACCAGCACACCACTGAACCTACCGGTAAGGCTTCCAAGAATGTTTTAACTTCTGTTCGGGAAAACAGTTCTTCCTCTCCTTGATACAATGACTCAGCTTCCTTGTCTACAGGAGGTATCACTATCTGGGTAGCTGGAAATAAAATCACAAACAGAAAAACAAAAATCACTTTCTGATTCATAGCAATCCAAAATAACCAGTCATCAAAAGCAGCCATCTAAAGTAATTATTTTGAAGAGAATTGTAAATTTTTTTTTTTTTGAGATGGAGTTTTGCTCTCGTTGCCCAAGCTGGAGTGCAAGGGAGCAATATTGGCTCACTGCAAACTCTACCTCCCAGGTTCACGTGATTCTCCTGCCTCAGCCTCCTGAGTAGCTGAGATTACAGGCATGTGCCACCACACCCTGCTAATTTTTGTATTTTTATTAAAGACAGTGTTTCACCATGTTTGCCAGGCCAGTCTCGAACTCCCGACTTCTGCTGATCCACCCACCTCGGCCTTCCAAAGTGCTGGGATTACAGGGGTGAGCCACCGTGCCTGGCCTAGAATTGTAAATTTCTAATTGCATTTGTTTATGGAAGCCTACATATATACCCAGAAAAAAAAGGGTAAATTTATAAATTATTTTTATTCTTTGTATTGTTATATTTTCTATTGCTTTTATGTTTTTGTTATTTTTATAATTTTATGAGTGCCTTAAAATTACTATATACTTTACTAAATAGTATTTTTAAATTTACTGTTGTTTTATGCTGCTAAAAAAAAAAAAGTATGGTGCTTAATGTGCCAGATAATTGCCAAGTAGAGATTTCTAAAGCCTTACCTCAAAAAATAATATCAGAATTCAGGCTATAGAGCAAAAAAAAGAAGAGGGAAAAAAGAATGGAAGAAAAAAGAAAATCCATTTAAAAGTGGCAATTATATAAAAATGTTATATCTATAATATGATTTCTAAGAGACCATTAATAAAAATGGGCTATATCTGTATTATTAATATATTCACTAAAATGTCAGCTATATTATATGGGAGGGGAAAGCAAGTTATAGAATATAATTAGCATGGTCTCTGTTAAATATATATGTGTCTCTGTGTGTGTGTAATGTCTATGTACACATACAATTGTTTCTAAATAGAAGAAAATCAATAACTATATATTTCAAACAGTGGTTATCTTTGGGAAATGGGTTGGTAATAGAGAAAAAAGAAAAGGAGAAAGACTTTTACCTTCTACATTCTATATTGTTTTAATTATTTGAATTTGTATTTGATTTTATTATTATGTACCTTATTTTAATAATAAATTAAAAATACTAGGCCGGGCACAGTGGCTCATGCCTGCAATCCCAGCACTTTCGGAGGCCAAGGCAGATGGATCATGAGGTCAGAAGTTTGAGACCAGCCTGGCCAAGGTGAAACCCCATTTCTACTAAAAATGCAAAAATTAGCCACGGGTGGTGGTGTGTGCTTATAATCCCAGCTACTTAGGAGGCTGAGGCAAAAGAATTGCTTGAATCCGCGAGGCAGAGGTGGCAGTAAACCAAGATCACTCCACTGCACTCCAGCCTGGCGACAGAGTGAGATTCTGTCTCAAAAATAAAAATAAAAGAAAAAAACTAAAGCAAACACCAAGGCTCAAGAAAACTTAAAAAGTTAGCCAGGTGGTCCTTAAGTAAAGCTACCTAGCTTGGACTTTGGATCACACTTACAGAAAGGTCTAAACTCTGCATTCCTACTCTTTTCAGTCCTTTAGTCTTTCATCTTAATGGCAGAACTAGGCTCAAACTCTTAGAACTAAAGAAAGTCAATATTAAAATACCAATAATGATTGACACCCAAAAGAGATCACACACAGGTAGGTTGTAGAAAAGAAAAATCAAAATTAGGGCCTGGTGCAGTGGGTACGCCTGTAATCTCAGCATTTTGGGAGACCAAGTCGGGCCGATCACCTGAGGTCGAGAGTTCGAAATCAGCCAGACCAACATGGAGAAACCTCGTCTCTACTAAAAATATGAAAAATTAGCCAGGCGTGGTGGTGCATGCCTGTAATCCCAGCTACTTGGAAGGCTGAGGCAGGAGAATCGCTTGAACCCAGGAGGCAGAGGTTTCCGTGAGCCAAGATTGCGCCATTGCACTCCAACCTGGGCAACAAGAGCGAAACTCCATCTCAAAAATAAATAAAAATAAAAATAAACTCTGCTGATGTAAAGCTCAGTCCTGGGCCAGGTACAGTGGCTCTCGCCTGTATTCCCAGCACCTTAGAAGGCTGTGGCAGGCAGATTAGAGATCACTTCTTGAGGTCAAGAGTTCAAGACCAGTCTGCCCAACATGGTGAAATCTGCTCTACTAAAAATACAAAAATTAGCTGGAGTGGTGGCGGACACCTGTAATTCCAGCTACTCAGGAGGCTGAGGCAGAAGAATCACTTAAACCTGGGAGGTGGAGGTTGCAGTGAGCTGAGATTGTGCCACCGCACTCCAGCCCAGGCGACTGAGCAAGACTCTATCTCAAATAAAATTAAAAAAGCTCAGTGGGCATGGTGGCTCATGCCTGTAATCCCAGCACTTTGGGAGGCCAAGGCTGGTGGATCACCTGAGATCAGGAGTTCGAGACCAGCCTGACTAACATGGTGAAACCCTGTCTCTACTAAAAATCCAAAAACTAGCCAGGCGTAGTGGTGGGCACCTGTAATCCCAGCTACTCGGGAAGCTGAGACAGGAAAATCACTTGAACCCGGGAGGCAGAGGTTACAGTGAGTCAAGAACGTGCCATTGCATTCCAGCCCGGGCAACAGAGTGAGACTCTGTCTCAAAAAATAAAAATTAAATTAAAAAATAAAGCTGTTTTCAACACTCACTGAGGCAAATGTAATAAACTACATGGAAACTAGTGTGTCTTCTTTTTAAATATCCAAAATAACATGACCACTTGCCCTGTGTTTACTTTATATGGGATACAACTTTATAGGAAAATGACAGTTGGTTCAGAAAAAAACTCAGAGCTCATGTGAAGATTCCAAATATTCTTTCCATATCAACTTTCTGCTTTTTATTTCTCATTTGATAATTCGATGACAAAAAGAACTGTTTTATTCTTCATCACTTAAATTATGCATTTATTCATTGTTTTATTGTCTGAGATTTTATCAATTTAACAACAGTATATTTTGCTCCTCAACTCATTCTGTGTTAACCAAATTCTTACAGAGAAGTTTCCTCTTAGCTAGCTTCATTTTTAACCAAAGAAATTTGCACACTAGAGTCACTCGGTGAACTAAATTAAGGGTGTGGCATAAAAGTTTCATGAATATACTCAGGAGTTTTTATGTATAGCTCTTGTTTAACAGTGGAGAAATGGACTCGGAAAAACATAGATATTTAGCATATTGACACATGGTGAGGCAGCCAGGTTTGACTTCTGTCCTGTATAAAATATCACAACAGAACTACCTTTATCAGACAGACTTAAAAAAAAAAAAATGCCGGGTGAGTTGGCTCACACCTGTAATCCCAGCACTTTGGGAGGCCAAGGTGGGCAGATCACGAGGTCAGGAGTTAAAGACCAGCCTGGCCAACATGGTGAAACCCCAACTCTACTAAAAACACAAAAATTAGCCGGGCGTGGTGGTGCATGCCTGTAATCCCAGCTACTTAGGAGGCTGAGGCAGGAGAATTGCTTGAACCCGGGAGGTAGAGCTTGCAGTGAGCTAAGATTGCCCCGCTACACCCCAGCCTGGGTGACAGAGTGAGACTCTGTCTAAAAAAAAAAAAAGAAAAACCAAAAAACTAAAGTTCTTCTTTGATAGTGGTTTCTGAGAATGTGAAGTCTTCATTACTTATCTCTCTGAGATAGTCATCATAGTCACATGTATTGAATGCTTACTCCATGCCAGACAAGCATTTTACAGAAATTATCTCATTCCATCCTCACAAAAACCTATGATGTAGGTACTATTATTATGCCTACTTTACAGATGGGGAAAGTGAAACATAGAAAAGCCAAAAAAGTACCACTGCACCACGAATAAGCGGAGTCCTGGAAACCCGACTCTATAGACTCCACTCTCACCCCAGGCTATCCTGCCTTCTTTTTTATGTCATTTCATTTAAAATAATTTCATACACTCTCACTCCCATATTAGAATCAGAAAAAGACGTTTGTCTAAAACTATTTCCCCCGCACTGGAATGTAAGTTCCAAGAGGGCAGGAGCTTTGCTCTGTACTTTGCTATATCCCCCAACTTCTTTTTTTTGAGACCGAGTCTCAGTCTGTTGCCCAGGCTGGAGTGCAGTGGTGTGATCTCAGCTCACTGCAACCTCTGCCTCCCAGGTTCAAGCAATTCTCTTGCCTCAGCCTCCCGAGTAGCTGGGACTACAGGCACACACCGCCATGCCCAGCTAATTTTTTGTATTTTTTTTTAGTAAAGATTGGGTTTCACTGCGTTGCCCAGGCTGGTTTCGAACTCCTGAGCTCAGGCAATCCGCCCGCCTTGACCTCCCAAAGTGCTGGGATTACAGGTGTGAGCCACTGCGCTCAGCCATCCTTAACTTCTAAAACAGTGCCTGGTACAAAATATGACCTCAACTAATGAACTCAATATGAACAAAGAGGGAGATTTCTGGCTTTTCTAGCAGAATATTATCAGAATGATGAGTAAACATAACACATGGGCCTGGTGCGGTGGCTCACACCTGTAATCCCAGTACTTTGAAAGACCGAGGCGGGTGGATCACTTGAGGTCAGCAGTTCGAGAACAGCCTGGCCAACGTGGTGAAACCCTGTCTCTACTAAAAATACAAAAACTAGCCAGGTGTGGTGCCAGGTGCCTGTAATACCAGCTACTCAGGAGGCTGAGGCAGAAGAATCACTTGAACCTGGGAGGCAGAGGTTTCAGTGAGCCGAGATCGCACCACTGCACTCCAGCCTGGGTGGAGAGTGAGTGAGACTCTGTCTCAAAAAAAAAAAACCAAAACAAACAAAAAAAATCATGCAAGGTCAACTGGGTTAAGAATGTCCATGGTCTTGTGCAAGTTAGCAAGCACAAGCTACTTACCTTTCTCTCTTTTATATTTCTCTATGTTTCTCAAAAGGTTAGGTGCAACCGTTTTGCAGAGGTCCTCCAGGTACGTCAGATTATCTTCATCTATTTTATCTTCTTTCTCTAGAAATGCCAGTAAACCTAGAGACGTCTACAAGAGAATCAATAGAATTACACTCACTTCCCTACTGATTATCCACTCACTGAGATGTTACCTGCATGGCCACGAGGCACTAGGTTTTGCACTGATAAATAAGATATGACAGCATCTGCCCTCACGCTTCTCAGGAGTGTAGGGGAAGAGGCATTACCAAGCAAATATGCATATAATCTATATTAATACCCGATACCAAATATATAGAATTACACAACAGGAGCCATCCTTGCTGTATATTAACGTTACAACTGAATGAGTAGATACTATTATAATTCTCATGTTAAAGATGAAATAATTGAGGCACAAAGAGGTTCCAGTAACTTGCTCAAAGTCACAAAGCTAATAAATGGCAGAACTGATACAATCTGATGCCAAAGTCTATCTTATTAACCACTGAACTCTAACTCACTGCTTTAAGTGATACTGATTAGGGAACCAGCAAAGAGGAACACCAAAGAAATGAGGGGGAAATGTTCTGAAAGAATTTTATATTTGGTGTTTTAAAAGAAAAAAAATTCTCTTAAAAAAAAAAAAAATCACAATTTGGGCCAGGTGCAGTGGCTTACACCTGTAATCCCAGCACTTTGGGAGGCCAAGGTGAGCGAATCACGAGATCAGGAGTTTGAGATCAGCCTGGCCAGCATGATGTAAATCCCATCTCTACTAAAAATACAGAAATTAGCCAGGCATGGTGGCGCGTGCCTGTAGTTCGAGCTGCTTGGGAGGCTGAGGAAGGAGAATTGCATCAACCCAGAAGGCAGAGGTTGCAGTGAGCAGAGATCGCATCACTGCACTCCAGCCTGGTAACAGAGCGAGACTCCGTCTCAAAAAAAAAAAAAAAAAATCACAATTTGGCGAGTATGTTTTATTTTATTATTTTCTTTTATTTGAGACAGAATCTCAGTCTGTTGCCCAGGCTGGAGTGCAGTAGTGAAATCTCGGCTCACTGCAACCTCCACCTCCAGAGTTCAAGTGATTCTTCTGCCTCAGCCTCCCGAGTAGCTGGGATTATAGGCACGTGCCATCACACCCAGCTAATTTTTGTATTTTTAGCAGAGACGGGGTTTTGTATTATTAACGGTAATAGATTACTTACCTGCCATTGGAAGAGGGCCTGAACACCCCTCAGCCAAAACAGAAAGGTTCTAAATTCATATGGTCTCTCTCGGGGGAATACAAATAACCTTGCCTTTGTAGGGCATTCTGGGATTTCTCTTTGATAGCTTTCACAGAAACGTAACCAGTATAGCTGGCCTGCACACATCCTGAGAGATCTAACAACTGTCAGGAAATCCGTTCTCAGCATAGCAATCAGCATAGAATGCTGAGTCTAAAGGAAACCACACCTGAACCTACTAACTCTTTAGCAAAGAAACAGAACAAGAGCTTTCAGACCTTTGCTGCTAGTATTTGCCAGAGTGGTATTCTTAAACTAATGTCCAGGTGCCATTTAAATGTGTGTGTGTGATGTACTAAGCATCTAATAAACTTTTAGAAAATATAATGAATTTCCATAATTACTTCTGGAATCACATCTTAGCTCCTTGTATTCCTCCTGGTAGGATATTTCAAGACATGAGTTTCTGGCTGGGCGGGGTGGCTCACACCTGCAATCCCAGCACTTTAGGAGGTCGAGGCGAGCGGATGACCTGAGATCAGGAGCTCGAGACCAGCCTAGCCAACATGGTGAAACCCCCATCTCTACTAAAAATACAAAAATTAGCTGGGTGTGGTGGCAGGCACCTGTAATCCCAGCTACTGGGGAGGCTAAGGCAGGAGAATCGCTTGAACCCAGGAGATGGAGATTGCAGTGAGCCGAGATGGTGTCATTGCACTCCAAACTGGACAGTAAGAGTGAACTCTGTCTAATAATAATAATAATTCTGTAGCCACAGATGCCTTCAAGTAAAGTTCTAGAACCTGTGCAAACAAAAGAGAAAAAAGAAAAAAAAAACATTTTCCAGCTTTTCTTATTTGAAAACTAACAGTGTTGACCATATCAGAGACTGCTTTAACAAATGACCTCTCTCTCATCCCTCACCCCCACCTCATATTGTTCAGAGAATTCTTAACATAGGATGGGGTATAACAATAAAAAGTGGTCTCATTTTGTTTATAAACCTAGACACTGGAACATTTGTGAGTGGATGCCCCGACTTGGGAGATAATGTTATCAAAACCACCTGGAGAGCTTGTCAAACTGCAGGAATCTCCTCTGACTTTGAGAAATTCTGCATTTAAGGTATAATGTTGCCATTTTAGCAGGAAATTGCTTTGCTTTGCACCACTGCAAACATGGGCACTGAAATTTTGTGGCAGAAGCAGAATATCCTTATGATGCTTTACATAAAAGTATTCCCTAAAACAAAATCCCCTGTTTTTAAAAATTCTCCAAGAATTATTAACCTTTAGGTCGTGTGTGTGTGTGCGTGTATACATATATATGTATACGTGTATGTGTATGTGTATATATGTAGTGTATGTGTATATATGTAGTGTATGTGTATATATATATAAACTCAAAAGCAACGAGCATGCCAGCAACTAGTTTGTGGTCTTGAAATGACATCTCTCATTAAAAGAAACCAGGGCTTTGGGGAGAAATGAGAGACTCTAGGACTGGACAGAAAATATGCAAGATGAACCTGAAATATTTTTGCCAGATAGTAAAGAAGCCATCAAAGACTACTAAGGTCACATCAGAATGACAGGAACTAAACTGAAGATGCATCCCCTGGAAAAAAATGGGACAATTGAACTTTTTTTCTTTTTTTTTTGGAGACAAGGTCTCACTCTGTTACCCAGGCTGGAGTGCAATAGCACAACCATTGTTCACTGCAGCCTTGACTTATTCTCTGGGCTCAAGTGATCCTTTCATGTCAGCCTCCTGAGAAGCTGGGACTACAGGTGCACACCATCACGCCCGGCTAATTTTTGTATTTTTTATAGAGACTGGCTTTTGTCATGTTGGCCAGTCTAGTCTCAAACTCCTGAGGCTCAAGGGACCTGTCCGTCTCAGCCTCTCAAAGTGCTGGGATTACAGGCATGAGCCACCATGCCTAGCCTCAATTTGAACTTCAGTAAGGATAATAATTGCAGTAGATTGAAACACCTCATATATGTTTAAATCCATGAGTTTAAATGTATATATATTTTGTAATGGGTCACCTGCAGAGAATGATAAGAAACCAATTAACTTAAAAACTGGATAACTAGACGGGGCACAGTGGTTCACACCTGTATTCCCAGTACTTTGGGAGGCTGAGGACAAAAGTTTGAGTCCAGCCTGGCCAACGTAATGAAACCCCATTTCTACTAAAAATACAAAAATTAGCCAGGCATGGTGGTATATGGTTGTAATCCCAGATATCCAGGAAACTGAGGAAGGAAAATCACCTGAACCCAGGAGTCAGAGGTTGCAGTGAGCCAAGATCACACCACTGCACTCCAGCCTGGGTGACTGAGTGAGACTCCGTGTCATTAAAAAGAAAAAAAAAAAGAAAACTGGATAACTAAAAGAATCAAGGATTTACATATAAGCTGTATCACTGGGTAACCAAATAGTAGATGAGGGGAAAACGCAATGATAGAATTCTAATATCTGGCTGGGTGCAGTGGCTCACGCCTGTAATCCCAGCACTTTGGGAGGCCAAAACGGGAGGATCACCTGAAGTCAGGAGTTTGAGACCAGCCTGGCCAACAAGGTGAAACCCCATCTCTACTAAAAATACAAAAGGTTAGTTGGGCATGGTGACACACACCTGTAATTCCAGCTACTTGGGAGGCTGAGGGAAAAGAATCACTTGAACCCAGGAGGCAGAGGTTGTAGTGAGCCAAGATTGTGCCATTGCACTCCACCCTGGGTGACAAGAGCAAGACTCTGTCTCAAAAAAAAAAAAAAAAAAAAAGAATTATAATATCTCCATTTTTGCAACCCCTCAAAATTCAATATATAAAACGGTTGCTAATATCAAAGAGAGACGAAGAGAGAGAGAAATCAGGTACCTCCTGACAAAAAACAAGACTACCTATAGTCCTGCCAAACAAATCTGACCTGACTCTGATGAAGCCTCTGGATTCAGCTGCCAGTCTGCAGGAAATGCAGAGGACAGAGGAACATGCCGAACTGTACTACAAGTGTGCAATCAGCAAAATCCAGCCTGGGAGAAACTCAGGCCAACCACCAAGTGGTTCTTCAACAGATACATTTTAAGAAAAAGAAAAAGATTTGCAGGCAGGGAGGAAATCTAACCTATAGATTAGAAGACACTTGAAAGAAAAAACTGGAAGAGGCCAGGCGCATGGCTCACGCCTGTAATCCCAACACTTTGGGAGGCCAAGGTGGACAGATCACCTGAGGTCAGGAGTTTGAGACCAGCTTGGCCAACATAGTGAAACGCTGTCTCTACTAAAAATACAAAAATTAGCCAGACGTGGTGGCAGGCACCTGTAATCCCAACTAATTGGGAGGCTGAGGCAGGAGAATCACTTGAACCCAGGAGGTGGAAGTTGCAGTGACCCAACATCACACCATCACAGACTATCTCAAGAAAAAGAAAGAGAGAGAGAGAGAAAAGAAAGAAAAGAAAAGAAGGAAGGAAGGCAGGAAGAAAGGAAGGAAGGAAGAAAGAAAGAAAGAGAAAGAGAGAAAGAAAGAAGAGAAAGAAAAAGAAAGAAAGAAAGAAAAGTAAATTTGAGGTCTAGGGAAGCCCAGTTGTGATAAAACCATAAAGAAATACATCATAATAATGTAGTTCCTTAAAAGCCAGGACAGCAGTCAGTTCTAGGGGCCAAGAAGGGGCCGTGACTGGGATTGGGTAAATAGAGAGCTTTCTAAAGTAGCTAACAAAATTCTATTTCTTTTTTCCTTTTTCTTTTTCTCTTTCTTCATTTTTTAATTACTGTCTATTAATTTGTTTTGAAAACACCCAGCATATAAGAACATATAGAAAATTCAGAAGGCACATTATACAATGTCATTCTGCATTTTGCTAAAACACAAAATTGAACTTCTTGATCTGAGTGAGGGTTTCAAGAATATTAGCCTTATAATAATACATTAAGCTGTGTGTTTGTTTTGTGCCATTTTCTGTGCCTGTGTTTTGTTGGTTGGGTTTCTGAGGGTTTTTTTGAGACAAGGTTTCACTCTTTCATGCAGGCTGGAGTATAGTGGTGTGACCATAGCTCTATGAAGCCTCGACCTCCTGGACTCAAGCGATCCTCCCACCTCAGCCTCTAGAGTAGCTGAGACTATAGACATGCACCACCACACCAGGCCTAATTTATTTTTGTAGCAACAGGGTCTCACTATGTTGCCCAAGCTCGTCTCAAACTCCTGGCCTTAAGCAAACTTCTCACCTTGGTCTTCCAAAGTGCTGGGATTACAGGTGTGAGCCACTGTGCCCAGCCTGTTTTTTTTTTGTTTGTTTTTTTTTAACAATAAAAAGATAAACAAAGGCATGCCAATGAAAAAGCACAGAACTTCCAGGGGCCATCTAAGTAGGAAATTAGTAGATTCTGACAAGGGACCACAATTATGAGAATGTTATAAACCCCATTGTGTGCTTTAGTTCATCCTGCCAACCCCCTAATTATTCATTATAAAATCCCGCAAATAGAAAGGGTTCAGGCAGCTTTCTGAGAAATAAAGAAGGAGAAGGATCACATCGTCCCTTTCATTCATGCGTTCATTCAGATCACCTAAGCACCATTTCGTAATAGATTCTGGAAGGTCCTGGAGTTTAACGATGAGTAAGACTCAGTTCCCACCCCCAAGGACCCCACAGGCAATCTTTGGAGAAAGGAACCCCAAGAGGTAGAGCAGTGGTGACCAATCAGAAGAACACGAGAGGCTAAAATCCCTAAGGGCTCTAAAAAAAAGGAAAAAATGACTCAAAGGTTTTACCTCAGACACTATTAACTTTCCCAGACCTACAGGCCTGACACCAGGAAACATAGTTAATAAATCATTAAATAGTTCTCATTGGATCTACTACATGTAAAACAGTTTCCCATTCCACGGTGATTTTATTTCAAGCTATTTGTCAATAATATCAGCTGATCTGGGAACACTATACATGTAGGCTTTTGATGTTTTCATTCAGAAGTTGGAAGGTGGCCGGGCATGGTGGCTCACACCTGTAATCCCAGCACTTTGGGAGGCCCAGGTGGGCAGATCACTTGAACTCAGGAGTTTGAGACCAGCCTGGCCAACATGGTGAAACCTCATCTCTACTAAAAATACAAAAGTTAGCCAGCCGTGCTGGCACGTGCCTGTAGTCCCAGCTACTTGGGAGGCTGAGGCTGGAGAATCCCTTGAACCTGGGAGGTGGAGGTTGCAGTGAGTCGAGATCATGCCACTGCATTCCAGCCTGGGCAACAGAGTGAGACTCTGTCTCAAAAAAAATAAAATTAAAAAAATTTTTACAAAAAGAAGTTTGATGGCGGGTTTATGGCTGTTCACTTTATTATGTTTCCTTTTTTTTTTGGAGACAGGGTCTTGCTCTGTCACCTAGGATGGAGTGCCGTGGCGCGATCACAGCTCACAGCAGCCTCAACCTCCCTGGCTCAAGCAAGTCTCCCACCTCAGCCTCCAGAGTAGCTGGGACTACAGATACGCATCACTGAGCCCAGCTTATTTTTGTATTACATTTCATAACTTCCATACATGTTATATGTATTCTTTTGAATTTTAAAACATTATTCAACCTAAAATGTAACAAAAATAGCATTTGAATAACAAGTTAATGCTGTAGGACAAAATTTGAAAATTGCCCCCTTCCCCAAATTAACTAACTTGCTCGTCACAAGTTGTTATTAAAGTCAAAAGAGAAAACATATATAAAGTTTTGAGGCCCAGAAGAGCTACTATCTCTGCCCTTAAATGTGACCAAAATAGCAGTATTAGCAGATAGCAGTAATATTAATATAATAGATCATGCCTCTGTACTCCAGCCGGAGCAACAGAGCAAGACTCCGCCTCAAAACAAACAAAAAGAAACCCACAGCGGATGCCAACAGAAGTGAGCATTTACCGTATGCTGTGCCAAATATGGCCTCATGCTAATGCTTCATGCTCATGGTTTCAGCTAATTCTCCTAACAGACCTAGAAGGAAGTCATATAATTGCCCACAATTTTACATCTAAGAAAACAGAGACTCAGAAGAGTTCAGTCATTGGCCTCACAACCTGGGTTTAGAAGCAAAATCAGGACCAGAATCTAGGCTGACCTAACACCAAAGTCAATGTTCCTAACCGTTGTATGATACTGTCTCCCACAAAAAATAAATCTCTTTCCAGCATCTTCCTCATCATTGGCTGAGACGGTGCTCACACAGACCCCATTCTATATGACCCACTCACCATTTCAGTTTTGGGAAGCGAGTCTCCGAGAAGGAAGATCATGTCCTTTAATTTCTCTTTGTCAATGCCTTCTGACACTTCGTAGAGCAGGTTTCTAAGACACACAATCAAAATGACAAAGCCTTACACTTGCAGAGTACACCATAACCAATCAAGTGCTTTCATAAATGTTGCCTGTCATTTGAATGATCAACTCAGTGTGTAGACAATTATTAATCCCATTTAGAGATTCAAAAAATGAAAACTTTCAGTTTCTAAGTGACTTGTTTAAGTGAAGACGACACAGTAAGTAGTAGAGGCAGGCCTTCTGATTCCAAGTCTAGTGCTGTTTTTCACCACACTAAGAAGGCATATTTAAAAAAAAGGCATAAAACACAATTCTGACATGCCCTCCCATCTCCTGATTCCATTTAGAAATTCAGACTTACTTTACACACACTTGGTAGAGAGGACCCCAAGCCAGCCAAGGTACAGTCGATTGTATATTGAAAAGGGAAGAAAACTATCCCAGCTTCGAGATAGTTATATAATCCACAGCCAGAAAAAGTGAGTATTTCATGCACATACTAACACCCCTATGTGTCAGAGACGGTCCTTCAGATGTGTAGTGAGCAGCATGGAAACATGGATTTCTGGAATTCATCATTCCTTTCACTGACTCAAGGGAAGCTCAGCCTTCTGCTAAGGCTCAATGTATTCTAATTGCCTAGACCATAAAACACCCTCCAAGGCTCTTCTTCATGAGGTTCTCTGATCTGGACACTATGTCAGTGAACAATTTTAAACACTGTCATCGGCCAGGCACAGTGGCTCAGGCCTGTAATCCCAGCACTTTGGGAGGCCAAGGTGCCTGGATCACTTGAGGCCAGGAGTTCCAGACGAGCCTGCCCAACATGTTGGAAACCCCTTTTCTACTAAAAATATAAAAATTAGCCAGGTGTGGTGGTGGGTGCCTGTAGTCCAAGCTACTCAGGAGGCTGAGGCAGGAGAATCACTTGAACTCAGGAAGCAAAAGTTGCAGTGAGCTGAGATCATGCCACTTCACTCCAACCTGGGTGACAGAGTCAGACTCTGTCTCATAATAAAAATAAAACACTGTCATCCATGATAAGACCAATGCCTAAATTTTACCTCTTGGGCAAAATGCCTATTTTTACCTCTCTGGATTTCCACCCCAAAATATATAAATATCTATAACTAGGCATGGCATAAATGACATCCCTCCCTACCCCAGAAACACATCTCTTTTTTATCTTGCTTATTTCACTCCAAATATGCCTTACTCTCTTCTCAAGGCCCCGGGAGACAGGTAGACAGAGCAGAGGATCCCAGGAGGGAGAAGATCTGCACGTGTGGCGGCTGGTAACCAGGGAAAATGCAGGCTTGGCCACACTGAGGTGGGCTTCACTGCTAGTGAGAAGCAAAACAAAGGGAAGCCACCTCCAGGCCCAGAGCTTGGTCTTGAAGCTTTGCTGACCTCCCATCTCTCATCTCATTAGCATCGGAGGCTGAGAAGGAGGTTTAGAGCCTCCTGGTTTATCATCCAAAAAGATAGATAACCAAAAGATTTTTTTTTTTTTTTTTTTTGAGACAGAGTCTCGCACTGTTGCCAGGCTGGAGTGCAGTGGCGAGATCTCGGCTCACTGCAACCTCGCCTCCTGGAGGATCAAGTGATTCTTCTGCCTCAGCCTCCCGAGTAGCTGGGACTACAGGCTCATGCCACCACACTAAGTTTTGTATTTTTAGTAGAGACAGGGTTTCACCATGTTGGCCAGGATGGTCTTGATCTATTGACCTCAGGATCCGCCCACCTCGGCCTCCCAAAGTGCTGGGATTACAGGAGTGAGCCACCTCACCCAGCCACCAAAAGATCTTAACTGCAGCTTCCTTTCAAAGCCCAATGGCCAGAATGAACACTAGATGGGAGATCCTCCCATCTTCACCACAGACGTGTCCTCACCTGAACAGAGAGACCCTTCTTTGGGCAGGCAGCAAATGCTCCACTTTCTCTTTGGTGTAGTTGAGGTACTGCAGCAGCTTCTTCTGCCCTATGATATAGAGGAGTTCTGCCAGAAAAAAGGGGTTGCTCTCACTCAGCAGATCCTGTGCCAAGAGATGTTCAAAAACATCCGAGGCTGAGCTGGACTTCTCCAGTTTCTTGTGGGGGACCAAGCCTATGCAGAGAAACTTGAGGTGCTCCACATCTTCGACTCCCAGGTGTGAACCAATAATCAGAAGCTTCTCACGAAAGCTCCCTTTACAGTTTTTATCTGAATGTGGACCTTGAGAGCTCATGGCGAGCCTGAAAGAGACAGAGAGGTAGGGCAGGGCGTTAGAGAGTGAGGACATATGGTACCCTGAATTCCCAGGCCCTCCGCTCATCACAGCCTCCTCCGTTCTGGGCATTAGACTTTCCTAAAAGTGCTGAAAAATAAAAGTTACTTTGAGGCTACTTCAAAACCAACAGCCCAGAAAACTTTGACCCAACACTTGCAAGTTACTTTTTAGGAAGCTTGGAGGAAGTTTATATTGAAACTCAATTCACCTTGATTTCTCCCAAATCAAAATGTGCCCAGAGGGAGAAAGTTAAGATGGAGGGACACAGCACCATTTCTCTCAAGCCTAGTAGCCTGATTGGAGCCATTACGTTCATCTCCACCAAGTGGCAGAAATAGCACTTGGATCTATGCTTTAAGTTTTAGAAACAGAGGCTGGGCGCGGTGGCTCATGCCTGTAATTCCAGTACTTTGGGAGGATGAGGCAGGCGGATCACCTGAGGTCAGGAGTTTGAGACCAGCCTAACCAACATGGAGAAACCCCATCTCTACTAAAAATACAAAATTAGCCAGGCATGGTGGTTAGCGCCTGTAATTCCAGCTACTCAGGAGGCTGAGGCAGGAGAATCGCTTGAACCCGGGAGACGGAGGTTGCAGTGAGCCGAGATCGTGCCATTGTACTCCAGACTGAATGACAGGAGTGAAACTCTGTCTCAAAAAAAAAAAGAAAAGAAAAGTTTTAGAAACAAAGCAGTCTGGGGGAGGCAGGATTATCCTTTTGAATTATCTATCAACCCAAAGACAGCGAAGTACCATGAGAGATGTGTGTTACGTCTTCACTTCAGGCTGCTACCTGTAAGAGGGCAGGCCTCTATCTTACAGAAAAGGAAGGCAGAATCTAGACCTCAAGCCTGAGCAACATGGCAAGACCTGGCCTCCACTAAGAATACAAAAAATTAGCAGGGCATGGTGGTACATGCCTGTGGTCCCAACTCAGGAAGCCAAGGTGGAAGGATCATGTGAGCCTGGGGGGCAGAAGTTGCAGTGAGCCATGATTGTGCCATTGCACTCCACCCTGGGTGACAGAGTGAGACCCTGTCAAAAAAAAAATTCCTAGACCTCAGAAGGAATGGGTGGTTTTAGACAAGAGTTTTTCAAATTAGTGTAGGAAGTTAAAAATTTCATGGGTCGGCTGCTCTGTCTATGGAGTAGCCATTCTTTTATTTACTTATCTAATACATTTGTTTTCACTTAAAAAAAATTACATAAATAAATGTTTCCATCTGACCAGTTTATAAACTACACTGTTCTCTATACTAAATTTCATTCTAATCAGAGGAACAGTGCAGTGATAACATTTTCATTGTAATATTATTTATTCTATAAGCACTTGAGGTATATAGTCATTATGCAGAACTTGGCTATTTTTAGAAACAGGAAACTATTTTCTAAAGGAAGGAACAGGCAATGTGCAACGGCTCACACCTATAACCCTAGCCAGGAGTTCCGGATCAGACTGGGCAACACGGTAAAACCCTGTCTCTATAATACATACAAAAATTAGCCAGGCATGGTGGTGCACACCTGTGGTCCCAACTACTCAGGAGGCTGAGGCAGAAGGATCATTTGAGCCCTGGGGGTGGAGGGTCCAGTGAGCCATGATCATGCCACTACACTCCACCCTGGGTGACAGAGGGAGACCCTGTCTCAAAAAGCAAAAAAACTGCTAGACCTCAGAAGGAAAGAATGATTTTAGACAAGAGTTGCTCAAATCAGTGTAGGAAGTTGAAAATTACATGAGTCAATGTTTCCATCTCACTAGTTTATAAACTACGGTATTCTCTGTACTAAATTTCATTATAAACAAAGGAGCACTTCGTGAGGCCGAGGCAGGTGGATCACTTGAGGCCAGGAGTTTAGGACAAGCCTGGGCAACATGGTAAAACCCTGTCTCTTAAAAAATTAGCCAGGCATGATGGTGCCTGGGGTCCCAGCTATTTAGGAAGCTGAGGTGAGAGGATTGCTTGAATCTGGGAGATGGAAGTTGCAGTGAGCCAAGATTGTGCCACTGTACTCCAGCCTGGTGAAAGAACGGGACTCCATCTCAAATAAATAAATGAAGGAAAGAAGGAACACGTAGCAAAAATCAAAACCTCCATAACAAAGAGTAGTTATATCGAGATGGCATAACTATAGATAATACAAATTTTCTTCTGGTCTTCCAACTGAATTTCTCAAATTTTATGCATACATGAACGTACATATTACTTTCAGTGTTAAAAGAAACAAAAAATGGTGGCTCACGCCTGTAATCCCAGCACTTTGGGAGGCCAAGGCGGGCAGATCACCTGAGGTCAGGAGTTCAAGACCAGCCTGATCAACATAGTGAAACCCCGTCTCTACTAAAAATACAAAAATTAGCCAGGCATGGTGGTACATGCCTGTAATCCCAACTACTTGGGAGGCTGAGGCAGGAGAATCGCTTGAACGCAGGAGGCAGAGGTTGCAGCAAGCCGAGATCGTGCCACTGCACTCCAGCATGGGCAACAGAGCAAAACTCTGTCTCAAAAAAAAAAACAAAAAAAGAAACAAAAATGTCATTTTAAATGTGATGATCCAGGGGATCTTCCCTGCTTCTAGCCCTGAGGTCAAATGAGTGGTTTCTTGGAGACACGTTTCTATTCTACCACATCTTACGTTTGCCTGTGGTTTCTTGACAATTCCAATGTCTAGTTTTAATGAGTCTGCCACACTTTGTCTCTGGGAACTAACATATTTCTGCCGGTAAAAGGCTATGTTGGAGGCTTCTGGATTTTTGAACTTTTGTTTTCCCAGGCATGGCAAAGAAATCTAAGCAGAAATAATACCATTGCTGAGAAGTTTTTGCAAGTTTCTACAACATGAAGCCGTGAAGCAAAGGAAACGATCCAAGCATGAGACTCTGGGGTATTTAGTTACATACCTTCAGATCAAGCTCCACCAATCCTCTGGAGGTAAACGATTCTCAGGAAAATTGCCTGAAAACGAAATTTTAAAGAAAGTAGAATCCTCTATGTGCTCCAAGGTCCAAGGAAGCTCCCAATATCGTGGGAAGAGACTTCAAGACTTGCTGGCTGTTTAAGTGAAAACTGGATCTTCTGGGCTGGGTAGCCTGATACTAATTTCCTGCCAATGTCGTCATTGCTTATTTGGCTTTTTCCCTCCCTTTTTCCAGGCTTAAGATAACTTTGACAAACAGCGTCTCCTAAAGGCTAATTTACAACTTTCTCACTGTAGTGCTTGGGGTTTCCCCAAGTAAAGCAAAATCTTCCTAGAAATGAACCCATGGAAGCCATGAAGTCCTCCAGGTTTTCCTTTGGATCTCCATTTTCTTGGTAGTCAAAAAGGGAGTCTATCTATAGTTGGTGGGAAAAGAATTTAAAAAAAAAAAAAAAGAAAAGAAAAGAAAAAAAGGGAAGCATCTATTTTTCTAATCATCTCCTTCTCCAAACACACTTAACTTTTCAAATTAAAGGCAAGTTAACTCTTTCCTTAGTCCACATGCAAATAAACAAAATTTTTTTTTTTTTTTTTTTGAGACTGAGTCTCGCTCTGTCACCCAGGCTGGAGTGCAATGGTGCAATCTATACTCACTGCAACCTCTGTCTCCTGGGTTCAAGCAATTCTTCTGCCTTACCCTCCCAAGTAGCTGGGATTACAGGCACACGCCACTATGCCAGGCTAATTTTTTGTATTTTAGTAGAGATAGGGTTTCACCATGTTAGCCGGGCTGGTCTCAAACTCCTGACCTCGTGATCCACCCACCACAGCCTCCCAAAGTGCTGGGATTACAGGCATGAGCCACCACACTCAGTCAACAAATAAAATTTTTAAAAGATAAAAGAAAAGTGGGGGATTCGCTTTCAGTCTTTGTGGGAGAAATTAAGAAATAAAAAGAAAAGGGAAAAAAAGAAAAGTGGGGGATGGTGAATTACAAGCCCATTTGGAGGTACCTGCAAGAGACTCAACCAATTAATGGTAGACAAAACTGACAGTGTGTGTTCTCACAGCACATTCAAACCAGCAGAAAAGAGAGACTTTGAAGACATTATTTCTAATAAAACAATACTGAACACTTCCTTTTTTTTTTTTTTTTTTTTTTTTTTTGAGATGGAGTCTTGCTCTATCACCAGGCTGGGGTGCAATCTTGGCTCACTGCAACCTCTGCCTCTGGGTTCAAGTGATTCTCCTGCCTCAGTCTCCCAAGTAGCTGGGACTACAGGTGTGTGCCAGCACACCCAGCTAATTTTTGTATTTTTTAGTAGAGACGGGGTTTCACCATGTTGGCCAGGATGGTCTCAATCTCTTGACCTTGTGATCCACCTGCCTCGGCCTCCCAAAGTGCTGGGATTACAGGTGTGAGCCACCGTGCATGGCCTAATACTGCACACTTCTATTGCAACTACCATGTGCCATAGGGTATTTCCAAATTTTTACTCATTTCACCATCCCAACAACACCCCAAGATAAAATACTATTACTATGACTCCTGCTTTAACATGTGAAAACTAAGACACAGAAAGGTTAAGTAATTTGCCCAAGGTCACACAGTGAGCTACTGGGAGAGCCAAGATTTAAACCAGCAAGTTTGGCAAAGTCACTACACTATAATTAAGCTACCTCAAATGTGCAGCTCTCTGGAAAGAGGTACAGAGTCTTAGAAAGATGTTTTATCTCTGGGGAAAAAAAGCAAGATTTATGATGCTTTGACTAGCAAATGTATTAAAAAGTCCTTTCCATGTCCTAGGCATCATTCAGAGAACTTCCATGAAAGACAAGTTCTGGTCAGGCATGGTGGCTCACACCTGTAATCCCAGCACTTTGGGAGGCTGAGGTGGGCTGATGGCTTGAGGTCAGGAGTTCGACACCAGCCTGGCCACCATGGTGAAACCCTATTTCTACTAAAAACATAAAATTTGCCAGGTGTGGTGGCACATGCCTGTAATCCCAGATACTCAGGAGGCTGAGGCTGGAGAATCACTTGAACCTAGGAGGCAGAGGTTGCAGTGAGCCAAAATCATGCCATTGCGCTCCAGCCTAGGCAACAGAGAAAGATTGTCTCAAAAAAAAAAAAAAAAAAAAACTCTTCTTGGGAAAGGGGGTCCTGGGTGTAGCAGGCTGGGCTACTCACTACCCCAGTCCCAGGCAGGGTGGGGCCCTGCCCCTAGAATGCTGCAGCAGAGTGAGGAGGGGGCCCCAACTGCACCATAAAGTATGTAGGGACCACCTTCTCTGCCTGTTCTGTTGGGCCCAGGCTAGTCATTTTTGTCCCAGCCTGGGCCCCCCCCCTGTGGTTTCCAGTTTGCAGTTACTTCGAATTAAAATATAAATATTGTTTTCTGGAAAATAATTTAAAAATAAAGACGAGCCATAACTCTTGGTCTTCTATTTAGTTGTTTTATTATAAATATTTCATTTCTGGCTGGCAAGGGGGTGGCTCACATCTGTAATCTCAGCACTTTCGGAGGCTGAGGCAGGCAGATCACTTGAGATCAAGAGTTTGAGACCAGCCTGGCCAACCTGGTGAAACCTCATCTCCACTAAAAATACAAAAATTAGACGGGCATGGTGGTGGACGCCTGTAATCCCAGCTACTCGGGAGGCTGAGGCAGGAGAATCGCTTGAACTGGGGAGACAGAGGTTGCAGTGAGCCAAGATTGTGCCATTGCACTCTAGCCTGGGGGCAAAGTGCGTGAGACTCTGTCTCAAAAAAAAAAAAAAAAATTCATTTATTGGGCCATTTATGGAGGCAATGTAGTGAAACTATCACTCTCTCTCACCCTGTTCATAAAATATGTTAACTCTTTCAACTTTGACTCAACAATATTAAATATTTAGCAGGCAATTCACAGCCCTGAATTGGGCACAATTGGAAAGCAAGGTGAATAAAACGTAGTGCCTGCTTTCCATAATAACTATGACGACTGGTACTACCATTTCTCCACTCCTCCTTCTCTGATGAACTCATAACAACTCCCAGCCTCAGCTGGCATTATTATCCACATTCAATAGACGAGAAAACCCAGATTCAGAGAGGCAAGGAATCTTGCCACCATCCCAAATCTACGAACAGGAATTCAGGGCTCAAACACGGGTCTCTCTGACTCCAAACCCCTTGCTCTTGATCCCCCGGGCTACTGCTGCCCGAATGTCAGTATGACTCATGTAGCATCTGTAAGTGTGGGCAGGGGGTGGCGATGCCGCAGGGGAGGCTTCACGTCGTTGCTACAAGGGACAATCCAGTCAGGCATTCCTTAAAGGAGCGGTATTTGATCTAGGCCTGGAAGGTAAAGGCAGAATACAGACCCAGGAAGTAAAACCGAAACTTTTATCCTAGTAGTCCAGGGAAATATTTGAATCAGGTTACAGAAGGGAGATGGTGTGCAGTGCAGATGTTTGTATTCAGCATTTTCTACTTGCTCCTACACACAGTTACTGAGGGCACGTTGATCGTGGTAGAACAAACACATCTTACAATCTCTTTCCTGATTGGTTGCAGTCTACTGAGTCCGCATGAAGGGCCAATCAAAATCCTGATGGCCTTCTGTAGAGGTGGATGTCAGCGACTGCTTTGGTTCCACGTTAGGAGCGGGTAGTGGTAGCAGTGGTTGGCTTTCCTTTACATCCAGTCTCTGGTCCAAGTTCTCCACCTTCTGTTCAGATAGACTTTAAAGAATAATGACTCCTGTACTAAAGGATTGGCATAAACAATGGGGGAGGAGGAAGGAATATACTGGCTAGAGAAGAGCTCGGAGTGCTGAAACGTCCACCCCAACCAATGAGGATCCTCAGAAGGTCCTGAAGTAGCAGGTCCTCTAGATTTGACACCCCCAACCTCCAGGACTCCCTTACCCCCATTTGCTCCATACCTTTGGTATGGAATCTTTGGGTTGTCAATTTTCTGGCCAGAAAAAACCTCTATGGCTGCAGCATCTTTGCCTGAGTTCTGGCCTACATCCAGGAAGAATGAGGTACACAGCCAAGTGAAGCGTGAACAAGACGTAGAAGAGCTTTATTTAGTGTTAGAATAGCTCAGAGGAGGCCCTCAGTAGGTCGTTCCATTCTGTAGGCAGGTTGTCTGTTCACTGCTCAGTTCTCAGTGGAGAGGAGGCCCTGGAGAGGGTGGCTCCTCTCTGCCGGCAGGTTGTCTCTGCAGCTCTCAGTGGAAAAGGTAGCTCCTTTCTGCAGCTGGCCATCCCATTTTCTCCAGCTATCAGCAGAGAGTACTCCTCTCTGCAGCTGGTCATCCCGTCACCTCTCAGCCCTCTTAGTCCTCTGGCCATCCTCTGCCCTGCTCTGGCTAAGACCAGAGCTTTTATGGACCTCAGAGGGGGAGGAAGTGGCTGCTGATCAATCCGTAGGCACCTGGAGGAAGCACCACAGGTCCCCACTCCAGTTCGTGGGACTGGAAGCCCCAACCCCAGCCTTCAGGCCCTCCCTGGCCTGAAGGTAAGGACTTCCTGGGAACCTGCCCCCTTCCTCCCAGGACTCTGTCTGCCTCCCGCTGCCATTCAAGGCCCTAGGATTTGGCCCCCACCCGCTCCAAGATCAGAGCAGGTGCCAGGAGCGGAGAGAGGCCTGGCAGTGGGAGCAGACACCCCCAAGCCTGCAGCGATGAGGTGGTAGCAGGTCCTTCCTGGGACCCTCAGGGTGCAGGCTGCAGAGAGGCCCGGGTCCTGCACCTAGGAGGGTGACTGCAGCCACACCAGGGAAGGCAGATCCTGTCTGCTCTCGGCCCTCATCCAAGAGCACAGGGAGGCTGAGATCCACAGCTGCAGTCTGGGTGGCTGGGTTTGGGCAGCTGCAGCAGTACCCGAGGAGCTCCCGTTCCAACTCAGAAGGTGGGGGACATCCACCAGCTCCATGGAGTGTGTAGCCCAAGCAGTGCCTCCCTGTTGCAGCCAGCATGATGGCAGCAGCCACTGCCATCACCTTTATCCACACATTCCAGACCTTCCCAGAACTGTCTTATGTGGCATATGGGCATACAGTGAAACTAAGGTCTGAAGGAGTAGACTTTTTCTGTTAAAGATCCCATCAGAGATTTCCAAATAGTCAACAGGAGGGAGATGATAGCTAGACAAGCAAAATGCAACCAGACCTGGGCAGTGTGGTAGTGTGCTCCTATAGTCCTAGCTACTGAGGAGGCTGAGGTGGGAAGATCACTTGAGCCTAGGAGTTGGAGATCAGCCTGGGCAACATAGCAAGATCCCATCTCAAAAAAAAAAAAAAGGGACTCATTTTGTGTTCACTATGCTACATAATAGAAGAGAGTCGCTAGGAAATTCTGGGGTGGTAAAACCTCAAAGTTCCGCGAGATGGCAGTAGTTCCTAAAAGTTAAATTAGCAATAGCAATAGGTTGGCAAGGGAACTAGGTGGATGTGATTAAATTGAGTAATGTGGGCGAGGGGTGGAGGCTCATGCCTGTAATCCCAGCATTTTGGGAGGCTGATGCAGGCAGATCACCTGAGGCTAGGAGTTTGAGACCCAGCCTGGCCAACATGGTGAAACCCTGTCTCTACAAAAAATACAAAAAACATTAGCCGGGTGTGGTGATGGGTGCCTGTAATCCCAGCTACTCAGGAGGCTGAGGCAGGAGAATCTCCTGCACCTCGGAGGTGGAGGTTGCAGTGAGCCAAGATCACACCATTGCACTCCAGCCGGGGCAACAGGAGTGAAATTTCATCTCAAAAAAAAAAAAAGAAAGAAAAAGAAAAATTGAGTAATGTTTATTATATGTATTTATATCAATAATATATATTTGAACTTAAAATATATATTATATAAATATAAAAATTATATATAACATATATTGTATATTATATAAATATATTTAAGACATAAAAATTTTAAATATGCTATATATCAATAAATTTAAAACTTAGTATATAAAAACCACTATATATATATATATATATATATATATATATATTTGTGGGCTTTTCTTGAGACAAGGTTTCGCTGTATCGCCCAGGCTGGAGTGCAGTGACAAGATCATAGTTCACTCCAGGGTTCAAGTGACCCTCCCACCTCACCCTCCAGAGTAGCTGGAACTAAAGGCATGTCCCACCGTGCCCAGGAAAATTTTTTTAATGATTTTGTAGAGACTGGGTCTCTTTTCTTTGCCCAGCCTGATCTTGAGCTCCTGGGCTCAAGCAATCCTCCCACCTCAGCCTCCCAAAGTGCTGGGATTACAGGCATGAGCCACGGCACTGGCCTGAGTAAAATAGTTTTAATGCTGCTTGAAAAAGATCCAAAAAATAAAAGTAGCAAGGTCTTTCACTTCGAGGTGAGTTTGTTGTTTCTCAGACAAAAAACAGCAAGAAACTGCCAGTATTTGACTAAATAATTTTTCAAAAGGGAAACACATGACTTAGCCACATCTATAAAAATTCACAATGAAGCAAGTGACAAGAAATGTCGCCATATCAACTTATACAAAGAAGGAGCTTGTTACAGCGAGTAGCTAGTCAGGTCTGAGCAAGGTGGGAGAGGGCTACCCCCACACGCACCAAGAGTGTTGGGAATCATCAGGTGATGGTCAGGTGGTTGTTAAATGTTTCTCTAAAGTAATAATTGGTCACACAGGTGGTGCCAGGGACAGGCAGGCTCCTAATAGAAAACACCTGAAACTGATCATCAGCTTCCCAAAAAGATCTCAGGAGTTGGGAGAAGTAACGCAAGATCCTGGAAGTATGCCAGCTTATAAAAAAACCCCAAGTCAAGAGGGCAAGCCCTGCACTTGGTTTCTCAGCTCACCCACCTGGCCCTCTTCCAAGTTATACTTTCCTTTTCTTTCCTTTCCTTACTGTTCTAAAGCTTAATAAACATTCTTTCTCAGGTCACTGCAACCTCTGCCTTCCAGGTTCAAGTGATTCATCTACCTCAGCCTCCCAAGTAGCTGGGACTACAGGCACGCACCAAGCCGGGATAATTTTTGTATTTTTAGTAGAGACAGGGTTTCACCATGTTGGCCAGGCTAGTCAAACTCCTGACCTCAAGTAATCCACCAGCCTCGGCCTCCCAAAGTGCTGGACTTACAAGCGAGAGCCACCATGCCCAGCCTAAAGCTTAATAAACTTTCGCTCCTGCTCTGAAGCTTGCCTGGGTCTTTCCTTCTGCCTTATGCCCTTCAGGTGAATTCTTTCTTCTGAGGAGGCGGAGACTGAGGTTGCTGCAGATTCGCCACCAGTAGCTTGGATACCTTCCACCAGTAACAAGTTCAGTTAAGATGGCAATACACCTCAAATTTATTTTATTTTGAGACACGGTCTCGCTCTGTTGCCCAGCCTGGAGTACAGTGACACGATCTCAGCTCGCTGAAACCTCCACCTCCCAGGCTCAATAGATCCTCCCACCTCAGCCTTCCAAGTAGCTGGGATTACAGGCGCATACTAACACCCAGCTAATTTTTGTAATTTTAGTAGAGACAGGGTTTTGCTGTGTTGCCCAAAGTGGTCTCAAAGTCCTTGGCTCAAGTGATCCATCCTCCTCAGCCCCCAAAGTGCTGGGATTATAGGCATGAGCCACCATGCCTGGCCAAACTTATCTTTATATGTTTGTTGCAGGCAAAAGCACCCCAAGGTCGACGCTCAGCCCAGGAGGCCAAGTGGATTCAGGAAAGAATTCAAGAGCATGCTGACTGAATAAAGTGAAAGCAAGTTTATTAAGAAAGTAAAGGAATAAAAGAATGGCTACCCCATAAGGAGAGTGGCCCTGATGGTCTGCTGACTGGCTATATTTATGATTGCTTCTTGACTATATTATGCTAAACAAGAGGTGGATCATTCATGAGTTTTCCAGAGAAGAGGTGGGGGAGGTCTGGACCTTTTCGACCATACAGGGTAACTTCTGAAAGTTGCTACGGCATTTGTAAACTATCGTGGTGCTGGTGAGTTTCTTTTAGTGTGCTAATGGATTATAGTTAGCATAGAATGAGCAGCCAGGGTACCCAGAGGTCTCTTCTGTCACCATCTTGGTTTTGGCTGGTTTGGATTTGCCTTTCTACCACATCCTGTCTTATCAGCAGGGTCTGTGACTTATGTCTTGGGAAACTAGTCCTGCCAAACTCCTCGCATTCAGTGTAATCACTATCAAAATTCCAGAGGCCCTTTTAACATAATTTGGCAAGCAAATCCTAAAACTTATATGAAAATTTAGGGAAATGTAAACCCAATACAGCCCAAACAATTTTGAAAAAGAACAGGCCAGCCAGGTATGGTGGCTCATGCCTATAATCCCAAGACTTTGGGAAGCCAAGGTGGGCGGATCACGAGGTCAGGAGATCAACACCATCCTGGCTAACACGGTGAAACCCCATCTCTACTAAAAGTACAAAAAATTAGCCAGGTGTGGTGGCACACTCCTGTAGTCCCAGCTACAGGCAAGAGAATCGCTTGAACCTGGGAAGCGGAGGTTTCAGTAAGCCGAGATCGCGCCACTACACTCCAGCCTGGGAGACAGAGCGAGACTCCATCTCAAAAAAAAAAAACAAGCCAGGTGCAGTGGCTCACCCCTCAGCACTTTGGGAGGCAGAGGTGGGAGGACTGCATGAGGCCAGGAGTTTGAGACCAGCCTATGTAACATAGCAAGACCCCATCTCTACAAAAAAAAAAAAGAGCAAAGTTGGAGGACTACATTTCTGGATTTCAAAACTTACTACAAAGTTACAATAATCAAGACAATGTGGTACTAGCATAGGATACAGCAATAGAATAGAGTCCAGAAATAAACCCTTACAGTTAGTTGATTTGTAGTAAGTATAAAATAATTCTATAGGGAAAAAAATAGTACTTTCAATAAGTAATGCTGAGACAAGTGGACATTTATGTGCAAAAGAATGAGGTTGGACCCTTATCTCACACTGCATACACAAAAATAACACAAAATGTGTCAAAGAGCTAAAATCATAAAACTTTAGAAAACGTAGGTGTAACACCTCATGGGCAATTGATTTAGACAATGGTTTCTTAGATATGACACCGAAAGCATAAGCAGTAACATAAAAAACAGAGATCGACAGAACTTCATCAAAATTTAAAACTTGTACTGTAAAGGATAGTATCCAGAAAGTGAGAAGACAATCCACAGAATGGGAGAATATATTCGCAGATTGTATCTGCTAAGAAACTAATTTCCAGAATATTTAAAAGAATGCTTACAACTCAACAATAAAAAGTCAAATAACCCATCGGGTGCAGTGGCTCATGCCTGTAAGCCCAGCACTTTGGGAGTCCGAGGCGGGCAGATCACCTGAGGTCAGGAGTTCGAGACCAGCCTGGCCAACATGGCAAGGCCTGTCTCTACTAAAAATATAAAAATTAGCCGGGCATGGTGGCACATGCCTGTAATCCCAGTTACTTGGGAGGCTAAGGCAGAAGAATCACTTGAACCTAGGAGGTGGAGGTTGCAGTGAGCCGAGATCACACCACTGCACTCCAGTCTGGGCAACAGAGGGAGACTACATCTCAGAGAAAAAAAAAAAGACAACCACATCTTAAAATGGGAAAGAATTTGATGCTGGGCACAGTAGCTCATGCCTGTAATCCCAGCATTTTGGGAGGCTGAGACAGCAAATCACCTGAGGTCAGGAGTTCGAGACCCAACTGGCCAACATGGTGAAACCGTCTCTACTAAAAATGCAAAAATTAGCTGAGCATGGTGGCAGGCACGTGTAATCCCAGCTACTAGGGAGGCTGAGGCAGGAGAATCGCTTGAACACGGAAGGCGGAGGTTACAGTGAGTCAAGATCATGCCACTGCACTCCACCCTGGGTGACAGAGCGAGACTCCATCTCAAAAAAAAAAAATCTCATACACAGCTGGTGGGAATATAAAATGGTGCCACTACTTGGAAAAGCAGTCTGGCAGTTCTTCAAAAGGCTAAACACAGAGTTACTATATGGCAAAACATTCTCACTTCTAAGGTATATGCCCAGAAGAAATGAAAACATACATCCATATAAAAACATATGCAAATATTCATAGCATCATGCATAATAGCAAAAAAGTGGAAACAATTAAATTACCATCAACTGATGAATCAAATAAATAAAATGTGGTATATCCACACAATAGAATATTACTTGGCTATAAAATGGAATGAAGTACTGGTACATTCTACAGCGTAGAGGAACCTTGAAAACATGCTAAGTGAAGGAAGTCAGACACAAAAGTCCATATGTTTATTTTTATAAAATATCCAGAATAGGCAAATCATAGAGACAGAAAATGAATTATTTGTTTCTAGAGACTGGGGGAAGAGGAGGGTTAGAGTGGCAGCTAATTGGTATGGAGTTTCTTTTTAGGTAGATGGAAATGTTCTAGAATTAGATAGTGGTGATACTTGCACAATTCTGTGAATATACTAAAATACACTGCATCACATACTTTAAAAGGGCAAATTTTATGGCATATAAATTACATTTCAATAAAAAGACGAGGAAACCTAGGGTATGTCACAATCCCATGCCACAAACTACTTACACTTCACAATATAAAAACTACATCAACAAGTGTAAATTATGTTCAGTACATTGCTTGCTAAAGTAAGGTCATTAATATATCAAAATATTTTATAAAAGTTAAAAGTTAAGAGACCCATCACTTCTCTTTTCATTGCATCACTAATTCATTCAATATATATTTGTGTGTGTGCCAGGCTCTGCGTCAGGTAAAATGTCTAGGAGAGAGATAAAGATAAAACTGATGAGAATTCTGCACCGAACAACATACTCTCCAAGAATTGCAGCATGAGATATAAAATCAAAAAAAGCCTTGGAGGAGATTCACATGAAATAGCACTGTTCGGGAAAGGGGGCGATAATTCCAATGGAAGAGATAACTGACTTCATGGAGAACAGGAGATAGTATTTGAACTGGCCTTGAAGTATGGTTATATTTTAGAGATGTGAAGATGTGGGGTAGGGTGATATGGTGGGATTCCAGATGGACCATAAATATACAATCACCAAGACCAAAGATCCAGAGGTTGGAGCTGTGAGCTGTTCAATTTGGCTGCGCTTACAGTGTTTGGAGTGGGGGAGGCTGAAAATGAAGATACCAACTAGACAGTTAAAGACTTTGAATGTTTGAACTGCAATTTTATTGTGTACGCACTGAAGAATCTTTTTTTTTCTTATTATCTAAGATTTAAAATTTTTACTTTATTTTAAGTTCTGGATACAAGTGCAGGACATTCAGGTTTGTTACATAGGTAAACATGTGCCATGGTGGTTTGCTGCACCTATCAGCCCATCACTTAGGTATTAAGCCCTGCATGCATTAGCTGTTTATCCTGATGCTATCCCCTCCTACCACCCCAACAAAAGGCCCCAGTGTGTGTTGATCTCATCCTTGCGACCATGTGTTCTTATTGTTCAGCTTCTGCTTACAAATGAGAACATGTAGTGTTGGTTTTCTGTTCCTGTATTAGTTTACTGAGGATAATGGCTTCCAGCTTCATCCATGTCCCTGCAAAGGACATAACCTAATTACTTTTTTTTTTTTTCAGAGTTTCACACTTGTTGTCCAGGCTAGAGTGCAATGGCATGATCTCAGCTCACTGCAACCTCTGCCTCCTCCCAGTTCAAGCAATTCTCCTGCCTCAGCCTCCTGAGTAGCTGGAATTACAGGCATGCGCCACCACACCCAGCTAATTTTGTATTTTCAGTAGAGACAGGTTTTTGCCATGCTGGTCAGGCTAGTCTCGAACTCCCAACCTCAGATGATACACCTGCCTTGGCCTCCCAAAGTGCTGGAATTACAGGCATAAGCCACCATGCTGGACCTGATCTCACTCCTTTTTATGGCTGCATAGTATTCCACTATATATAGGTACCACATTTTCTGTATCCAGTCTATCATTGATGGGCATTTGCTATTGTGTCTTTGCTACTGTGAGGAGTGCTGCAATGAACATATGTGTGCATGTATCTTTATAATAAAATGGTTTATATTCCTTTGGGTATATACCCAGTAATGGGATTGTTGGGAGAAATAGCATTTTTAGTTCCAGATCTTTGAAGAATGGCCACACTGTCTTCGACAATAGTTGAACTAATTTACATTCCCACCACCAAGGTAAAAGTGTTCCTATTTTTCCACATCCTCCCCAGCACCTGTTTTTTTTTTTGACTTTTTAATAACTACCATTCTGACCAGCATGTGATGGTATCTCATTGTAATTTTGATTTGCATTTCTCTAATAATCAGTGATGTCGAGCTTTATTCATATGTTTGTTGGCCACATAAATGGCTTCTTTTGAGAAGTATCTGTTCATGTCCTTTGCCCACTCTTTGATGGAGTTGTTTTTTTTCATGTGTATTTAAGTTCCTCATAGGTTCTGGATACTAGACCTTTATCAGATGGATAGATTGCAGAAATTTTCTCACATTCTGTAGGTTTTCTGTTCACTCTGATGATAGCTTCTTTGCTGTGCAGAAGCTCTTTAATTAGATCCCATTTGTAATTTTTGCTTTTGTTGCAATTGCTTTTGATGTTTTTGTCATGAAATCTTTGCCCTTGGCTATGTCTTGAATGGTATTAACTAGATTTTCTTCTAGGGTTTTTATAGGTTTAGGTTTTACATTAAGTCTTCAATCTTGAGTTAATTTTTGTATAAGGTGTAAGGAAGGAGTCCAGTTTCAATTTTCTGCATATGGCTAGCCAGTTTTCCCAGAACCATTTATTAAATAGGGAATGTTTTCCCCATTGCTTGTTTTTGGCAGCTTTGTAGATCAGATGGCTGTAGATGTGTGGTCTTCTTTCTGTGGTCTCTATTCTGTTCCATTGGTCTATGTGTCTGTTTTTGTGCCAGTTCCATGCTGTTTTGGTTACTGTAGCCTTGCAGTACAGTTTGAAGTTGGGTAGTGTGGTTCTTTCAGCTTTGTTCTTTTTGCTTATTATTGTCTTGGTTATATGGGCTTTTTGATTCCACTTGAATTTTAAAGCAGCATTTTTCTAATTCTGTGAAGAATGTCAATGGTAGTTTAATGGGAATAGTATTGAATCCATAAATTACTTTGGGCAGTATGGCCATTTTCACGATATTGATTCTTCCTATCCACGAGCATGGACTGTTTTTTCATTTGTTTGTGTCCTTTCTTATTTCCTTGAGCAGTAGTTTGCAGTTCTCCTTGAAGAGGTCCTTCACTTCTCTTGCTAGCTGTGTTCCTAGGTATTTTATTTTCTTTGTAGCAACTGTGAATGGAAGTTCATTCATGATTTGGCTCTCTGTTTGTCTATTGTTCGTGTATAGGAATGCTTGTGATTTTTGCACATTGATTTTGTATCCTGAGACTTTGCTGAAGTTGCTTATCAGCTTAAGGAGCTTTTTGGCTGAGACAATGGGGCTTTCCGAAAACAAAGTTTTACTTCCTCTCTTCCTATTCGAATATCCTTTATTTCTTTCTCTTGCCTGATTGCCCTGGCCAAAACTTCCAATACTATGTTGAATAGTAGTGAGACAGGGCATCCTTGTTTTGTACCAGCTTTCAAGGGGAATGCTTCCTGCTTTTGCCCATTCAGTATGATATTAGCTGTGAGTTTATCATAAATGGTTATTATTTTGAGATATTTTCCTCAAACCTAGTTTATTGAGAGTTTTTAACATGAAGGGGCGTTGAGTTTCAGTTCATGAGGCCAAGCATACACATTACTTCCCACTGGCACCCCCTATGCAATATTAAATGCAAAGATACCCTCAGGAGTCCTGTGCTGAAAACAAGTGCAAAATAACATTTTGTTGTTGTTCGTGGTGCTGGTGGTTTTATTTATTTATTTATTCTGAGACAGGTTCTCACTCTGTCTCCCATGCTGAAGTACAGTGGTGTGATCACAGCTCACCACAACCTCAACCTCTCTGGGCTTAGGGGATCCTCCCACTTCAGCCTCCCAAGTGGCTGGGACTATAGGAATATGCCACCACACCCAGCTAATTTTTTTTACTCTTTTATAGAGATGGAGCCTTGCTATATTGCCCAGGCTGATCTCGAACTCCTGGGCTCAAGTGATCCGTCGGCTTCAGCCTCCCAAAGTACTCAGATTATAGGTGTGAGCCACCACAGCCTCAAAATAACTGGGAAAGTAGCAATAGTTGCTTGTCGTTCCTGAAAACAGTCTCTTTCATACTTTTCAGCTTCTGCTGCATAATCATGACAAAATACACACAAATACACATACAGATACACATCAGTTAAAAGTAACTTCAAGAAATATAAAAATAAATAATTTTTAAAAATCATTTAAGTTTTTGGATCATGAGCAAATCTGTAGATGCAGTATCCCCCTCTTCCACTTTCCGCTGCAGCCAATAAAGGCCTTTCCTGCCATTAAAAAAAAGAAATCATTTAAAAAGTGGTATTCTGGCACACTGCCCAGGTCCTCCCACACGGTCTGGGATGCTTGGGTCCCGAAGAGCTTCCACTGGTGAGCGGCACGCCGCCCGCGCTGGTGCTTCAGTCCACAAAGCAGTAGAGGTCGCATAGCTCATGGTTCTCTGCCTGCAGGCGCCAATTGAGCTGCCTGAGCTGACGGATCTCGTCCAGGTGGCCCTGCAGCTACCGATTCACCTCCTCCATGAGGTGAGGTGCTGTCAGGCGTGTCGCCTCCTCCCGCCGCTCTTCCTTGCCCAGCCATCTTCTCGTCGGTCAGCTCCTCCAGGCCGCCTGCTTCTGCCTCCATGGCTGGTCAGGCCGCCAGCGCATCGCCTGCCTGCCGCCGAGGCCCAGGAGCCCCACCTGGGGCCCCGCGCGGCTCAGGCTCGGGCTCCGGCTCTGTGCGCGGCAGGCAGTGGCGCAGGCCAACTCTAATGATATTTTAAACAACGGTCCCCTTTTAGGTCACACTATCAAATCAGAGAAAGATATACTTGATTAGCTGTTAAATGCGACTTGAGGTCTAGGTGAAAGAACAAGTAACCTCTAAATCATAAGGCCATTAAATGATTACAGACTGAATGTTTGTGTCCCCCCCAAAATTCAAAAGGGAGACATTTTCCCCAATGTGACAGTATCAGGTGGGACCTTTTGGAGGTAATTAGGTCATGCGGGTAGAGCCCTCATGAATGAGATTCATTCCCTTAAAGAAGATACACATTGGGAGGCTGAGGCACGAGAATCGCTTCAACTGGGGAGGCAGAGGTTGCAGTGAGCCAAAATCCGCCATTGCACTCCAGCCTGGGCAACAAGAGCAAAACTCTGTCTCAAAAAAAAAAAAAAAAGATACGCATGAGAGCCTGCTTCCTCTTTTCTGCCATGAGAGGACATGAAAAGACCAACATCTGATAAGACCTGGAAGCATGCCTTACGAGACACCAGATCTGCTACCACCTAGATGTTCTATATCTCAGCCTCCACCACTGTGAGAAATAACTGCTGTTTAAGTCACCCGGTTCTAAGGTAATTTGGTATAATTGCCCAGATGGACTGTGATGGGTAATACTGAGCGTCAACATGACTGGATAGAAGGATGCAAAGTACTGATCCTGGGTGTGTCTGTGAGGATGCTGGCGAAGAAGATTAACATTTGAGTCAGTGGACTGGGAAAGGCAGACCATCCTCAATCTCGGTAGGCACCATCTGATCAGCTGCCAGCACTGCCAGAATAAAAGCGGGCAGAAGAACTTAGAAAGACTAAACTGGCTTAGTCTTCTGGCCTCCATCTTTCTCCTGTGCTGAATGCTTCCTGCCCTCAAACATTGGACTCCAAGTTCTTCAGCTTTGGGACTTGGATTGGCTTCCTTGCTTGCAGGTGGCCTATTGTGGGACCTAACCTTGTGATCGTGTGAGTCAATACTCCTTAATAAACTCCCCTTTATATATACATCCATCCTATTAGTTCTATTCCTCTAGAGAAACCTGACTAATACATGGACTAAAATAGTTCCTGTCCTTTTTTTTTTTAAGAGATGGAGTCTTGCTATATTGCCCAGGTTAGTATGCAGTGGTATGCATAGGCACAATCATAGCATGCTACGACCCTGAACTCCTGGGTTCAAAATATCCTCCTGCCTCAGCCTCCCAAGTAACTTGGATTACAGGTACCCACCACCATACCCAGCTAATTTTTGTATTTTTATTAGAGATAGCATTTTGCCATGTTGGCCAGGCTGATCTTGAACTCCTGACCTGAAGTGATCTGCCCTCCTTGGCCTCCCAAAGTGCTGGGATTGCAAGCATGAGCCACTGTGCATGGCCTTTTGGCTTCTTATGTGTAAGAGAGGATAAGTTTCTTTCTCAGAGTGTGCTGCAGCCAGACATCGTATTTCTCCTTAGCAGAAACTCTGCTGTTCCAATCATACATGTGGCTATTGAGTTCAATGTGGAGATCCAGGAGTGGGCGTTTTCTGGAGGAAACAAGAAAGGCAAAACTTAATACCATGCAAATATCAAAGAGAAGACAGATTGTTGTTAGGGTGAAATAAGCCAATAGATGTGAAAGTTCTTTGAAACTGTTCCTTTCTAAAGGCACCACAAGCTGCTTAGCGAATGATCCAAACTAACTTGCAGTGCTCTGGCCTGGTGGCCACCATCCTCCTCCCTCAAGGGGCAGCTGCGTTTCATTCTGGGAACATACCAGCCAGATGATAACTCATGTGGATCTCTATGCAAATAAAGATGGGCTCAAAACGCCAGTGATACCACTGGTCCATAGAGTATCTATCTTAGAAGGTTGAGTGGCTCCTGCTCTAACTCATGCTTCCTGCTGGGCCACCACTAAGGAGGCCAGGTAAAGGCTATGAGATTTATTCCTGGAGTATGCAGAGGTACAGCCCAGAATGCATTTGACAGGTGGCTCAGAAACATCATTCTAAACTGTAATTAGGGTACAGCTGAAAAAAGCCAGTTAATCTTATACTTGGGGTACACTGTGGCTTCATTCAGCTTAAATGGATACCAGGACACTGATGTTTCTCTTAGAAAAGTATTCTTGCCAATAAACATTTTTAAAATGTTTATATAACAAAGTCTTCTGGACCTGAACAGTCAGATACCATTTTTCACCTATCAAATTGTCAAAACTTAGGGAAATATAAGAGCATTTATATTTATATAGGGAGAATTCAGGGACACAGCTACTCTCCTATAAAGCTGGTATGACCATCCTACAGGACATCTGGTAAGATGCATCCAAGGCTTGAAAAATGCATGTCCTTTGACTCAGTAATTCCACTTCCAGGAATTGTCCCCCATGAAAACAATTAAGGATAAGAACAAATACTAAGCTGCAAGGATGTTTAATACTTACTTGGTATGAAAGCAAACACTATCCAACAACTGAAGACTGATCAAGTAAATTAAGCTATAGCCATATAATGGGCTGTTGTGCAGACATTAAACTGATGCTGTAGAAATGTGACTACTGACATGCACAAATGTTTGTGATCTGTTAAACAAACTAAAAGCAGGTTATAAAGTAGTGGTAGGTTGCGAGTGTCTTTCAGGCGATACACAGGCTAGAGGGGTACCAGTCCTTGCCCTCTCCCTGTGTGCCTCATCGCCATGCCCTGAAAAATTGAGCAAATCAAGGACTTTCTGCTCACAGCCAGGTGAAAGGATGTCAAATTTGTCAAGATCAAGAAAAACAAGGATAATGTGAACTTTAAAGTTCGACGCAGCAGATACCTTTATACCTTGGACATCACAGAGAAAGAGAAGGCAGAGAAACTAAAGCAGTCCTTGTCCCCTGGTTTGGCAACAAAGGAGCTGAAATGAGCCAGACCTGCTGATTTGAACTGTATTAACATTTTTTTAATTCAAAAAAAAAGAAATAATAGATGATGATTCCATCTGGGCTTACAGACATACTTCTGGGCCAGGCATGGTGGCTCACACCTGTAATCCCAACATTTTGGGAGGCCAAGGCAGGAGGATCACTTGAGGTCAGGAGTTCGAGACCAGGCTGGCCGACATGGTGAAACCCTATCTCTACTAAAAATGCAAAAATTAGGAGAGCATGGAGGTGCATGCCTATAGTCCCAGCTATTCAGGAGGCTGAGGCAGGAAAATTGCTTGAACCCGGGAGACAGAAGTTGCAGTGAGCCAAGATGCACCACTGCACTCCAGCCTGGGCAACAGAGCAAGACTTCATCTCAAAAAAACAAACTAGCTGGGCACAGTGGCTCATGCCTGTAATCCCAGCACTTTGGGAGGCTGAGGCAAGCGGATCACAAGGTCAGGAGTTTGAGATCAGCCTGACCAACACGGTGAAACCCTGTCTCTACTAAAAATACAAAAAGAAAAAAAAAAAATTAGCTGGGCATGGTGGCGCACACCTGTAATCCCAGCTACTCAGGAGGCTGAGGGAGAAGAATCACTTGAACCCTGGAGGCAGAGGTTGCAGTGAGTCAAGATCACACCACTGCACTCCAGCCTGGGCAACAGAGTGAGACTCCATCTCAAAAACAAACAAACAAACAAAAAAGACATACTTCTATATGATTGTGTGGGTATTAAGTAAAACAAGATCTGGAAGGCAATACATCAAGATTTGATTAACAGAAATTAGTTTCAGTAAGCTTACAACTACTTATGGCATTCTACTTTTAGCACCTAGGTATATTTTATGATTTTTCTATAAATACTATACATTGCTTTAATAAAAATATTAAAAATAAATCTGGGCACAGTGGCTCACACCTGCAATCTCAGCACTTTGGGAGGCCAAGGTGCATGGATCACTTGAGGACAGGCGTTCCAGACAGCCTGGTCAACATGGTGAAACCCTATCTCTACTAAAAATACAGAAATTTAGCCAGGTGTGGTGGCAGGCGCCTGTAATCCCAGCTACTCTGGAGGCTGAGGCAGGAGAATCACTTGAAACCCGGGAGGCAGAGGTTGCAGTGAGCCAAGATTGTGCAATTGCACTCCAGCCTGGGCAACAAGAGTGAAACTCTGTCTCAAAAATAAGATAAATTAAAAATAAAAATGTGTTCTTTTTTTTTTTTTTTGAGATGGAGTCTTACTCTGCTGCCCAGGCTGAAGTGCAGTGGTGCAATCTTGGCTCACTGCAACCTCCACCTCCCTGGTTCAAGCAATTCCCCTGCCTCAGCCTTCTGAGTAGCTGGGATTACAGGTATGAGCCATCACCCCCAGCCTAAAAATTTGTTCTATTCATTTACTGATTTATTTATTGGAGATGAGGTCTCCCTCGGTTGCCCAGGCTGCAGTGTAGCAGCGCAATCCCGACTCACTGCAGCCTCAAACTCCTGGGCTTCCTGGATTCTTTCACCTTAGCCTCCCAAGCAGTTGGGACTACAAGCGCATGCAACCACACCCAGCTAATTTTTAAATTTTTTATAGAGCAAGTTCTCAGTTGCCCGGGCTGAAATTTTCTTAATTTTGAAGGAAAGTATTGAAACTACAAGCTAACTAACACAAAGTGTTTATAAATCATGCCAGGTCCATATTGTAGTCCTAGGGCAACCCTAATGCAGGAGGGAAAATCTCTTTTCCTCCCTGAAGAGAAGGGCAGCAAATGTAGCACAGTGGTAATTCCCTTCTGGGTGGCACAAAAATAAGCAGGTGGTCCAGGACTGACCACCTCCTGGGGGCTCACCTTTCTTGTCTCAGTTTCTGGGAGAGGCACTGCAGGTACAGGGACGGTGAGCTGCAGGACCGTTCCAGCAGGGACACGTCTGCAGTGCAAAGGCTCCAGAAGAAGTCAGCTTCTCGGTGAACTGTGCACAGCCCTCGCTGCTGAGGCTTGGATTCCATGTTCTTCATCGCTGGCCCATCCACCTCCAGGAGGCTGCTGTCCTCCAGCTGGCCCTCTGACACCATATAGTTCTGAATAAAAAACACCTTTGGCTTCCCTACTAGATAAGGGCATAAATCTCCCATAAACATCCTCCTGATGTGATACAGGGGGAGAACTGAGTGAGTCTGATCCACACCGTACACACTCTGGGAGCCTCCTCGGCCCACCAGGACACACACAAAGCTGTCGTAGTCTTGGTGTTGGGGCATACAGGCAACTCGTTGAAGAACCTGTAATATATCAGCCACAGTGACAGGCAAGGATTTCTGAACTTCATAGCCCAGGGAAGTGAAAGTATCTCGAAGAAGCTCTGGGGAAACAAAAAACAAACATGGAAAAGAACACTGGAGTGAGGAGAGCTCAGGAGGAACTGGGAAGGAATCCTAGTCATGGTCTAATCTCCATTATGAAAAGCTTCTGCTTTTATGTCATATTTAGATGGGCCTGAGTCCTAGGGAGTTGGAACAGAATCATCTGAAACATGAAAGATATGACTTTAGGTACCTAAATATGGTCTCTGCCCTGCTATACTACTGTCCCTGCCTGATGCCAGCCACCACCACAACCAGCCACAGGCACAGACTAGTCTAGAACCATGGATTGACTTTACCTCCTGAAGCGGTGTAAGGTAGTGGAGAGAGCAGACTTCATGTCAGACAAGCCTGCCTTCTAATGCTGACCTTACCACACCTTGGGCTGCACAACCTTAAGAAAGTGGGTCTCCCTAACTTTATTAATTTTTTTTTTTTTTAGGTTTTGTTTGTTTTTTTCGAGGCAGGGTCTCATTCTGTTGCCCAGGCTGGAGTCCAGTGCTACAATCATGGCTCACTGCAGCCTCGACCTCCTGGACTCAAGCGATCCTCTCACCTCAACCTCCCAAGTAGCTAGGGCTACAGGCGCACACCACTATGCCTGGTTAATTTTTGCATTTTTTATAGAGGTGGGGTTTTGCCATGTTGCCCAGGTTGGTCTTGAACTCCTGGGCTCAAGCGATCCTCCCACCTCAGCCTCTCAAAGTGCTGGCATTACAGGTGTAAGCTACCACGTCCAGCCCTGAGCCACTGCACCCAGCCCTCCTACCTCCTACTTTAAATGGAAGCAATAACACCCACTACTCTGATAATTAAATAATACAAATAAAGCTCTTGATACTCAATAAATATTAGTTCTTGTTCCTTTGTTTAAAATCTTTTTGTCCCTCATCTAGAAGTTTCTGTGGCCCTAGAGATTCTACCAAGTCCAGTTCTTATTCATCTGTTCAGTCTGCCTTCATTGGAGGAATAAACACAGCATCCTGAATCAATTTATATCTTTCTAATAGCAAAGGGAGACTTTTTTCTCTTCCCCATTCAAAAATTCCACATCCAGCCTGGGGCAGTGGCTCATGCCTGTAGTGTCAACTACTTGGGAGGTGAGGCAGGAGGATCGCTTGAGGCCAGGAGTTTAAGACCTGCCCAGGCAACATAGCGAGATCTTGTCTCTACAAAAAATATAAAAATAATAATAATTTTTAAATTCCATATTTGTTTGAGCCACTTGTTCCATTTCTGTTCCTTATCTGGGGGATGCCTCCAATTCATAGTTCATTTGCTGGGCAGAAAAACTGCTCTATTCAAAACTAAACAAGCATCTCACAATTCAGGATGTCATTCAAACTATTAGTCCACTTCTCTGTATTTGTTTAGATGTCTCATCACTGAGTGCCAATCTATATTCCTCTCCTGGGCTGTGATCTTCCAAAAGTTTACCTCTGTTCACCCCAAATGAAACAACACACTAATAATTACAGCAGGTATCACTTCCACCAAGGAATAAAGGGCCCCATCTTATACTAGTTTATGCATCACAGAAAGAGATCAAGAGGGGGAAAATACCTGAAGGCACCACATAACTGTTTACTACAAGTTCTCAATTATGCTAAACGGGAATTATATGAAGCATAGATAGTTACAAATAAGTCAGAGATTCACAGCCTCACTCAGGAGTTTCAACTTTCTTGCCCAGCAAACTTTACCAAACACTAATGAACTATAAAAGTGAGTGAAGACTCAATTTCTCTTCTGGATTCTCAGAAGAAAACAAGAGAAAGATAAAAGAAAAAGAAACACAATCATGGGTTTAAAAAAAAAAAAATGACTAAGAAGCCCCTGGACCTGTGAGAGTTGGCTTGAGTGCTCTGAATTTAATTCACTCAGCCTATGAGCCATATCTACATACTCACATAGGGTCTAGGAGAACTTTCTGGCCCAGGCTTCTGGGTTGGCCTCACATCCTACCAGATACGGTGGTTTTAAAATACATTCAGAAACTCTTTGACACTCCTCCCTTACAAAGATAGAGTACCTCCCATCTCCTTGAAAGTAGACCAGACTTGGTAACTCATTTGAAATGAATACACTGTGGCAGAAGTGATAATATGTCATTACCAAAGCTAGATCACAGAAATGATACGGCTTCTACCTGGCTCTTTCTTTCTCTCTCTCTCTCTTTTTTCAGTCTTACTGAAGTCCAGATCTCACAATCTTTCTTCTGAGTGGCTCACTCTGGGGGAAGCCCACCACCACATCATGAAAGTACTCAAGCAGTCCCTCAGAGAGGCCCACATGAACAACAGGCTTCCCGCCAACAGCCAGCACCAACTTCCCAGTCATGGGAGTGACCACCTTAGAAGTGGAGCCTCCAATTCCAATCAAGCATTCAGATGGCCCGCTGACAACTGATCACAACTTCACTAGACTCTGGGCCAGAACAGCCCAACTAAGCTCTCCGAAATTCCTCACCTACAGGTGAGGATATAATTAAATTAGTAAATGTGAAGATATAATTAAATTAGTACTTTTTTAAGCCACTAAATTTTGGAGTGATTTGTATACACTTTTAGGTAAATAATTCACTAGGTAAGTCCTTTGATCTTTCCTATCAGTAAAAGGAAATGGCTTCTTACTTTTCTCCTTTGCTTGGCCCACAATTAAGGATTAAACAATGAATTACTGGCTGGATGCAGCGGCTCATGTCTGTAATCCCAGCACTTTGGGAGGCCCAGGCAGGCAGATCACCTGAGGTCAGGAGCTCAAGACCAGTCTGGCCAACATGGTGAAATCCCATCTCTACTAAAAATACAAAAATTAGCTGGGCATGGTGGCAGGCGCCTGTAATCCCAGCTACTTGGGAGGCTGAGGTGGGAGAACCGCTTGAACCCAGGAGGCAGAGGTTGAAGTGAGCCGAGATTGTGACACTGCACTCCAGCCTGGGCAACAGAGCAAGACTTGTCTAAAAAAAATAAAAATAAAGAATTATTATACCATGTAAGAATAAAGAGATACAAAGAAGGTATTGATTGATATTCCTAAGTCTATAATCAATAAGCATCATTAACAAGGAAATAAGAGATGTGATTAACAGGTTGCAAATAACCCATTAAATAATGAGGGCAGCCGGGCACGGTGGCTCATACCTGAAATACCAGCTATTCAGGAGGCTGAGACAGGAGAATTGCTTGAACCTGGGAGGTGGAGGTTGCAGTGAGCCAAGATTTCGCCATTGCACTCCAGCCTGGGCGACAGAGCAGGGCTCCGCCTCAAAAATAATAATAATAATAATGATGAGGGCAGATGCTTCACAGGATCTCCAGGTAGCTATTAGGACTGTAATTTTGTACAGCCTTTTTGAAGAGCAATTTGGGAGTACCATTAAATTTTAAATGTGTATACTCTTTATAAAAAAAAGAAAAATGTCTGTGTGGTAGAAGAGGCCTGGGCGCACTGTTCCCTAGCCGTCTCCTCCGAGGGTGCAGGCGAGGCTTTGATACCCAGAACTGCATCCAGGCTGAATAAGGAGAAAACCTGGACTCGGACTCCAGTACCATCACTGCTGTTCTATTCCAAACACTTCCTGTCAGGACTCACACGTCTCTAATCATGGAGTATTTGCTCCTCCAGGGGGCAGAAGCAAACAGGGAAACACCAGATTCAAAGCTCTTTTGTTTACTTATCTCAAGATTGGTTCACTCCCCCTCAAAACCTCTCTTCACTGATAAATGTCCTTCCCTATCAAAGTCCTTGAAAGAAAGCTTCACCACGTTCTCCCTACCCATGCTGATGTGTGAGGCTCGGATGGAACAAATGCTGTCCTGTGCCTTCTGGCTCTTTCCTGTATTTGTGCTCCCTGGAGGTTCTGGCTGGGGAAGCCCCTGTCATATGACCGTAAGCAGACAGCTGCGTGGTGCTGGGCGAAAGAGGAACCAGCCTTCGAATCACAAGATGTGAGTTTAAGTCCTAGCTTCTTCATCTCCACCTGTTAGGGTCTGACTCTTGCATGGTCTTGGAAGAGGACTGAGCTATACCAGCAGAGGAGCTAAGAAGGGAATGGGAATCTGAGGTCTGGGGCAGAAAATCCTTACTTAAAAGAACAGGAGAAAAATGGCTAAAGCTGAAGGTGAAGCCAAAACCATGCAGGTCCCAAATGCCAATAAGAACAGCAAGATAATGACAGTGTGACTTTGAGTCAGTTTGAGTCAGCCCCAGTTTATTCATCTCTAAACAGGATTAAAACTAATACTTGGCCAGGTGCAGTGGCTCACACCTATAATCTCAGCCCTTTGGGAGGCTGAGGTGGGAGAATGGCTTGAGCTCAAGAGTCTGAGACTAGCCGAGACAACACAGGGAGATCCCGTCTCTACAAAAAATAAAAAATTAGCCAAGCATGGTGGTGCATGCCTGTAGTCACAGCTACTCAGAGGCTGAGGCAGGAGGATCTCTTGAGCAGGAGGCTCTTCAAAAGGTGACTGTGAGGGCAGGGTATGGTGGCTCATACCTGTAATCCCAGCACTTTGGGAGGCCAAGGCAGGTGGATCTCTGGCGTTCGAGACCAGCCTGGGCAAAATGACAAAACGCTGTGTCTACCAAAAATACAAAAATTGGCTGGACGTGTTGGTGCACATCTGTAGTCCCAGCTACTTGGGCGGCTAAGGCAGGAGGCTCATGTTCACTTGAGCCCAGGAAGTGGAGGAGCCAAGATCGTCCCATTTCACTCCAGCCTGGGAGACAGAGTGAGTTTCTGTCTCAAAAAAAAAGGTGACTGTGAGGATCCAATGAGAGTTCTGTAAAGATGCTTTGCAAACTGTGAGTGTTTATTCAAATACAAGATATTGACTTTAAAGGAAATAAAGGCAGCCATGTCTAAGTACAAATCACCAATCTTATGATGGTGTGCCTCTCTCATGGAATCTCTCTCTTAGGACCTAGATGGAGGTCTCTATATTCTAAAGTAAAATGCACCCAGAACAGACAGAGTCCATGTCCTATGTATGTATGACAGTAACTGTTTTGTCCTTCCACATAAATAGAGGAAGAAACACTTGGGGACTGGGTTTGGAAAATAAAACTTCCACAAACTACAGAAGTACCACTTCTCCTTCTAGAACCCACCCTGGAAATTCCACACCCAACCCAAACTGATTTCTGTAAATTTCAACCGTTCTTCAGAACTTCTTGAAACGATGCTGGGGGTGGAGGGGAGGGGGCGGGGTTCCTTCTAGCCTGTCAGTACAGGGCTATTCATGAAAGGCCAGGGTCAGCACTACTCACAGGTTTGAGGACTTCACAGATAAACCAAAAAAACCTAAATACAGTAAAATGTCATAACTCTATTAATTTAGAATTTGTTTTGATCTAAATGAGGTACATTTATCTTGATAATTTCTAGGAAAAGGGCTTCATTAAATAAATGTATAAAATAAACAAGAATGAGGGAATGCTTCACCGGTTAATTTACAACCACTTATTGAGTACCTTTAATAAGCCCATGTTAATTGCTACAGAGCACATGAGCAAAACGCAAGATGGGCAAAACATTCTTAGCAGAAAGAGGGAGTTCTGAGGTCAAATGTGTATGGGAAATGCAAGGTGGTCAAGGCTAAAATAGGTTTCTTCAAAGGAAGACTTCTCAGAGCCATTAATAGGCCAATATGCATTGCAAATCTCCGAGAGGGAAAGAGATTAGGCAGCACTTCTCAAATTTTCTTGATCAGAAAACTCTTGTTTTACAAAGTTCCCCTTACTGCCTACAGAAACACTTGGACGAGAAAATACAGATCAAATATATGATGTAGTTCCAATTTTTCAAGGAGCTTATAATCTTGTTAGGGAAGCAAAGCTTATAAATGCACATAAAACAAAGATTGTGCAGTGGCTCATGCCCATAATCCCAGTGCTTCGGGAGGCCAAGGCAGGAAGATCACTTGAGGCCAGGAGTTCAAGACTGACCTGGGCAACAGAGCAAGACCCTGTCTCTACAAAAAATAAGTCAGCCAGGCATGATGGCATGTGCCTGTAGTCCCAGCCACTCAGGAGGTTCAAGCGGGAGGATTGCTTGAGCCCAGGAGTTTGAGACCAGCATGGGCAACATCGTGAGACCCTGTCTCTACAAAATATTTTAAAAATTAGATGGATGTGGTGGTGCCTGTGTGTAGTTCCAGCTTCTTGGGAGGGTGAGAGGACTGCTTGAGCCTGGAAGGTTAAGGCTGCAGTGAGCCGTGATTGTACCATTGTGTTCCATTCTGGGTGACAGAGCAAGACCCTGTCTCAAAAAAGAAAAGGAAAGTACAGAAAAATGTTCAAGCTTTTCAGAAAGAGCAGGAGAGAAAAAAAAAATACTTCCTCTTGGCTGGGTGCAGTGGCTCCTGCCTGTAATCCCAGCACTTTGGGAGGCGGAGGCAGGTGGATCACCTGAGGTCAGGAGTACAAGACCAGCCTGGCCAACATGGTGAAACCCCATCTCTACAAAAATACAAAAATTAGCCAGGCATGATGTCGGGTGCCTGTAATCCCAGCTACTCAGGAGGCTGAGGCAGAGAATCGCTTGAACTGGGAGGCGGAGGTTGCAGTGAGCCGAGATAATGCCATTGCACTCCAGCCTGGGCGACAGAGCAAGACTCCATCTCAAAAAAAAAAAAAAAAAAACAACTTCCTCTTAAAATCTGCAAACATCATCTTTTATTCAGGGACCTTAAAAACAACCAGAGCCTCCAGCAGCATGTTAGAAGGAAAGTTTTAAAAAATTAAATAAATAAACATAGAAAAAAAAAAAAAAACCACAGAGCTTTAGGCCAAGCTGTAAAGCCCATCTGTTAGAGATATGAGATGTTTGCTGCTATATTCCTAACAAGATAAAAAAGTCTAGTGTTTAAAGATGGCCCATCAGAGCCTAGCACAGGTCTAGCTTTGCTATGTCACTGACACAGATGACACACCAAGGACTTAATTTTCTTTTCTTTTTTTTGAGACAAAGTCTCACTCTGTCGCCCACGCTGGAGTGCAGTGGCAGGATCTTGGGTTCAAGTGATTCTCCTGCCTCAGGCTCCCTAGTAGCTGGAATTATAGGCACCCAGCACTGCACCCAGTTAAGATTTTTGTATTTTTAGTAGAGATGGGGTTTCACCATGTTGGCCGGGCTGGTTTTAAACTGACCTCAGGAGATCCACCCGCCTTAGCCTCCCAAAGTGCTGGGATTACAGGCTTGAGCACTGTGCCCAGCCAGATTTAATTTTCAATTCTACCAAACTGAGATAATGAGCCCCCAAATCCCTCAGCATTTACCTTTGCCTCAAGAAGAGGTTACTGACCTCTATAAGGATTCTTCTCAAGAATGAGCTACCAAAGAATAACCTTACTTCATGCGTAACACAGCTGTGAGACCAGACTCCACCTCACTGCCTTAATATTTGCTTCACACAGGGCCAAGCATGGTGCTTTGCACATAGTAGGCACTCAACAAACATTTATTGGAAAAAGAAATAAAGTTAAAAATAAACCTATAAATACAAACAGCATACTTTTACCTATCTTCCCTTTAGTTCTCAAAAAACCAGATAAAAGTCTGGTTTTTTGAGAACTGAAGGGAAGATAGGTAGAAGAGAGTCTGCTAAACTCTAAAGATAAAAAGGAATGGCTTTTATAGATACACTGACACTGGGAGAGCTTATTCCTTCATTCATTCACCTAACAAATATTTATTGAGTACCTATGTACCAGGTACTGTTCCAGGTATTGGAGACCCATAATAAGAGAGATGGATAAACTCCCCCACCTTCATGGAAATTATATTGAGACAAAGTAGTCAAAAGCATAGGTTTTGGAGTCCAACTTTTGAATCCCAGCTCAATCAGTACTAGAGAAGGTAGGAGTATAGTTCACTGCTTAGCTTCTTCACCCTTAAAATAGAATATTCCTAGCAAATTAGTTCTAAGTAGAACAACAAAAAGAGTTAATGGAGAGAATAGTACCTATATTATGGTATTATTTATGAGGATTAAGTAAGAATCCATGTAAAGCAATTAGCAAAGTACCTGGTACATAGTAGATTTTTAATAAATTATGTACTCTGAGCACAGCTATGCCCAAGTTAGTCCTATCACGTTCCTGTTTGTTTCTTTCAGAGCCCTTATTTTGGTTGGCAATAACCTTACCCACTTGTTTATTAACTGACTCCTGCACTCTTCCCAAGTGTTCAATGTTAACCAGGTGGCAAAGTTAACTAGAAAGAGGAAACCCACATAATTACTCTAGAAGAAGCCCCCTAACTACGGATTAGATGGAAAAGAGATGAAGGGTGCTGCACTAATAACAACCATTTTCAACCAAAGCAGGATTCTGGGCCTATTTTTTATTTTTCTGAGATGGAACCTTGCTCTGTCGCCCAGAGCTGGAGTGCAGTGGCACAAGCTCAGCTCACTGCAACTACTGCTTCCCGGGTTCAAGCAACACTCAGCCTTACAAGTAGCTGGGATTACAGGTGCGCGCCACCACGCCTGGCTAATTTTTGTATTTTTAGTAGAAGAGGGTTTCACCATGTTGGCCAGGCTGGTCTCGAACTCCTAACCTTGTGATCCACCCGCCTCGGCCTCCCAAAGTGCTGGGATTACAGGAATGAGCCACCACGCCCAGCCATGCTTTTCTTGTTTCTTACCTGCTAATTAGCCAGCTGAGCCCAGGGGCGTTTATAATTGGCCTCAAGCCCAATTATTGATTTTGTTCCCAGAGGCAAGGAGGGCTTGAGTCAAATCACCCTAATTCTCAGGGGAAGGGCAGCAGTGAGCATCCAGGGTACCCTGTAATGGCCCAGGCCTACTCTTGTCCAGCACTGCACCACCAAGATGTTGAACTTGAAAGGACTATGTCTGACAAGGAGGGACCTGCTGCCTAGAGCTGCCATTCTGATTCTTGGGCTCACATACAGACACATCAGCAGCCATGGGGCAGTAAGAGATATACCAATGCAATCGAGACCAATACTTGCTCACACCCTGACCAAAAGCATGATGTCCCAGGCTCTGCCTGCAATTCTACCATCCTCTTCCATCTTTCTCTTATCAGGTCTCCACCCTCCTGTGCCCCAACCTTTGTACTTAGATTCTACTCTGCCAAGCCCATTCAGACTGTGACTGGTAGGAATGTTGTGCTCAGCTTTCCACTTGAGTGTTTATCCAAGAAGTTGTCCCCTCTCAGGTTATGGCCTCCATTCCAGTGTACCACAGCCTATGGGGATGCAATCCACTCACCCCTGGGCACAGAGTGGGCCTCAGTGCCCTGGTCTCTCACTTGCCTGAGATCAGACTCTAAGTATCAAGCACAAAGCCATGGTGAGGTCTTGCTTAGGTGGTTTATAGCTAAAATTAAACAAGCAAATGAGGATAATACTAGTTGGCATCTAGTGCATGCTCACACTGTGCCAGGCACTGTTCTAAGCCCTTTCTAAGTACAAACTCATTCTGCCCAACCTCCCTATGAGGTAGGTCCTGTTATTAACCCACTTTACAAAAGAGAAACTGAGGCTTAAGGAGGCTGAGACGTCAGCACTACAGGAAAAGTAAAAATAAAATTTAAATTAAAAAAAAAGAGGCCAGGGACATTGCCCAAGGTCATGAGCTAGAACATGGCATAGCCATGATTCAAACCCACACTGTCATGTTCCATTTCTCAGCTCTGATCATGCGCCTATAATGCAGAAAAATATGAATATACATTCAGCCCCTGTCCACAAGAGGCCCACAACCCAGCAAGGGAAGCAAGCACAGACACTGAGTTTTAGCCAAAAAATTTAGTTTTTAAATTCACATATCATGGCTTTTTTTAATGATTCTCTTCATAAAACAGATATACGTACAATATCTGCTGATGAACAAAACAAAACTGACCAAAACCAGAAGTACAGGACAATTATATCATCTCTTAAAACAGGAAGTGACTCATTAAGAAAATATTTTCTCATTCTTATATGAGTACTAATGACTAAAAAAGAGAGGACACTTATCTACAGCTGAGGAGACAACATTTCTCACATCTATCCAAAAATAGGACATGAGCAGGCAGGATTATATCTGAAATCCTGAAAAATTTAGTCTTATATTTGCTAATTTGACCTTCTCATAGCCTCTCTTCCCATAAAACTCCCCATGGTAACATTTTAAGTAAGCCTAAAAGACAGTTCTGACTCATCTTAAGAGAATGTTGAGAAGCTCTAAAGCTGGAAATACAATGATCGATACTGTTAAAGAAGAGCTAAATAATTAAACAGAACATCATTCCACTTTTCTAGGCTCTTCTTATCCTCTTCTGATGCATCACCAGTGATTCCGTTTGAGTCAGACATCCAACAACTGAGCTAAAGAATCAACTCAGATTGAAGCAATGGTGACGCACAGATAGAAGAGACTGAGGCCAACAACCAAAGCAAAGGACAGCAGAACCAACACATTGCTCAGAAAATATCCAGAGCTCTGTAAGTGAACACAATTTATCACGTCTTTAATGTTCCCAGGAAAGCTTTTGTAGTCTATCTAGGTGAAATGATAGGGCATGTGATAATATCTGAAGCCAGAATGCCTTCCATTATTATCAATGTCCCTCTGGATTCCAGCACTCCTCCCTTCTACAGCATCCAAATAAAAAGACAAGACTAAAGCTCACCAACTATCATAAAAGATGTCTTTGTGCTAGAGACACTGTTACGTGTTCCTCAAACCCATTTCATTTTCCTCCTGACACACAGCTAATTTCTCCATGTCCACTACAGTTAGATGGAGCCACATGACTGAGTTCTGACCAATGGAATGGGGTGGAAATGATGCATATTATCACCTTTAGGCCTGGTCCCTAAAATCTCTTTTGTGATCCTCCACACATTCTCTCTTCTCTTATCTGCTAGCCAGATGCAGAGGACTCTGCAGAAAACTCCAAGACCTCAGAAGATGATGGAGCCATTGAATGGCCACATGGAACAAAGCTCCCCACTAACCTGTGACATGAATGAGAAACAAATCTCTGTTATAGTGTTGAACCACATATTCTTTTTTCTTTTTCTTTTTTGAGACAGAGTCTTGCTCTGTCACCCACACTGGAGTGCAATGGCATAATCTTGGCTCACTGAAGCCTTGATCTCCTTGGGCTCAAGTGATCTTCCTGCTTCAGCCTCCCATGTAGCTGAGATGACAGGTATGCACCACCACACCAGCTAATGTTTAACTGGCCTCAAGAAATCCCCCCCATCCCAGTCTCGAAAAGTACTGTGATTCCAGGCGTGAGCCACTGCACCCAGCCTGAAGCGGACTGTTGCACTGGTTTGTCATGGCAGCTGGTGCTGATCACTCTGATGAATACAGCTTGCCTGTGCCATGATCTCACTGTGGGGAACCAGTTAATCTGCAGCTTCCACACCTACCTGTCTCATTGCCAATGCAATCGATTATCAGGCAGATTCCTAGGGGCTTGCTCTTCATCTTATATCTCTCTTCAGGTATGCTCTGGAAAGGAAGGCAAGAATTGCTAAAGACTCCTGATATTGCTCTGTTTCTATAAGGTCCCACCCATATGCCATCTCTTCTTCAGGATTTCCTTTGGCAGGCGAGTCACTCAACAGACACAGCCTGAAATTTCCCATTACGACAAATGTTTCCCATTAATATCAAATTTTTCCTCTATTAGGGTAATATGCTTAAGACAAACACATTATTTTCATTTTTATTTAATTGTAATGAAAATCCCAGTTTCTTTATTGGCTTTGTGGAATAAAGATAATTTGAAAAAACAGAGAAAACATGAGTCATTTGTCTCCACAGTAACCTGAAGCTATATAAATGGTATCTTCCCAAGTACAAGGGAGGCCTTCGATTGCCTCTGCTTACAAAGAGGTGTCAACTTAAGAAAAAGCCAGAACAAATCAAAGTTCAGTGAAGTATCACTGCTGACTTGTATGTTCAGCAGTCACTCAGCTGAGACAAGGGGTGCTATTTTGGAATTTTCCTGCATTCCAAAGTCCACTAATGCAATCCACTTTAACATCTTTCTCTTTGTTATTCAGGGTTCCCTTGTATGGAAGTTCTCAGGAGAACAACACTCTCAGCATCCCATTGTCACAAAGAATTCTTAATGGACAGATATTTTTAAAGAAGTCAGGATTCTCCACAGCTATGGAGATACAACACCAAATCAGATCATTTATTCTGTACCTGAGGCAAAAAAGCTTTAGATTCCTGAATGGATGTCTTCACTGGTTCTTCTGGGGGATGAGAGAGACAAATCATTTACAAAGCTGAAGGAGAACTAAGTCCACCCCCCACGCTGGCTGAGTTTCTTTGTATCACAACTGTCCTCCCTTCCTATTTTCTTCAATTACGTCTTCTTTCCCCAGCTATACTTGGCCCCAAAGTTCCAACCTCACATTGAAGAAACTGACATAAGGAAACACAAGTCCCAGTGCTACCAGGGGCTATCTAAACAGCAAGTGAAAGAAGGCTCTCCCCCTACCCAGCTCTAGGTGAGGAACAGGTGGCTAGTGAGTTTTTAACTTGATAGTAGAATCTAGTAACCTCACCACCCAACAATACGGATGGCTTTCCTACATGTGCTGAAACTGTTGACAATACCTGAAGGGAAAAGCCTTAGTGCAAAGCAAGGAAAGCTTATATGTTTGCTAGTTATAAAACAGATGGCAGTGTTTTCACAGTCCAGTGATACTTGCAGACCATAAAATAAAATGTCAATGGCAAGACAGTGGCAATGGGGGCAGTAAGCCTGGCAAATGGAGATAAGCCTAAAGCAAATTTTGCTAGACAAAAAATGACTTGATTAGGTTAGGGAGGTGGAGGAACCACCAGTTTTGAGCCGAGATTGTGCCACTGCACTCCAACCTGGGAGTAAGCCCCTTGGGTAAGACTGAAGCCCTCCATCGCAGCCCATCAGTCCCTGCTTCCTGGTGTTCAGAAACACAACAATGTGCTTTATCAGTGTAAGACTGAGTCTCAGCTCTCACTTCAAGGAGGACTCAAGCAAAAGAAGTAAACTTTTGCTGGGTGCAGTGGCTCACACCTGTAATCTCAGCACTGTGGGAGGCCAAGGTGAGCGAATCACGAGATCAGGAGTTTGAGATCAGCCTGACCAACATGGTGAAATGCCATCTCTACCAAAAACACAAAAATGAGGCCGGGCTCGGTGGCTCATCCCTGTAATCCCAGCACTTTGGGAGGCCGAGGCAGGTGGAACACCTGAGGTCAGAAGTTTGAGACTAGTCTTAGCAACAGGGTGAAACCCCATCTCTACTAAAAATACAAAAATAAGCTGGGCGTGGTGGCACAAGCCTGTAACCCAGCTACTCAGGGGGTTGAGGCATGAGAATCACTTGAACCTGGGAGGCAGAGGCTGCAGTGAACTGAGATGCACCATTGCACGCCAGCCTGGGTGACAGGCGAGACTCTGTCTCAAAAAAAAAAAAAAAAAAAATAGCTGGGTGTGGTAGCACTTGCCTTTAAGCCCAGCTACTCAGGAGGCTGAGGCATGAGAATCACTTGAATTCAGGAAGTGGAGGCTGCAGTGAGCTGAGAGTGCACGACTGCACTCCAGCCTGGGTGACACAGTGAGACTCCCTCCAAAAAAAAAAAGTAAACTTTTAAAAAATGATCTATGGGATTAAGTGCTAATGTTTTAAGAGAGAAGGCAGAGATCATGTGGGTTGAAATGACTAGTCTTTAAATTGCATGTCTTCTTTCCTCTTTAGATAAGGGGGGGATATCATCTGTAGAGTATCCAGATTTATTAAATGGGCTATAAGACAAGAACTTATTTACCTTTTCTCTTCCTGCTGCTAGATATTTGGTTTAACATGGTTCATTATTATGGTTGCATGAATGTTTAATATAGCCTGGTTATAGCTCCATTCCATTTCAGTTATAAACATCACATCTCTTAAAATATAGCCAAGATGATGACGCTGATGGAGTACGATGGTGTTCAAACTTAGATAAGCTAATTCAATAGACAACTAGAAATGCCAATGAGTCTATCTAACAGTTTAGTTTTTGTTTTGAGAACTTACTTAGACTATGTAGATAAAGGAAATGGCCAACTCTAAAAATGCAACATTTTTACTAGAATTATCAAGCATTTATAAAGAATAAATATAAAGAAAAACTTGTCTTACGTTGAGTGCCAAGTTGTTCCTTAAGTCTTTGTTCTTTACTTCTCCCATTATGGAGCTTCAAATATAAAGAATAAGGTCACACTTCTGGTCAGTTATTTCAGAGGCACACAATACATTACACCTCTTTAAATGTCTCCACAGAATTCTTAACCCAGGAAAAAAATTAAAATATCATCCCCCACAGTTAAATTATCTAAAGAATAGCAAGAGACTGTTAACTCCATAAATCCCATATTATATTATCAAAGAACAAGGAAATTCTGCTTTTATGATGAAAATAAGCTGGGGGTGGTGGCTGACACCTGTAATCCCAACACTTTGGGAGGCCAAAGTGAGTGGATCATCTGAGGTTGGGAATTCGAAACCAGCCTGGCCAACGTGGTGAAAACTCATCTCTACTAAAAATACAAAAATTTGCTGGGCATGATGGCATGCACCTGTAATTCCAGCTACTCGGAGGCTGAGGCAGGAGAATCACTTGAACCCGGGAGGCAGAGGTTGCACTGAGCTGAGATCATGCCATTGCACTCCAGCCTGGGTGACAAGAGTGGAACTCTGTCTCAAAAAAAAAAAAAAAAAGAAAAAAAAAGACGAAAATATAAGGAAAGTGTAAATATGCTAAGCTAGCATATTAGAATGTTTCAAAACAGCCCAATAAAAGCTGACGTTATAGTATAGTATAGTTGCTATAATAGCTAGAGGTTAGGATAAGCTGCTAGAACATGAGATTGACATTCCACCTGTTCCTTCAACATAGGGGCAAAGTACAGCATGGCTCAGAGTCGGATTTCGCCAGGCGCAGTGGCTTACACCTGTAATCCCAGCACTTTGGGAGGCCAAGGCGGGCCGATCACCTGAGGTCGGGAGTTCGAGACCAGCCTGACCAACATGGAGAAACCCCATCTCTACTAAAAGTACAAAAAAAGTTAGCCGGGCATGGTGATGCATGCCTGTAATCCCAGCTACTCGGGAGGCTGAGGCAGGAGAAGTGCCCGAACCCAGGAGGCAGAGGCCACGGTAAGCCAAGATTGCGCCATTGCACTCCAGCCTTGGCAACAAGAGCGAAACTAAAGAGTCGAATTTCTAGGCCAGACTAGACCTGGCTAGGAATCCTGATTCTGCCACTTATTAGCTATGTAACCTCGAGCAAGTTATTTAACTTCTTTATGTGTGTTTCTTCATATGCTAAATGAGGATAATAATAATACCTACCTTATAGATTTTGCATGAAGATTAAATGTACATAAAGCACTCAGCACAGTGCCAAGCACACAGAAGTACATAAATGTCCAGTTATTGCTTTTCTATCATTGTCTAGCTATACATAAGCAACATATGGTCTTGATTCTGGGTAATCAAATATTCTTGATAAACCACTTCTGAGGGCTAGAGTAAGATTAATCAGAGAATGAAAGATTGAACCGACCCTTTCTCTTCTCAGATGACAGGTCCTATGTAAGGTACACATACCACATGCTGTCAACCCATCTGAGACACTCAGCTTTCAAATGACAGTTCTTCTCTGAAGCTAACCTAGCCAAAAGAGAGAAGTACACTATCCGTTAAGCTGTGTCACTAGCTAAGTCTGTGTGTCTAAATTAAAGAAAAACATGTTAGTTGCCTTTTTCACTAATAATCAGTGACTTAGCCAGACGCTGATCATATCAGTTAGAAATTGGCCCCGTGCATAGATGTGTATTCACTTTTACATACTATTAAAGAGAGGTAACATATCAAATCAGAAATGGATTTTAAAAGCATTATATTGTAGCCATATAATTTTTTAATTCTTTATTTTTTTTTTTTGAGACAGAGTCTCAACTCTGTTGCCCAAGCTGGAGTGCAGTGGTGCGACCTCAGCTCACTGAAACCTCTACTGCCCAGGTTCAAGCGATTCTCCTGCCTCAGCCTCCAGAGTAGCTGGGATTACAGGCACCTGCCACCACACCTGACTAATTTTTGTAGTTTTTAGTAGAGACAGGGTTTCACCATCTTGGCCAGGCTGGTTTTTAACTCCTGACCTCGTCATCCATCCGCTTCGGCCTCCCAAAGTGCTGGGATTACAGGTATGAGCCACTGTGCCAAAGCCTTAGGGTCACATATTAATTATAGGAAATTTAAGGAGAAATTAATATGCAAAGCATATTGGCTCACAACAGGCTACACAGCAATGAATATGTTTCATTTAACACAATATTAAAAATATGGTAGGTTTTTAACTAAGAATGACAATATAATTTATATTAGACAGACAATAGCAGAGAAAACTCAGAAAACCTGGATTGGAATCCCAAATCTGCTTTTTCTCATTATTTGGTATTACAGAGATTCAGAAGAACAAAAAAAAGCACATTTCATTCATTAAAAAAATACACACTAGGCCAGGTGCAGTAGTTCATGCCTGTAATCCCATCACTTTGGAAGGCTGAGGCGGGCAGGAGTTTGAGACCAGCCTGACCAACATGGAGAAACCCCATCTCTACCAAAAATACAAAATTAGCCAGGCGTGGTGGTGCATGCCTGTAATCCCAGCTACTCAGGAAGCTGAGGTAGGAGAATTGCTTAGACCCAGGAGGCGGAGGTTTCGGTGAGCTATTGTGCCATTGCACTCCAGCCTGAGCAACAAGAGAGAAACTGTCTCAAAAAAAAAAAAAAAAAAAAAGTATGCTATATCTAAGCTATGGTATGACGAGTATATAGTTTATTATATACATCATGGTGCAGTGAAAGGAGTATGAAAGGAGTATGGGCTGGGCCCAGCACTGCTAGTAATTACAGGTAGACAATCACTTAATGTTCTTTAGGGCTAAGTTTCCTTATTTTGTTGATTAAAGGGGTTGGATAATAATTCATAAATCCATTTTAGCTCAGAAACTGTATTGCCCAGAAGTGTTTCTTACAGACTTATTCTCCATGAGAAAGGGTCTCACTCTGTCACCGGGGCTGGAGTGCAGTGGCACACTCACAGCTCAAAGCAACCTCAGCCTTCCAGGCTCAAGCAATTTCTACCACCTCAGCCTCCCAAGTAGCTGAGACTAGACGCACACCATCATGCCCAGCTAATTTTGTATTTTTTGTAGAAATGGGGTTTTGACACATTGCCCAGGTTTGTTTCGAACTCCTGGGCTCAACCAATCCGCCTGCCTTGGCCTCCCAAAGTGTTGTGATTATGGGCATGAACCACCACACCCAGCCAAAAGCATTTTTTTTCCTTCTTTTTTTTTAGGGGCTTTCTGGCAAAAACTGAAAAGCCTGCTAGATAAATTCTAAAACAACTGTTAACACTGCCAAAGCATTTCTAACTTAACAATGAAATTGTACCCCGGTCTAAGTCCTCAATACAAACTCCACATACCTTTATATGAACATGAGGATGAGATTACACAAGATTTAACTTCTTAAGATAAAAGATTAACCAAAGAACAATTCTGATACCTTGTACTAAGTACTATGAACACAACAACCATAAGTGACTATATGATACTTATGCTAATGAACCCCCCAAAAATCTTTTGTTTCATTACTCAATAACAAAATAACTTTTGCTGAAATCATTAAAATTAGCTCAGTAAAAAAGAAAATGCACAAAGAAGTACAAGGATATTTATTTTATAGCATTGTTAGTAGTAACAAAAGATTGGAAACAACCTAAACATACAGCAACAAGAAAGGGCTAAACACATAAACATCTAGAAAATAAAACTAATCATTCAAAATAATGATGAAGTAGAGGCAGTTCCATGTTAATCATGTGGAACAATTTCCAATAATTTTCAGATCAGGATAATGGGCATAGGATGCTAGCATTTGTACAAGAGAAAAAAGCAAACATGAAATATATGTGTAGACTATCTCTGGATAGTTACAGAATGAACTAGTTCACAACAGCTGCCTTTAGAGAAAAGAATTGGAGGTCAGTATTATAAGAGTAGGAAGAAGGCATACTTTTTTTTTTTTTTTTTTTGATGCAGAGTTTTGCTCTTGTCGCCCAGGCTAGAGTGCAATGGCACGAGCTTGGCTACTGCAACCTCCACCTCCTGGGTTCATGCGATTCTCCTGCCTCAGCCTCCCAAGTAGCTGTGATTACAGGCACCTGCCACCACGCCTGGCTAATTTTTGTATTTTTAGTAGACATGGGGTTTCACCATCTTGGCCAGGCGGGTCTCTAACCCCTGACCTCAGGTGATCCTTCCAGCTTGGCCTCCCAAAGTGCTGGGATTACATGCATGAGCCACCGCACCCGGGTAGAAAATATATATATATATATATATATATATATATATATTTTTTTTTTTGAGACAGAGTCTCACTCTGTCACCAGGCTGGAGTGCAGTGGGGCGATCTTGGCTCACTGCAACCTCTGCCTCCTGGGTTCAAGCGACTCTCCTGCCCAGCCTCTCGAGTAGCTGGGACTACAGGCACGTGCCACCATGCCCAGCTAATTTTAGTATTTTTAGTAGAGACGGGGTTTCACCATGTTGGCCAGGATGGTCTTGATCTTTTGACCTCATGATCTGCCCACCTTGGCCTCCCAAAGTGCTGGGATTGCAGGCTTGAGCCACCACACCCAGCAGAAAATATACTTTTAAAACTTCTTGTAGTACATTAAAAATTTTTTCCATAGGCATGGTGCATCTATTTTTATTTTTAAAGTTATATTTTCTTTTTTTTAGTTACAATTTCAAGTGAATAAATGAACAGTGAAAAAAAATCCCATTGTCCAACTGTATATAAATATATATGTATATATATATATATGTGTGTGTGTGCATGTGTGTATATAAACACACACAGATACAGATGCAAACCCACATAAAAAAGAGTCTAGAAGGAAATATATCAAAATATTAACAGTGGTTGTCTTTGGGTAGTGGAATACAGATGATTTATTTTCTTTTATATTTCTCTGTAGTCTCCAAAGATCTCAATGAACATGTATTAGCTTTGAAATTATAAGAAGTTACATGTTTTTAAAACAAATACATGTTTCTATCACAATTTTTTCAGATACTCAATTACAAGCTGTGAGAATATGCATATTTTTATTAGAACCATGAAGCAGTTTCATGCTGGGATTCCACATGTTTGCTCCAGACTCACCCTGAAGTTATTTGGAGGATCCTTGAAACTGTTTTTGATTGCTGCTTGGAGAACATTCTTATAACTTGTCCCTGCTCCTTGAGCTATAAAAGCAGAAGGGAGGTACTGAGTTAAAATTTATAAATTATTATCAAATAAATCTTCAACAATGGTTCAATCCAAGGTGAATCACCATCTTTCAAAATACCCTAAACTTTCCAGTCACCTTACTGAATTCAAAATATCAGATAACTTCCACCAAGCATCATTAAGAATGGAGTATAAATGCTACTTCTGTTCTCGATCTTTGATCAGTCTTTTAGAGTGTGCTGGGGTGGAAGAGTGCTCTATAGATCAATGAGTCTCAGCCATGCCCTTTAGGCTGTGACGCTATGGTGGCAGTGAACTTGCTAACAGAGCCCAAGCTGAGGCTAAGTCTAAAAGACAATGAGGGACGCAAGTAAGGGAAAAGGCCAATGTGAGTCTGGTCCCTTTATCAAGGAAGACATCGAATGTGCTCTTTTCCACAAGGAGGTTTTGTGAAACTTGGGACACATGCAGGGAAAGTATGAGACTCAAGTGACATCACCCGACCTTGGATAGTGGTTATCAGGCCAAATACTAGAGCAAGGCAGTAGGGTTCAGCATACATGCAAAACCCCTGAATATCCATAACTCTGCCAGCCTGTGCAGATCCCAGATTCTTTCTTGAAAATCGAAATGTTAAGAACTGCTTGGCAGCATTTTGCAGAGATCATGAATATACAGGGCAATGGAGTTGGCAGATCTGGCATACGAAGGATATAAAGCGATGTGATTTCTAGCCACAAGCTAAAGGGGGCTTTGGTCATTTGGGTTCCATTCCATCCACCTATCCAACAATTGAATCTTTACCAGTCATGCGCCCCATGCACAGGGTACTTCCTCTAGACCACTGAGAGGCCAAAACTCTTACCAGACTGCTTGTACTTCTGGATTTTTGTCTTCAGGTCTATTCTGTGGATGTTCTTTAGGCATTTTTCTAATAAATCCAGTTGATCTGGGGCAACCAGATTTAGTTTCTCCAACTCAACCACAAGGTCCAAGAAACTCTAAGAGAACCACCAACAAAAAACAAATGTCAATAGAGCTAGTTAGGCCAGGTGCAATAGCTCATGCCCGTAATCCCAGCACTTTGGGAGGCTGAAGTGGGAAGATCGCTTGAGCCCAGGAGTTTGAGACCAGCCTGAGCAAAATAGCGAGACCCCCATCTCTACAGAAAATAAAAAAATAAGCTGCGTGTGGTAGCACACACCTGTGGTCCCAGCTACTCAGGAGGCAGAGGTGAAGGATCACTTGAGCCCAGGAGGTCAAGGCTGTAGTGAGCCGTGATTGCGCCATGGCACTCCAGCCTGGGCAACACAGCAAGACCCTGTCTCAAAAAAAAAAAAAAAAAAGAAACAGAGCTGACTAATAAGCCCAAAATGCAAACCTCAGTCCATGTGATTTATAACAGTAAGAAAATGTGACAAGATGAGCCCTTTCAGTGACCTTCAGAGATCTTAAACCAGACATCTCAGTCATGAGGACCTTAGACTTGTGATTTTTACTCAGAACAGAGGTGGTGGTAAGTCTTTTGGTCATCAAGCTGCTCCTTGGGTGCAGACAGACACGTGCGCCGTGTTGTGTCATTGAGAAGGACCACAAAAGAGCAGGCCTGAAAACAGAACCCACCTGAGTTTATTATTTTCCAAAAGATCAGGCTGGTATTACAGTAAAAAACTCTAAGGACTTCTCTGAAAAAGGGAGAAAGAAGGTAGCTGGGGAAAGACTTTATGAGAAAAATCACATGATATAGTTTTAAAGTTTCCAAAATGTTTGAATCAATGCTGGACTTTCCAACTCATTCTGACTCAGGGGGTTATAGAGAAGTAAAATTACAACAAGGTTTGAGTGTTTTGCCATTCATTTACCTTGGGCCACGGGATTATGAATGAACTATATTTCAGAAACAAGCATTGCTTTGGGGTTTGTTTCCTTTGCATTTAACATTTGGTTACTGAAATGCTATCTTTATTTTAGAAAACAATAATCATAATTTAAATATATATAAATGACTGGGAGAGACAATTACTAGGAGAAACCAAAAAGGGAGTTCTAGTTTCATTTTCCTTCCCATTTTGCATTTGATGGGACTTAAGAAACAAAACTACAATCATTAGGAACATGAGGAAATTCTCAAACAATGACTTATTTGAATTCTGAGGCAGGCACTGGCCTGCCTACTTTGAGGACCTATTTATATTTTGGAAACAATAGTTTCTCAAACATTTCCTGGCCTGTTGTTAGGTCAACATTACCATGTAGGGCCAACTGGAATGTTTTTATTTTTTCTTTTGAGATGGAATCTCCCTCTGTAGCCCTGGCTGGAGTGCAGTAGCACAGTCTTGGCTTACTGCAACCTCTGCCTCCCAGGTTCAAGCAATTCTCCTGCCTCAGCCTCCCAAGTAGTTGGGATTACAGGCATGCACCACCAAGCCCGGTTAATTTCTATATTTTTAGTAGAGATGGGGTTTCGCCATGTTGGCCAGGCTGATCTCAAACTCCTGACTTCCAGTGATCTGCCCAGCTCGGACTCCCAAAGTGCTGGGATTGCAGGCATAAGCTACTGTGCCCAGCCAGGCCAACTGGAGTTTAAATATTTTTCTTTTTCTTTTCTTTCTTTTTTTTTTTTTTTTGAGACAGAGTCTTGCTTTGTCGTCCAGGTTGGAGTGCAATGCCACTATCTCAGCTCACTGCAACCTCTACCTCCTGGATTCAAGTGATTCTCCTGCCTCAGCCTCCTGAGTAACTGGGATTACAGGTGCCCACCACCATGCCTAGCTAATTTTTTGTATTTTTAGTAGAGATGGAGTTTCACCAGGTTAGCCAGGCTGGTCTCGAACTCCTGACCTCAGGTGATCCACCCACCTTGGGCTCCCAAAGTGCTGGGATTAGAGGTGTGAGCCACTGCACCCAGCCATGGATTTTAAATATTTTTCTAGTAATCACGACATCCCCAAGATTTTAACCACTACCTGGTTTTCAACTCCAAATCTCTATTTTTACCATTTCCCAGATCCATCAGTCACAAGAACCTCCCCCCACCCCACTTCTACATGCAGCCTAGACCCCACACTGACCTTGAGTCAGCTGAGGAGAAACAGATGGCAGTAGGAGAGTGATACGATAGTGGACTAGCACCTCCTTCCTGTTTCCACCCAGCACAAGCAGATGGGATGTCCTCCCCCATACCCCCGTCAAACCAGGGAGGGAAACACATATGAGCCAGGCCTAAGAATTTTACAGAAATAAGGATAAAATCCAAGGATGAAAGAAACATCCAAGGCCACACCAGAAGATACTATCCTATTTCTTCTCAATTCACAAACCAATTCTCTCTTCATTAATGTTATTATTTAAAAACCACCTGAGATGTCTGACTCCCACTACAGTGGTGGCAGACTGCCTGCTTCCCTCTCTTTATATCAAAAAAAGCAGCTCCCACTTCTGATAAGCTCTTAGGACCATGAACCAAAAGAATAAAACTCACCTTCTCCTTGTTTATCTTGCCTCGGCCCATGTAATCCCTCATGAGGAAAATTAATGAGGACACATCAGATTTATCCAAATCCTCACCGATCTCTGCCATCAGCACTCTGCAAACCAAACAAGTTCATTTAGTTAATTCAGACATCAGTCCTAAGACAACTCCAAGAGCCCATGCCTTCCCTATGCCAATAATTTATTAAAAGACTAGTTCTTGCCCCTATGTGAATGTGTCCCTCTCTCATAAAACAGCAGGCCTAGATCACCCCAGGAAGAGATCTTAAGGGAACTCAAAAAAGGAAACTCGTCCTTGTCTGTTTTCAATAGGAGATGGTACCTCCTTTGCCAATTAACAGCTTCTGAAAACAACTCAGTTAATGGAAACTTCCCTAAAGAATCCCCTAGCCCTCACCAGAAGTTATAGTGAAATGACTTAAGAACCCAAATGACTAACATAAAAGACAGAAATAGAATTCAAAGTAGCCTTATCGTCTCTGTTTAACAAGCTCTCAGATGATGTTGATTCAAGGACCATACTTTGAATTGCAAGATGCTAAAGGAGCCTGGCGTGGTGCCTCATGCCTGTAATCCCAGCACTTAGGGAGGCCGAGGCAGGCGAATCACAAGGTCAAGAGATCAAGACCATCCTGGCCAACATGGTGAAATTCTATCTCTACTAAAAATACAAAAAAAATTAGCTGGGCGTGGTAATGGGTGCCTGTAGTCCCAGCTACTCGGGAGGCTGAGGCAGGAGAATCGCTTGAACCTGGCAGGTGGAGGTTGCAGTGAGCCAAGACTGCATCACTGCATTCCAGCCTGGGCAACAGTGAGAGACTCTGTCTCCAAAAAAAAAAAAAAAAAAATGCTAAAGGGAAAAAACATCTGGGATATCCTGGCCCACTCCTGAACTTAAAGGGTACAGGCATCCAGATCACAGGGATTCTGAACTTAGGTGTTTTTGCCTAGAAAGCTTCTGACTCAGTGGTGGCTGGATCTACCACTATACTTCCCACCTATCCCCCCTACCCCCAGGAAATAGACGTTGAGAAGCAACAACCACAGTTTATTGGAGCTACTAAGGACACCTTGTAGTTAGTATTGTTACTATGACATTGTCATCAAGGACATTTTCCCAGTTAGGCTCTCAGATTTTTGAGGATGGCGGATTTTTCATATTGTCCTCAAGCTTACCAAAACGCCTAGCACATGCCAATACACAATGAAGCCCACTCGACCAGATGAATAAATGAATCTAGCACTCACCTTCAATAGCCCCACCTCTCTTCCCAGAGGACCTAAGAATCTCCATTCATCATAGCAAGGAAATGGGAAATGGAGTGATTGCCCCTACTCTATTCACGGAAACCCAGTTGGCGCCTCCCAGAAAGTTTGAAGATTAGACATTCATACTGATGGCTGGCCCAGGCGCAGTGGCTCACGCCTGTAATCCCAGCACTTTGGGAGGCCAAGGCGGGCGGATCACTAGGTGAGGAGTTCAAGACCAGCCTGACCAACATGGTGAAACCCTGTGTTTACTAAAAATACAAAAATTAGCTGGGTGTGGTGGTGCATGCCTGTAATCCCAGCTACTCAGAAGGCTGAGACAGGAGAATCGCTTGAACCCAGGAGGTGGAGGCTGTGGTAAGCCAAGATCGTGCCACTGCACTCTAGCCTGGGCAACAGAGCAAGACTCCATCTCAATAAAAAACAAACAAACAAAAAAACTGATGGCTGAATAGGTGGAAGATAAACAACAACAACAACAACAATAATAATCCCTTGTATCTGTAGAACGCTTCATAGTTTAAAAAGTACTTCACATAGTAAATTACCACAACTGATGCTCACAACAACCTTATAAAGTCGGGTATTATTATTTTTCACTTTACAAGTAGGAAAACAAAGGCCCAACAAGGTTAGGGATTGGCCCAGTCTGCCTAACCCATAACTGGTAGATCTGAGGCTTGAAACAGGTCTTCCAGCTACAGTGAGCTATGATCATGCCACTGCACTTCAGCCTCCGTGACAGAGCAAGACCCTGTCTCAAAAAAAAAAAAAAAAGGAAAGAAACAGGCTTACCAACTTCAAATCTCATATACTTTCCAAAGCCCACACTGCTTTCAGCTCTCTTTAGTATAGTTCTTGATAATATATATCATCTCCAAATAGACATTATCAACCTAATAAAAGGCTGGTGGTGGAGAAAAAAAATACCGGCTAGGCACAATGGCTCAGGCCTATAATCGCGGCCAAGGAGCACAGATCACTTGACGCTGGGAGTTCAAGACCAGCCTGGTCAATATATCAAAACCCTGTTTCTACTAAAAATACAAAAATTAGCTGGGCATAATGGCACATGCCTATAATCCCAGCTACTCAGGAGGCTGAGGCAGGAGAATCACTTGACACCAAGAGGCAGAGGTTACAGTGAGCCAAGATAGCACCACTGCACTCCAGTCTGAGCTACAGAGTGAGACTTTGACTGAAAAAAAAAAAAAAAGAAAAGAAAACATCAACTTAAGGTTACAAGTTATCTTCCTTTCTCCAGAAACTCAGCTTCTCAGTAGCTTCCCTGCCCCTCTGAACCTCTAAAGACATTAACATATGAGCAAGAGGAAGGAGCAACCCAAAGCTTGTCAGAACTAAAGAAGACTCCAGTGGCCATTTCCTCTTTGAACTGAAGGGGCTTAGATTGGTTAACTGACAAGATTTTCAATTCAGGCTCTCCAGCAGCACAGGAAGCCAGCCCACCCTGATAAACTTCCTCAGCAGGGGAAGGGCCAATGGGGATTCAGAAAGGATGATGGAGTTTCTACAAAGGTAGGAAGATTACTGTTATTTCCTTTCTTTGTACCAGAAATTACCAAAGACTGACTTCACAGAAAATTAACTAGTAAACACCACTGCAGATCGCTCTTTTTTTTTTTCGAAACGGAGTCACACTCTGTCGCCCAAGCTGGAGTGCAGCAGCGCAATCTCGGCTCACTGCAAACTCCACCTCCTGGGTTCAAGCAATTCTCCTGTCTCAGCCTCCCGAATAGCTGGGATTACAGGCACGCGACACCACGCACGGCTAATTTTTTTGTATTTTTAGTAGAGACAGGGTTTCACCATGTTGGCCAGACTGGTCTTGAACTCAGGTAATCCGTGTGCCTCAGCTTCCCAAAGTGTTGGGATTACAGGCGTGAGCCACTGCACCTGGTCTGCAGATCTCACACTGTCAGAGGCTGGCAAGAATGACCAGCTTTTAATCGTTCCTATCTTTCTTCATGTCTTGTCATTCTATCCTTCAGGCAAACACATATCTGTCCTGTTCCTTCTACCTGCATATGATCCCAATTCCTTTGAGAAAGCATGTTTCAGCTGGGGGCAGTGGCTCATGCCTGTAATCCCAGCTTTGTGGGAAGCCAAGGCAGTCTGATCACTTGAGGTCAGGAGTTCAAATCAGCCCGGCCAATACGGTGAAACCCTGTCTCTACTAAAAATACACACACACACACACACACACACACACACACACACACACACACACACACACACAAATAGCCCGATGTGGTGGCACACACCTCTAGTACCAGCTACTTGGGAGGCTGAGGCAGGAAAATCGCCTGAACCCGGAAGGCAGAGGTTGCAGTGTGCCAAGACGCGCCACTGCACTCAAGCCTGGGCAACAGATGTCTCAAGAAAAAAAAAAACAAGAAAGCAAGTTTCAAGAAATTAAAGGGTTCACAGGAATGAAGTGACAACATCTGGCAGTTGGATAAATGGGCAGAGAAATTAAAGTGGCTGCACTTCTTATTGTTCTCGTTTCTGCCATTCAGTAAAATCTGAGATACTTCACTCCCTCCCACCCATCCATCCTCAGGAAGAGTTGATGAATTACCTGTAGTCCGAAACAAGATGAGGGTGCCTGCGCAGGTGGTCCTCCACGGCTTTTCTGTCCATTTTCAAGATCCGCTTGAGCAGGTCAAATCGCCTCACTCTGTACAGCAGTTCAGCCAAGCTCACGGGAGACAGCTTACCTCTTTCATGTAAAATATCCAGAAGGTCCCTGACATTAGGTGGAACCACATCTACAGCAACATCCCGGCACAAAAAGAGCAGCATCTCCTTCTCATCTGTGTCAAGTGCTTCTTCAACCTGATGGATGACCTCAGCAGACATCCTACTCTTAGGCTAGGAAAGCTCACAAGGGTCTACAGTAGTACAGCTCCAGGCCAGTCAACAGAAAGCCAGGAGGTAGTCAACTTCATTTCTGAGGGATGACTTCATTTCTTTCAGAATCCTTTCCAGTGGAGGAGTTCTGTGGTTAAAAAGGAATTTTTTTGAAAATTTTCTCAAGCTAACCTATGCCTAATATTGAAAGTATAGGCTCTTCTTTTCTTGCTGCTCTCCCCTGACCTAAGTAGATTAAGGTCACATTGTTAAGTCTATATTAAGGGATCCTTGGTAGACAGAGCCAAGCACTGAGACTAATCCAAAAACCACAAGATAGAGAAGAAAACCTACATTGTAAAGGAAATGAAGCAACATATGAAATAATCTCAAAGGAAACCCCACATGCTTTTTTCAGAATTCATCAGGATGTAAAGCATGTTATAGAAAAAATTAAACTAAGAGGTTTATTTAATTGTAAAAAATTACAACTAAGAGGTAGGAGGAAGAGGGGAAAAGCCCAATGACGACAGGCTGACTAAACAGGGAAACTTGTGTCACAGGGTTAAACTTCCACTTCAATGACTCCACCCACGTGGCCTTTGACAAACAATGGAGAAAAGAAGTTTCTGTCCCTATGCCACTCCTTTTTTTCTAGTTGCTCTTCTACTTCAAAAGCCCTTCACTCACACCTGGAAGCAGAAACCTCTGCTACCATCCTCCTAGACCCCAAGCCCTTTTCACAACTTCATCATGAATGCTCACAGGACCTGCCACCAAGTTGTCAGGTTTGGATCACGTCTTCAGACCCCCTGGAGGTGCCAGAGGACCTGACTCTCAATGCACTATTACATGGCAGCAATTGCCATCAGTGCATCTGATGTTCTCAGTGGAACATCAGAAGTTACAGAGGATCTGGGGGAAGGTCTCACTCTTGGGATGGGGCTGGGTGAGAGGGGTAAGGAGCTCATGCCATGGGTGTGTTCTTATTTTTAAAAACTAATTTATTCATCTTTTTTCTTTTCTCCATTTTTCAGTACAACATGGGTGTGTTCTTAACTCTTTCCATTGGAACTCGTATTTTTTTCAAAATTTAAGTTGCTAACCTATCTAAGTTTCATAGCTAAAAATTACACTAAATCAGCTCTTGTGTTCTTTCTCTGTTCCTACAAGACAATATTTCAGGTTACAATCAAATTTATTAACAAAAAATAAGTGGAAACACTCCCCCAACCCTAAATTGCTAATGGCTGCTTTGTATTTGTGTACAAATATATTTATGTATTTATCTGGCTGTATTTAGTGAAAGAAGTGCTGAATCCATTTATTTATTTCCATACAATATCAGTCCACAAAAGATTTTAGGTATCTTAAAATAAAAACACATAAACAGAAAAGTTTTATATGAGAACAAGGGGAAAAAATTAGGTTAGAAATTTGAAATGGGTGTGCCCATTCATTCAAATTTCACTTAAATATGACTATTTGCAAATAACTGGAGAAATTAAATTTGCTAAGTTAAATATACTAAAATTAAATTTGCTCAATGAAAGTGGAAAAACTGGTGCTCACACAATTTTACATTTTTTTAATCAGAAAGATAGATGCTACTTTTATGTGTTCTGGGAAGCCCAGATCTATACTCTACTCGCAAGCCAGCAGTGCTTTAATCTCAGCATCAGCTTCCACGAAAAGGAGGTCAAGATCATTTCTATTATATTCACTAGTGGTCACAATTTTGTCAACAGTTGTTATTATAAATTAAACTATAAAATATTTAGATACACAGGCTGGGCGCAGTGGCTCACTCCTGTAATCCCAGCACTTTGGGAGGCCGGGGCAGGAGGACCACAAGGTCAAGATATTGAGATCAACCTGGCCAACATGGTAAAACTCCATCTCTACTAAAAATATAAAACTTAGCTGGGCGTGGTGGCACGTGCCTGTAATCCCAACTATTCAGGAGGCTGAGGCAGGAGAATCGCTTGAATCCAGGTGGCAGAGGTTGCAGTGAGCTGAGATGGCACCATTGCACTCCAGCCTGAGCAACAGAGCGAGACTCCATCTCAAAATAAATAAATAAATAAATAAAAATGTTAAAAGTATATACCCTAGAAGGAATAAAATAAACACAAAAATAAAATCATTAAACACAAGAGTAAGAAATGAGATATTATACAAATTCACTAACATGTTTGAAAAAGAACCAAACAGAACTACTAGAAATGAAATGCTTAATTCTCTATTTTTACAGTCATCTAACTTTTGTAATTCCTAAATAGCAACAATATGCCAGGAGTTAACAAAATTAGATAATCATTTAAAAAACATTATCTGCTCAGTTTGTTTCTTCCAGCCATCACACCCATGACTGCTTTCTGCCAGTCACGAACACTCAGCAAGAGCACTGACCTACTGTCTTCCCTCTGTGCTAATGGGGGTAGAGTTTGGCAGCAAATTCTAGATTACTCAGTGGTAGCATCTGACACATTGAGAGAAAATACCAAAAGAAAACTACAGATCCCGTGTGGAGCCAGCCCACTCAGATGCAGCAAAATATCAGTGTGTGTGTGTGTGTGTGTGTGTGTGTGTGTGTGTGCTGGGGTGGTGTTGGGGGCAGTTCACTATGGCTAGAGGTGGTGGGCATTTGAGAAAGGAGAGCATACTAGGGAGAGGTAGGGCTGGGGTCCAAATAATCATCACTTTATTGGGGTTTCTTTCAAGCCTAAGCTGAATTACTCTTAGACTAGGGAAGCTCATAAGGTCTTCAGTTTTTTGCAAAAAAAAAAAGGGTCCCACTGTGTTGCTTACGCTGGTCTCGAACTCCTGGGCTCAAGCGATTCTCCTGCCTCAGCCTCCCAAAATGCTAAGATTACAGGTGTGAGCCACCACACCCAGATGAATGTGTTCTTTAGAGCCCAGTAAAAGGACTTGTGCCCATCAGTTTCCAACCACACCCTGCCTGAGATGCCAGACTCAGTGTCCCATTCCCTTCTTCTGAAGAGTCACTTGCCTTCACCTTACTCAGAAGAAAGGCAAAAGGAATATCCAAGCCCAATTATTTTTCTTCCCTGCTTTCAAATATCCAATTCTCCTGATTGATCAAGATTCCATTAATTTCATTTCTCCCTCTGGTGTTTTCAGCAGTTCACGTTCCCTAGCCAGACAAAATTGGCACCTGTGTGTGTTTTCTAGAATTTTAAAGGAATTCCCCTTAACTCCCCTCACAGGCATATTCTAATTTAATGACTATATCTCCCCTTCTTTTCCACACCCACACCCTGGTACAAACTGTCCCTGACCTTCACAACAACAGCAACGAAAACCTGAGACCAATTTCTGTTTCATTTCTCTTGCCGAAGTCATGAGACCATTGCCAATTATTATTCAAAATGCCAACAAAGCTTAGGCAAGTCAGAGTTATCTTTCACACACTAGCTAACAGGAGCATCCAGTTCTGGAAACAGAAATACTCCAGGCATTTTTTGTAGAAATTACACTTAATACTGGTACTAACAAAATTGCTGGAAGGTCTGCAGGAAGGGACCCTGGGGTGTGGGATTCTAACAAAGACTCCTGGGGCTACTGCAGCAACCTTGCCTCAGCCAGGAAAGTGAGGATCAAGAGGCTGCCACTGGAACTGAGCTCAAAGACCCTCTGACACAATGGAGACCCAGAGATCAGGAGGTGCATGCTGCGAACTCTGGCCAGCACTTTCAGCTCTCGCCTTTTTGCCTCCTGACTGCCAGCCCTGCAACATCTAGGGTAACTGAGTCCCAGGAAACCCCTCAGTCCCAGGAAAACAGGGATGGTTGATCACTTCAGCACCCCTGCCTCAGACAGAGTGAGCCTCCACCACTCCTACACCTCGAGTAGCAAGTAGTTCTGAAGGAAGGGAAAAGAGATACCACAATCTTACCACCACACCCTGGCAGTTTCCTGAGCTGGGCCCCTACTGGCTGCTCAGCAGTTTCATTTACAAGAAGACCCTGGTCAGCTCCTTTCCCACACCCTTCAAGGAGTGCTCCAACCTCCACCACTCTCTTCCATCCCAATACCACCCTCAATGCCATTTCTCGTCTGTGTATCACGCATAAGCTCCTGCCACCTTCCACCTTTCCACTGCCCCAGCTGGTTCCTCCTCTCCCTCTGCTTGCCTATGGCTAAGCCTCCCTGCGTGCCCTCCTGTCTCTACTAGGCCCCTATGTCTACTCTCATCATCCTCTCTCTGCCTCCAGAGACGGCTCCCCCCAGCTCGTAAACATGTGCAAGTCTCTTCCATCTTAAAAAATAAATAAAACCAAAACCCTCATAAAAGCCTGAGGGTCCCCTAGACCTCATCCTTTCACTTTATTCCCTTTCACATAACGCAGGGACCTTGTGAAGGAACAGTCTGTACTCAGTGCTTCAGTTTGTTCACCCACAATTCACTCCTCAACATGCCTCCACCCGGATCCCCTCATCCCGCCATCTCCTCTACACAGCGACAGTCCTGAGCCATACTGGAATCTGAGGCAAAAGGGACAATGAGTAATACTGATGCTGTCTTTCTTTAAAATGTTGATATTTTCTTCATTATAGCTTTTTGGCATTTATGTCTATTTTTTAAAATACTGCATTAAGTAATCCCAGCACTTTGGGAGGCTGAGGCGGGCGGATCATGAGGTCAAGAAATCGAGACCACCCTGGTCAATATGGTGAAACCCCATCTCTACTAAAATACAAAAATTAGCTGGGCATGGTGGCGCGCGCCTGTAGTCCCAGTTACCTGGGAGGCTGAGGCAGGAGAACTGCTTGAACCCAGGAGGCAGAGGTTGCAGTGAGCCAAGATCCCAACACTGCACTCCAGCCTGGCGCCTGGCAACAGAGTGAGACTCTGTCTCAAAAAAAAAAAATTGCATTAAAATATTACCTATCTTGATTATTCACTTTTTGAGCACCTCCTTAAATGTACCCAAAGCTAGTGCCCCACTTGCCCCCACTAGTATCCCAGCCCTGATGACACAGCTCTTGTTGAGGCCTGGTGACCTGGTTGCCACATCCAAAAACTTAGAAGACCTCTTTCATCTGACTGCTCGACTCCAGCTGACACTACTAATTAATTCCTCCTTGAAACTCTTCTCCCTTGGCTGAGCTCACACTGCTATATTCTACACAGACCCTCTCTAACTTCCTCCTACTCTTCAGCATTCTCTTTCTGCACCTGTGCCTTAAGTGCTAGTGTTCCCTACCATCCATCTCTCATCCAGACTCATTCCTCTGGCCTTTGTGTTCCCCCCTGCTTCTGACCTTACGGTCTCCAAATCTACCTTCTGTCTAAGTGAACTTTCTAAAGTTCATGCTTGAACTGGCCAGGGGCAGTGGTTCACACCTGTAGTCCCAGCACTTTGGGAGGCCAAGGCGGGCGGATCACTTGAGGCCAGGACTTCAAGACCAGCCTGGTCAACATGGCAAAACCCTGTCTCTACTAAAATACAAAAACTATCTGGGCATTGTGGCACATGCCTGTAATTCCAGCTACTCAGGGGGCTGAGGCACAAGAATCTCTTGAGCCTGGGAGGTGGAGGTTGCAATGAGCCGAGATTTTGCCACTGCACTCCAGCCTGAGCAACAAGAGTAAAACTCCATCTCGAAAAACAAAACAAAACAAGATACCTGTATTAAAGCACTTAACACACCTCGCTGGTACCCAGCCTTAGCCCTAACCAGGTGTCAGCAAATGCGGTTAGGTTTAGTCAGGCTTCTCAACCTTTCTCACAGAACACAACGCTGCCTCCAAACTATCTGGCATCAAAAGCACATAATGTTCCCTGCAATCAGTAGCAAAGCATCCAGCATGACCAGCTAAGCCACCCAAAGACGTACTTAACATTCCCTGCTTTGTACTGCTTCTCTGTCTGCAGCAAGGTCATAGTATGGCATAAAACATGTCATGTCCAATGAGCCATGGCGTGAATGCGAATGTCATTTCTTAGCAACCCACAAAACTGAGCGGCAATAGAGAAACCTGTCTTGCCAGCTGCAGAAAGTAGCATGCATACCTGGGACTTTCAGGTGTCTGGGAAGCCCCAGGGGTGATATGAACATGAAACACTTCAAAGTGTCACCCAGAAGTTTCTAAAAGAAGAAGAGTTGCACAATTCTGGGTAAAGTAGAATGTGGCCATCTCACAGAAGTTTTGTACATTCGCCCTGAACATAATTCACCTTCCTCCTCCATTGGTGTGCAGAACCTATGGATATTGGCTGTCCGTATAGCAATTCAGACAGATGATATGATGACCTCGTTTTTCCTGCTCCATCTGTAGGCATTTTAAACCTAAGATAGTGCATGAAATGTCATTTTATGCCCCCTTCAAAATATTTAAAATAAGGATGTGTAATAATAAATCATCTTGTGGTCCCTGATTTCTGTAATGCTGCAGATACATACTCAAACATAGTCTAGAAGATCATGAACTGAGGTTAAAGCCTATATACATCCCAACTTGGGGATGTTACCAACCGTTATTACATATCAGTGGCTAAAAGCATGCATTAAAAAGAGGGAGAATCATTTGAACCCAGGAGTCGGAGGTTGCAGTGAGCCAAGATCGCGCCACTGTACTCCAGCCTGGTGACAGAGTGAGACTCCGTCTAAAAAAAAAAATAAAAAAGACAAAATAAACAGAAAGAACCCATATTATCATAACTGCCCTACCCTGGCCCACAGGCTTCCTCCAGTCAGGCTGTCAGTTGCTCTTGTCTAAACTGCCTTGACTTGAAGTTACCTGTGTAGGTAACTTTTCTGAGTCCTCCTCAACCATATTTTGGGGTTATGGGGACAAGAATCAAGTTTAAATCCATTTCTATGTCCTCGGCACCCAGAACTCTGCCTGGCCCTGAGAAACTCAATAAATGTTGGTAGGATTATACTGAATTAAAGGCAAAGAGGCATTGCAGTCCATAAACATGAGTTTAATTAGCCCCTGGGGCTCTACAGGGAAGAAATAACCAGACTCCAAGGGTGCCCAAGTCCCCAGAGTCCATTCCTGGTATTTGAAAGAGCAACACGCCTCGGAGTGTTGTGAGTGCTCCAGAGGCTCGACCTAGGGCCGAAAGCGAGGACTCAATCCTTTTTCTGCCGGTATGGGGGACAGTGCCCAGACGTCCCAGGAGCCCAGAGCGACAACAGCCCAGGGGCGGGGGTCAGGCAGGATTCTCGGTCTACTCACGCCCGGGCAAGCAGCCGGCTCTTCCTACTGGATCTCCGCCGGGACCAACTCCACCCTCGCCGGACAAACTCAGACCTGCCGCTCCGCAAAACTGGAATTGGAAATGCTCCAGATAGGACGAGGAACAGGGACAGAAATCAAATGCATCGACAGGTGGCCTCGCCGGAGGGAGTCCCAAAACTTCTGCCTGTGAGCGCCTTCGCACCTAATCCACGCCGCCCACCGGTGACACGTTATCACACAAGACGTAAATCCTCGAATCTTGTCTGCAGAATTCCCCGCCCCCGCGCAGTTGAAACTTGCACAGGGCCACACGCGTGTCTCTGGGTGGTCAAAGGGCTTATGCATAGCTCAGGAAAGTTACGTGCGGCCCCACCAGGACTGAGTGGGCACCGCCGCTGCGCCCCCACCACCTACGGGGAGCTGCGGTAGGACCTCTGACGCCCCAGGGGCCTAGGCAATTTCCGCTTCAGCTTCCTGGAAGCCCCTAACCAAGACTCAAAAAACTGCGTGCTATCCTGCCCACCCCGCGTCGCGCAAGACTATCGGGGGAGGGGAAAACCCACGACCCTGCAAATGGTTTCACCTGGGAAACTGGTATAAGGAAGCAAGTAATACCGCATTAAAAGAAGATCAAATGTCAGCTACAAACAGAAACGTAAAACAAAGTCGCTAAAGAAAGCCATTTTAACCAGGACATGCAACCCAAAAGCTGTAAGTAAAACAAGTATTAACAAAACATGAAAATGTATGTAAAGCAAACAGTAAACATTCAAAATTCGCTTTTCAACCCAGTGTTTTTTGTTTAGATCTTGGAGTTGAGCCAAGTTTTTTTTGTTCAACGAAACTTTTGTAAGGTTATTTAGGGGGAACCACCAACCGAAAGGGCCAAAACTCCGTTCCTCTTATCTGAAATCTCTATCTAAAGCAGGTCAAACCTTCCAGAGGCCCCTCTCAGTTCTAGATTATCGCCGTTTGCCGTTGTCATAAAAGCTTTACATATGCTATCCCCCTATTGGGTTCACCCGCTTAAGAACAAATTTCAAATGTCAACCAATGAAAATATTCGCAAGACCTCTGGCGTCCTTGAATTTACTTCCTGCTTCGTGGAGCCAAAAACTGATTCTGAATTTCAGTGGCCTTTGTTCTTCTATTGTGTGGCACTGCTAATATTAAAAGAAAGTGGCCTTCTGTCCAAATCCGGACACCCTCAAGCAAGAACATCCTGAAGCCATTTTACATTTCCCAGTCCTTTTGAAGGGGTGGAAAAGTGGCAGAAACAGGTTCATTTTAAGGCTCTAAAAACTTCATCAGTCAAGCATTCTAAGCTTTTCCAAGGTAAGCTTTCCTTGCGCTTGGGCAAAACAGACATTAAACTGCTCTGGAAAACAACCGCCCTGACCAGGCTATAGTGAAATTCCTGCCCGGGCGGCGGCTCCCACTGGGTGAGGTCGAGCGCGCACACACAACCGTTCAGAAAGTTCACATTCCCAACAACTTTTGAAAGGAAAACTGCCAATCTTCTCAACAGTTCACCTCAAGAACTGAACTCTTAAGATCATCTAAAGCAAAGTTTACACGACGCTGAGGACCCGCCACCGAAGCTCGCAAGTGGCCTCTGGGGCTGCGGCTGCAGGGGGTGGCCAGAGTTGGCCAAGGGTTATTTCCGGTGGATCTGGTCCGTCGGGGTGCAGCTAGGACCTCAATGACCCAAATCACCCGTTTCTGGGAATCCGGGGCGCCGTTACGGGTAGCAGGGGTGACGGGGCTCCGAGCGGGGCGGAAGCGGGGGCGGAAGCGGAAGCGGGGGCGTCTGCCCAGCGCTGTGCCCGCAGTAAACAGACGAGATAAGGAATCTACAAAACTGACTCAGGCTGGCTGGGCGCGGTGGCTCACGCCTATAATCCCAACACTTTGGCAGGCCAAGGCGGGCGGATCACAAGGTCAGGAATTTGAGACCACACTGGCCAACATAGTGAAACCCCGTCTCTACTAAAGATACAAAAAAATTGCCGGGTGTGGTAGCGCGCCAGCTACTCCAGGCAGGAGAATCGCTTGAACCCGGGAGGCGGAGGTTGCAGTGAACAGAGATTGCGCCATTGCTTTCCAGCCTGGGGCGACAGGGCGAGACTCCGTCTCAAAAAAAAAAAAAAAAAAAAACCACCTCAGTCGGTTCCAGAAGGCCCCCCTATTCTCCTGGCCACTGCGAGAAACCACCTGCGGTTTCCTGGAGCGAGGGGCTGTGAGGAACTGCCAGGGGTGGGACGCGGGTGCGCGGCGGCGCGGGGCCTGCTGCAACGCTGACGCAGAGCCGGGAATCGGGGCTCGGGGTGTGGGACAGCTCCTGCGCCTGCGGCGCGGGGTCGAGCGCGGGGCACGTACCGTCGTGTCGCGGCCGGACTCTCCTGCCGCTGCCACCTCAGCCTTCTCTCCGTCAGACTCCCGGCAGGGGCACGCAAGATGGAGGCAAAAAAGCCGAAAGCCTGGAAGCGGACTTGGTGCTGCTGGGCGATCGCTGTTCGTGGCGCTTCCCTTCCACGCCCCACCCCCTCCCGTGGTCCTTGGATCGCCCTGGACTTTGTCTCAGCTGTTACTGGACAAAAGTCCAATAGCCGGCACTCACTGTGTTACACCGAGTCCCACCCCTATCCCCGGGAGTCCTTTTGAGTCGTCGGTGAGGCCGCCAGCTCGCTGTTTCCTGCTGTGGCTTGTGGATTCTGTAACAGTGGATGTCGACACAAATTCCACGCATTGGGAGTAAACGCTGCGAGTGTTTATGATTCATGTTTGGGAGTCATAGCAAACTTGTACGCGCTTTGTGGTTTTTTTGTTTTTCGGTGTTTGTGTGTGTGTTTGTGTGTGTGGTTTTCTTGTTTTTCTTCTTGAGACAGGGTCTCGCTCTGTCGCCCAGGCTAGAGGGCAGTGGAGCCATCGCGGCTCACTGCAGCCTCGACTTCCCGCGCTCAAGCCATCCCGCCCCCCTCAGCCTCCAGAGTAGCTAGGACCACAGGCGCAGGCCACCAAGCGCGGCTATTTTTTTTTTTTTTTTTTAGTAGAGATGGGGTTTCACCATGTTGGCCAGGCTGGTCTCCAACTCCTGGCCTCAAGTGATCCTCTCTCACGCCGGCCTCCCAAAGTGCTGGGATTACAGGCGTGAGCCACCGCGCCCCACTACGTTTTTATTTATTCCTAATAACTACTTTATTGTGATTCTTAAAGAGCTTTAACTTTTTGTGAAATAATTTTAAACTTACAGGAAAGGTGATGAATAAAATACCAAGAGAAACTAACCCCAGTTCAGCAGGAAGAGTTTGGGACTCACCCCTAGTGAAACTGAAAATTATTTAAAACAACAAAAAACCATTAACCATTTAAAGCCTCTGAAGTGGTCCTAAGGGCAAACAGCAAATGAAGAAACATCTGTTTTTAAAAATCTATGAAAATTCTTGCATCAGAATGCCAGTCTGTGGTATTTAAACCAAACTTCTCCCTTCGTTCAGCAAGACAGACTCCACTCCAGACTGCTGCAACCAAGAACCTCTCTCTTCCCAGTTAGAGACCAGCATGTCAGCATTTCTCATCTTGCCCCTAGCTACCTGAAGCTGAAGCTAGATCTTGGGGGAGTGTGGGGGAGTGTAGTGGAGAGGCGGGAGATTCCTTCATCCATCCAGAGGCTCTACCTTGGGTGGAGTGCTGAGACACAAGAGGAGACTTAGCTCTTTTTCTCCACTACTCTCACACCATATTAACCCCCAACGTTTTTTTTTTCCCATGAGATTTATATTCTGATTTTGATTAATCTTCAGTACATATGCTATTATAATCATGTAAACGGTAGTCACAGCCAAGTTATGTACCAAACTGATTACTTCTCCTTTCCTACACAACTTTTAATTTTTTCTGGAGTTAATAATCGCCTTGTTTTGTTGGCTTTTCCATGTAATTCCTAAACTCTTTATCAGTTATCCAAGTTTGGTTTTCTGTTTGTTTTTGAGACAGGATCTCCCTCCAGGCTGGAGTGCAGTGACCTGATCACAGCTCACTGCAGCCTCAACCTCCTGGGTTTAAATGATCCTTCTGCCTCAGCCTCCTGAGTAGCTAGGACTACAGGTCCTAGCATGCCACCATGCCCAGCTACATGTGCCACTACAGGTGCCACCATGCCCAGCTAATTCTTTAAGAAAAAATTTGTAGAAGCGGGGTTCGTGGGTTGGGGATTCTTGCTATGTTGCCGAGGCTGGTTTTGAACTTGCCTCAAGTGATTTTCCTGCCTAGGTCTTTCAAAGCACTGGGATTACAGGCATGAGCCACTGCTCCTGGCCGTTCTTATTTTTTTGGTACATCAAGAAAATTTTATTACAGATCAGCGGCCTGTCCTTAATTTGGAAACTACTATTCAAGAACACCTAGCTTAGCACTTCCATCACCATCTCCAACCCACCCTATCCCAAGTGAAAGCCATTTCTGATTGTCAGTGAAACCATCATAGTGGATTTACCCCAGGTCCACCTTGCATGCCCACTGATTCTTGCCACTTCAACACACACCAGTATGACTTCTGACCCAGCATATGCATATGTCATTCCCTGAAGGCTTTTTCTGGCTGACATTGGAAGCCCATATTGTCATCCCACTTGGCAAACCAGTAGGGGCAAGCATTTAACTCCCTACCCCCTGTGCCATCCCTATCCTTTGGCTTCAGCAGCCCTCAAAGAATGACTGTATATACCTACGTTAACACTTTCACCTGCTGTCCACTTTCCATTTACATCCCCTTACAATCAGCCACCCCTTGGTCTTAGGGATGTGCCTACTTGCAGTACAGTTTGTCCCTGAAGTATGGACTTGGGTAAGAGGCCAATTAGGCCCTGGTGGGAGGCTAAGGGCTCTTTGAGTAGAGAACTTCAGGTCTTGGGTACCCAAAGGGGGTTTTCTGTTTTTGTTTTTTTTGAGACAGGGTCTTGCTTTGTTGCCTAGGCTGGAGTGCAGTGATGCAATCCTGGCTCACTATAACCTCCACCTTCCAGGCTCAAGAGATTCTCTTGCCTCAGCCTCCCGAGTAACTGGGATTATAGACAAACACCACCACATCCGGCTAATTTTTGTATTTTTAGTAAAGACAGGGTTTCACTATGTTGGCCAGGCTGGTCTTGAACTCCTGGCCTGAAGTGATCTGCCTGCCTCAGCCTCCCAAAGTGCTGGGATTATAGGCATGAAGGCATGAGCCACTGGTTCTGGCCCCAAAGAGTGTTTCAAAACAGAAGGTCTCTGTGTGGGCATGTCCTCTTGACCTTGCAGCTTTCTCCCACTTCTGATCATTCTCCCCGCCTGAGGGAAGGGCACAGCCCAAGAAGAGCTGGAGCAAGGGCCTTCTAAATCAGGGCCTACAACAGGATCCCCCAGTTGCCTTGGTCCAAGGGGAGTATTGCTTAAGCCTCTCTGACTTTCTTTTCCACACTTAACAAAGTAGCAGCAAATGTTCACGTTTTCATCAAATCCAGTGCTTGTAAACTTTGGCTGCACATTAGCCTGTCCCCCAAGGAGCTTTAAAACCGCAATGGCCAGGTACCATTCCAGACTAATTAAACCAAAATCTCCGAGAATGAGGCTCAGGGATTGGTAGTTTTTAAAGCTCCCTGTATGATTTTAATGTACAGTTAAGATTCAGAACAACTGATCTAATCCAAACATTTACTCATTCCCTCAACCACAACCCAATTTTCAGATGAAGAATCTGAGGCTTAAAATGAGTTAATAAATTGAGAAATCTCACAACTAGCTAGTGGCAGAACTAGGACAGAATCCCAAGAATTTATCTAATGCTTTTCCTTACATCACAGTGGGTGACTTGGGAAGTGGAGAATTAATAACCACAGCAAAGACTTTATATCTACTCTCTTAGTCACACATCCTGCCTCAACTCCTCTGACATTCTGGGAGAATATATTCATGGCTGGCTATGGTGGCTCATGCCTATGATCCCAGCACTTTGGGAAGCCAAGGCAGAAGGAACACTTGAACCTAGGTGTTCAAGACCAGCCTGGGCAATCTAGGGAGATCCTGTCTCTACAAAAAAATTAAAAATTAGCCAAGTGTAGTGATGCACACATGTGGTCCCAGCTACTCAAGAGGCTGAAGTGGGAGGATCACTTGAGCCAGGGAGGTTGAGGTTGCAATAACCCATGAGCACAGTACTGCACTTCAGCTTGGATGACAGAGTGAAACCCTGTCTCAAAATATATATATAAATAAATAAATTTAGTTTAAAAAGAATACTGGTGCTATGGTTTGGATATTTGCCCCTCTAAACCTCATGTTGAAATTTGATCCCCCAATATTGGAGGTAGGCCTAATGGGAGGTATTTGGGTTATGGGGGCGATCACTCATGAAGAGATTAATGCCTTCCCTTAGGGGTGAGGGGAGTTCCTCTATTAATTCCCACAAGAGTTGCTTGTTGAACAGAGCCTGGCACTTTCCTCTTTTTCTGTTTCTTCTCTCACCATGAGAGAAGACTTTTGCCTTCCACCATGGGTGGAAGCAACCTGAAGCTTTCACCAGAAGTCAGGCAGATGCCACTGGCATGCTTCTTGTACAGCCCACAGAACCGTGAGCTAAATAACCTCTTCTCTTTATAAACTACCAAGTCTCAGGTATTCGTTTACAGCAACACAAACAGACTAAGACAGCTGGGTTTCCATAGAAGTAGTCAACTGTAGATTTGTAGCAACAGACTTCACAAGCAAAGCAAGGTGCAGAAATTAGTAGTTAACTAAGTCACTTCCAGAAATATATCTGGTACTATTTCATAAGGGTTAATAGTGCTACCTCTGGACCTAGTTCTGGGTTTGCATTCCAGCTCTGCCTCTCACTAGCAAGGTGACCTCTTTGTGCCTCAATTTTCTCATCTGTAAAAAGGGAATGACAGTAATAGTCCCAACCTCATAGAATTATTATACAAATTAATCTTTAGAATGCGCCTGGCATGGCCAGGCAAAGTGGCTCACGCCTGTAATCCCAGCACTTTGGGAGGCTGAGGTTCAAGGAACACTTGAGGTCAAGAGTTCGAGACCAGTCTGGGCAACATAATGAGACCCTGTCTCCACAAAAATCATTTTTAAAAATCAGCTCATTGTGGTAGTGTGCACTTGTAGTCAGTCCCAGCTGCTCAGGAGGCCAAGGTGAGCATATTGCTTGAGCCCAGGAGTTCAAGGCCACAGTGGCTATGATCACACTATTGCACTCCAGCCTGGGTTACAGAGTGAGACCCTATCTCTGACTAATATACCTGGCATATAGTAGGTGGTAAATAAATTAAATACTATGTACCAGGCATTGATCTAGCCTCTGGGAATATAGTGGAAGGAAAAAGCAAAGGTCCTACACTTGGAGCTTAGAAGTTATATTAACAACTTCCATTTCACCTTTTCCCAAAACCTCCCCCCCATGGTTAAGTGCAAGTTAGCAAATAATTTTTTTTTTTATTTTATTCCTGGCCTGAAGTGATCTGCCTGCCTCAGCCTCCCAAAGTGCTAGGATTATAGGCATGAAGGCATGAGCCACTGGTTCTGGCCCCAAAGAGTGTTTCAAAACAGAAGGTCTCTGTGTCATCCAAGCTGGAGTGCAGTGGCATGATCATAACTCACTGCAGCCTCAAACTTCTGGCCTCAAGCAATCCTCCTGCCTTCGTCTTCTGAGTACCTGGGACTACAGGGATGTGTAACCATGTTTGGCTAATATTTTTAATTTTTGTAGAGAAAGGGTCTTCTTTGTTGACTAATCTAGCAAATAAATTTTAAAAATAATTTCTGTCGCACCAGAAGGCTAGGCTATAATATCCATTCATAGGCGAACATTTTGAGCTCCTACTGTGTGCCAGGTACTATATAAAGAAATAGAGGCCAGGCGTGGTGGCTTTTGCCTATAATCCCAGCACTTTGGGAGGCCAAGGCGGGCGGATCACTTCAGGTCAGGAATTTGAGACCAGCCTGGCCAACATGGTGAAACCATCTACTAAAACTACAAAAATAAGCCGGGCATGGTGGTGCATGCCTGTATTCCCAGCTACTCCAGAGGTGGAGGCAGGAGAATCACTTGAACCCAGGAGGTGGAGGTTGCACTGAGCCGAGAGTGCGTGCCACTGCACTCTAGCCTGAGAGACAGGCTCAAAAAAAAGGAAGGGAGGGGAGGGAGGGAGGGAGGGAGGAAGGAAGGAAGGAAGGAAGGAAGGAAGGAAGGAAGGGAGAACCAAACACTGCATGTTCTCACTCATAAGTGGGTGTTGAACAATGAGAACACAGGGACACAGGGGAGGGGAATGTCACACAATGGGGCCTGGGGCATAGGGGCTAGGGAAGGAATACCAGGGGCCAGGGGGGATTGGGAAGGGGTAGCATTAGGAGAAATACCTTATGTAGATGGCAGGGCGATGGATGCAGCAAACCACCACCATGGCACATGCATACCTATGTAACAAACCTGCACAATCTACACATGTATCCCAGAACTTAAAGTATAATAAATAAATTTTAAAAAAAAGAAAGAAAGAAATACAGTCTTTGTCCTCAGGGAATTCCTAAAGGGGACATGCAGCTGTAAAACTCTTTTTTTTTTTTGAGACGGAGTTTTGCTCTTGTTACCCAGGCTGGAGTCCAGTGGCATGAACTCGGCTCACCACAACCTCCATCTCCCAGATTCAAGTGATTCTCCTGCCTCAGCCCCTGAGTAGCTAGGATTACAGGCGTGCGCCACCACGCCCGGCTAGTTTTTTTGTGTTTTTAGTAGAGACAGGGTTTCTTTTTTTTTTTCTTTCTTTCTTTTTTTTTTTTCTTTTTTTGAGACAGAGTCTGCACTGTCACCCAGGCTGGAGTGCCGTGGCACGATCTCAGCTCACTGCAACCTCCACCTCCTGGGCTCAAGCAATTCTCCTGCCTCAGCCTCCCAAGTAGCTGGGATTACAGGTGCGTGTCACTACGCCCGGCTAATTTTTGTATTTTTAGTAGAGATGGGGTTTCACCATGTTGGTCAGGCTGGTTGTGAACTCCTGACCTTGTGATCCACCCGCCTCAGTCTCCCAAAGTGCTGGGATTACAGGCGTGGGCCACCGCACCCAGCCACAGCTGTAAAACTCTTATTGAATAATGCAATAGTATGCACACATTTCCATGTATTTATACATATAATTTTATTGATAACACATATAAGGTAATGCCTTGTTTATCAGGAAATAATTTTTAGCCAACAACCTAGCCAGGAACTAGGAATTATTAAGGAAAAGAGGCATTGGCCGGGCGTGGCGGCTCACGCCTGTAATCCAAGCACTTTGGAGGCCCAGGTGGGCGGATCACCTGAGGTCGGGAATTCAAGACCAGCCTGGCCAACATGGTGAAACCCTGTCTTAAAAAAAATAATAATAAAAATAAATAAAAAAAAGAAAAAAAGAAAAAGAGGCATTTGAGTGTACAAAAAAGGTGTCACTAAATTAACTCAGTTTATTTGTAAGATCCTTGGGGTCTAGTTATCTTTATCACAAATGTTAACAAGTTCATTTGGCTTGTTTCCTACATTATAAGGAGCTGAGAATTAGAATGGAGCTTCTGGAGCTGCATCAGGAATAAGAAGTGGCAGCTGGTGATGAATGAAGCAAAATAATATTTGATGAAAGTGACAGAAAAATCATTTTCTGTCATGGCATCCCTCTGCCATGGACAAGTGCAATAACAGATGCTTTCGGTCAGAGCTAGAGTCAGAAAAATGTTAAAGAATGTTCTGTGCATGCTGTTTTAAGAGGGAGAAAAATATTTAACACATTTCAGAAGGCTTTTTGTGAAAGATGATTCAAGTGTTTTAAAAGGTTTAACTCTTATAGAGTTGAGTTATCTGGAAGATTCATTTAAATAATGATACCAAATAACTGGGAAAATATTGCCTTTGATTATTATTTATGCATAATAATGATAAATTCTGTAATAAGAACAAAGTAAAATATAATATATAACAAAAATGTTGCTTATAGGTTAAGGATGAGAACAAAAGGAAGACTTCAAGCTGGAATTGCAGAAGGAGGATTTGGGATTAACGCTGGGTCTGAAAGTTGAGCAAAAGTGTGATGGCAAGATTGAGTAAAGGACATGATGGTCTGAATGAAGCAATTATTGTTGAAAATGTTAAAAATGCAGCAGAATAGACTGGGAAAAATGGCAAGACTCTGTCTCTTCAAAAAATACAAACATTAGCCAGATGTGGTGGCTCGAGCCTGTGGTTCCAGCTAGTTGAGAGACTGAGGTGGGAGGATCACCTGAGCCTGGGAGGCTGAGGATACAGTGAGCCATGATTGCCCCGCTGTGTTCCAGCCTGGACAACGCAGTGAGACCCTGTCTCAAAAAGAAAAAAAAATGCAGCAGAGTAAATTCCTGTTTGATCAACTTCTTGCAATGAATGTTTACAGCTCTTGCTGGATTAGAAAATCAGTTTGAAAACATACTTTGCATATTTCTTTTGAGTCTATGTGTACTTAGTCTAATACGTGCATTTATCCGGTAGACATTCATTAAGTACCTACTGTCAGGCGTCATTCTAGGGGCTGAGGGTGTCTCCAAGAACAAATCTAGCTGTGCCCTCAAAGAGATCCTAGAATGTAGACTAAGAATTAACAGAGAAAAACACTAAAATTTGTATGCTTATTAATCACTGTGTAAGTAATAAATGCAAGTCTCATTTAAATAAAACAAAAGCCTTGCGATCCCCATTAGTCAGAGTAACATAGATTTGGCTGGGCATAGTGGCATGCGCCTGTCATCCCAGCTACTTGGGAGGCTGAGCTGGGAAGATCACCTGAGCCCAGAAGGTCGAGGCTACAGTGAGCTGTGATTGCACCACTACACTCCACCCCGGTGACAGAGCTAGACTTCATCTCAGGAAAAAAAAAAAAAGTAATGTAGATTTGATATACTAAGCATTGTGGCATAGCAGAAAGAACATGGGCTGTGAAGTCAGAGATCTGAGTTCAAATTTTGACTCTGAGACTTAATAAATATCTGTGTGACTGTAGCCAAGTTAATGAATCTGTCTGAACCTAATTTTTCTTTTTTTTTTTTTGAACCTAATTTTTCTTATGTGAAAATAGAGATAATGAATACACTCTTGTGTAAGGAATAAATGGAATGCTATGTGTAGTGATGGTAGGTTAAGGCTATGAAGAACTGAGCATGCTTTGCTTTGGTGAGAGCATTGGTTTAGCTTTGGGGAGGGCCCATAACTATGCGGGGCATGAAAGGAAGAAGAGGTTTTTTTGTTTTTGTTTGTTGTTGAGATGGAGTTTCGCTCCTGTTGCCCAGGATGGAGTGCGGTCATGCGTACTCGGTTCACTGCAACCTCCAACTCCCAGGTTCAAGTGATTCTCCTGCCCCAGCCTCCTGAGTGGCTGGGATTATAGGCACCTGCCACCATGCCCGGCTAATTTTTTGTATTTTTTATTTTTTATTTTATTTTTTTTTTTTTTTTTTTTATTTTTTTTTTTTTATTTTTATTTTTTTTTTTTTTTTATTAGGTGGGGCCGGGGCGGGGCGCCCCCCCCCCCCCGCCCCCCGCCCAGGGGGCCCCCCCCCCCCCCCGCCCCCCGGGGCGGGGGGGGGGGGGGGGCCCGGGCCCCCCGCCCGTTTTGTATTTTTTAGTAGAGACGGGGTTTCATCATGTTGGCCAGGCTGGTCTGGAATTCCTGAACTCAGGTGATCCACCCACATTGCCCTGCCAAAGTGCTGGGATTACAGGCGTGAGCCACCACGCCGGGCCAAGAAGAGTTATTTTAGAGATAAGAGGATAAATGTCAGTTATAGATAAATGGGAATTTTGGTATGGACTGTACATTAGATACTATTGGGTATGTTAAATTTCATGGGTCTTGTCTTAATTGATTTGGGCTGATATGACAAAATACCATGGACCGGATAGCTTATAAAAAACAGGCTCCACCCTCATGAGCTATTCACCTCCCAAAGGCCCCACATCCAAATACCATGACACTGGGGATTAGGTTTCAACATATGAGTTTCATGGGGAAACAAACATTCAGTCTATTGCAGGTATGATAGTGATATTGTGATCATGTAGGAGAATGTCCTTGTTCATAGAAAACACACACTGAAGAATCTAGGGGTAGAGTATCATGGGATCTGCTCATTACTGTCAATGATTCAGCAAAGTGTGTGTATGTGTGTGTCTAGAGAGAGAGACAAAGTAAATGCGGCTAAATGTTAAAAATTGGTGTCTGTAGGTAAAGGGTATGTGTGTATTCTTTAAACTTTTCTGGTTTCCAGGTTTTGTTTTGTTTTTTGAGACAAAGTCTCTCTCTGTCACCCATGCTGAAATGCAGTGGCGCAATCCCAGCTGACTACAACCTCTGTTTCCCTGGTTCAAGCAATTCTCATGCCTCAGCCTCCTGAGTAGCTGGGACTACAGGTGTGCACTTCCTTGCCCCGCTAATTTTTTTTCTGAGATGAGTCTCCCTTAGTCACCCAGGCTGGTGTGCAGTGGCACGATCTCAGCTCACTGCAACCTCCACCTCCCGGGTTCAAGCCATTCTTCTACCTCAGCCTCCCAAGTAGCTGGGACTACAGGCATGCACCACCACGCCCAGCTCATTTTTTGTATTTTTAGTAGAGATGGGATTTCACCATGTTAGCCAGGATGGTCTCGATCTCCTGACGTCGTGATCTGCCCGCCTCAGCCTCCCAAAGTGTTGGGATTACAGGTGTGAGCCACCACTCCTGGCCCTAATTTTTGTATTACTTTTTTTCCCCTTTTTTCCCTTCTTTTGTGGCATTCAATTTCAGCATAATTTTTGTATTACTAAAAGAGACAAGGTTTCACTATGTTGGCCAGGCTGGTCTTGAACTTCTGGCCTCAAGTGATCTGCTTGCTTCGACCTCCCAAAATGTTGGGATTACAGTTATGAACCACCCCACCCGGCCTGGTTTTCAGGTTTGAAATGTTTGAAAATAAAAAGTTGGAAAAATATCTACACATGATTCTGTATTCTACCAATTGTATCTGGGATACAATGCAAAACTTTTCATGCACATAATTTTACTTGACCTAAAAATCTTATCTTAGCCTGGTGCGGTGGCTCACACCTGTAATCCCAGCACTTTGTGAGGCCAAGGCGGGCAGATTACGAGGTCAAGAGCTCAAGACCGGCTTGGCCAACATTGTGAAACCCTATCTCTACTAAGAATACAAAAAAAAAAAAAAAAAAAATTAGCCTGGCATGGAGGTGTGTGCCTGTAATCCCAGCTACTCAGGAGACTGAGGCAGGAGAATTGCTTGAACCCAGGAGGCGGAGGTTGCAATGAGCCAAGATCGTGCCACTGCAATCCAGCCTGGGCGACAGAGCAAGACTCTGCCTCAGAAAAAAAAAATCTTATCTTGAGGTTTTTTTGGGGTCAGAAATACAAACAATTTCTATGCAAATATTAGTCAAAAACACCATATCCAGAGAAAAATATATTCTCTGAAGTTTGATAAAAACGAAGATGCATTCTATTTGGAAGACATTTATCAGGGAGGTGCTTTGCACCTCCTGTGTGACTCTATGTAAGTTTGTTTTTTCACTTTTTATTTTTATCCCTCTTGATTAATCTATTTTGTTTGTTTGCTTTTTGAGACAGAGGCTCACTCTGTTGCTCAGGCTAGAGTGTACTAGCATGATCACAGCTCACTGCCACCTAGACCTCCTAGGCTCAAGCAATCCTCAGTAGCTGGGGCTACAGGCATGTGCCACCATGCCCAGCAGGGACGGAGTCTCCCTATGTTGCCCAGGCTGCTCTTAAACTCCTGGGATCAAGCAATCCTTCTCCCTTGGCCTCCCAAAGTATTGGGATTACAGGTGTGAGCCATTGCACTCCGATTGCTTTATTCTTTGCAAATGTAAGGCCGTGTAAATCTAAGAATGCGGAAAACACTAAATGCAGTATATGCAACCATTAGTGGTTCTATTGAATTTACATGTTCTGCTCTGGCAAGCTGAAGTAACAGGGACTGGAGTACCCTCCTGCCTGAAACAACTGAAAAACCAGGTAGACAAAATGTTAACCTACACTCTAGCCTAGGCAATGTAGCAAGATTCCATCTCTTAAAAAAAAATTACAAAAGAGTAAAGAACTAGGAAAATATCACTTATATGAGGACAATAACAATCGATCAATCAATAGAATTAGATCCAGAAATGCCATAGGTACTAGAATTAGTATATTTGCCTTGGCTTTTGAGACGATATAAAACAAACAAAAACAAACAAGCAAAAGAATTAGTAGATAGGGTTACTAAAACAAATTCTATAACCATATTTCAATATAGATAGAGGAAAGGCTGAGCATGTTAAGTTGAAACATGGAAGATATAAAGACTCATATTAATACTATAGATGGGGCCAGATACAGTGGCTTATGCCTGTAATCCCAGCACTTTGGGAGGCCAAGGTGGGAGGATTGCTTGAGGCCAGTAGTTGACATCAACCTGGGCAATAAACAGAGATCTCATCTTTACAAAAATTAAAAAAATTAACTGGGCAAGGTGGCACACACTCTCAGCTACTCAAAAGGTTGAAACAGAAGGACTCCTTGAGGCCAGGAATATGAGGCTGTAGTGAGCTATGATTCTGCCACTGCACCACTCCAGCGTGGGTGACAGAGCAAGACGCTGTCTCTAAAAAGGAAAAAAAGCTCTAGATGGGCCAGATGCTCTGGCTCATGCCTGTAACCCCAGCACTTTGAGAGGCTAAGACAGGAATCACTTGAGGCCAGGAGTTCAAGACTAGCCTGGGCAGCACAGCAAGACACTCATCTCTGCAAAAACAAGCAACCATCAAGAAACACACACAAAAAATTTCAAGATGCAAACTGCAATGGCTGAGGTGAAGAATACATTGCATGAGGTTAAAAGCAGATTAGATACTGAAAAAAAGATTCGTGAACATGAAGACACACAATATAAATTGTATAAAATGAAATACAGAGGCCACATGTGGTAGCTCATGCCTATAGTCCCAGCACTTTGGGAAGCCAAGGTGGGCAGATCACTTGAGGTCAGGAGTTCCAGACCAGCCTGGCCAACATGATGAAACCTCTCTACGAAAAATGCAAAAATTAGCCCAGTATGGTGCTAGGCACCTGTAAACCCAGCTACTCAAGAGGCTGAGGCAGGAGAATTGCTTGAATTCAGGAGGCAGAGGTTGCAGTGAGCCAAGACTGTGCCATTGCACTCCAGCCTGAGAGATAGAGTGAGACTCCATCTCAATAATTAATAATAATAAAATGAAACAGAAAAAATACTGAAAGAAAAAATAAAGAGTATCAAGGAAACTATAACACAGTATCAGGGAAGCTAATATATGTGTAATTGAAGTCCCTGAAGAGGGGATGGGAGACAGAAAAAATACTTGAAGAGGTAATGGCTGAAAAATTCCAAATTAGATAAAAATAATAAACCTATTGATCAAAGAAGCTTAATGAGCTCGCTTCCTTTAAGCAGCCTGAGGTGATCCTTGAAAATGTTCCACTATTCAATTGCCCTAGAAAACTTCACAAAATCATGCAATCAAGAGGTTCAAATTTTTGTGTTTAAGAACACGGGTGAAATTGTCTTGGCCATCAAGGGTAGGCATATATGGGAAGCCACCAAGTATCTGAAAGATGCTTTATAGAAATACTGTGTAGAAGCCACATTACAGTGGTGGAGTTGCTAGGTATGCCCAGGCCAAACAGTGGAGTTAGATACATGGGTGCTGGCCCAAAAAGAGTGAATTTTTGCTGCACATGCTTAAAAATGCAGAGTACTGCTGAATTTAAGGTTTTAGCTATAGATTCGCTGATCACTGAGCCTATCCAGGTGAACAAAGCACCCAAGATGCACGCTGCTGGACTTACAGAGCTCATGGTCAGATTAACCCATGTATGACTTCTGCCTTTCACATTGAGATAATCCTTACTGAAAAGGAACAAATTATTATTATTATTTTTCTTGAGACAGAGTCTCGCTCTGTCACCCAGGCTGGAATACAGTGGCGCCATCTCAGCTCACTACAACCTCCGCCTCCCAGATTCAAGCGATTCTCCTTCCTCAGCCTCCTGAGTAGCTGGGATTACAGGCCAGCGCCACCATGTTCAGCTAATTTTTGTATTTTCAGTAGAGACAGTGTTTCAGCATGTTGGCCAGGCTGGTCTCAAACTCCTGACCTCAGGCAATTCTCCCACCTTGGCCTCTCAAAGTGCTGGGATTACAGGTGTGAGCCACCATGCCCAGCCTAAACATTTTCAGTTCAATTCAGCAAATACTTATTGAGAGTTTACTTTTTTTTTTTTTTTTTTTTTTAATATGGAGTCTTGCTCTTGTTGCCTAGGCTGGAGTGCAATGGCACGATCTTGGCTCACTGCAACCCCCGACTCCTGGGTTCAAGCGATTCTCCTGCCTCAACCTCTGGAGTAGCTGGGATTACAGGTGCCCACCATCATGCCTGGCTAATTTTTGTATTTTTAGTAGAGACAGGGCTTCACCATGTTGGCCAAGCTGGTCTTGAACTCCTGACCTCGTGATCCACCTGCCTCAGCCTCCCAATCCTTTTTTTTTTTTCTTAATTTGAGATGGAGTCTTGCTCTGCTGCTCTGTTGCCCATCTGTGATCTCGGCCCACTGCAACCTCTGCCTCCGGATTCAAGCAATTCTCCTGCCTCAGCTTCCTGAGTAGCTGAGATTACAGGCATAAGCCACCATGCCCAGCTAATTTTTATATATTTAGTAGAGACAGGGTTTCATCATGTTGGCCAGGTTTTAGATATAGATTCTCTAAATAAGGGAAGATTTCTAATCTGGTAGAATATAAGGCAAGTATGAAAATATCTGAGTTACAGGCCAGGTACGGTGGCTCACACCTGTAATGCCAGCACTTTGGGATCACCTGAGGTCAGAAGTTCAAGATCAGCCTGGGCAACATGGTGAAACCCCGTATCGACTAAAAATTACAAAAATTAGCCAGGAATGGTGGCGGGCATCTATAATCCCAGCTACTCAGGACACTGAGGCAAAGGAATTGCTTGAACCAGAAAGGCAGAGGTTGAAGTGAGCCAAGATCACACCATTGCACTCCAGTCTGGGTGACAGAGTGGCACTACATCAAAAAAAATTTTTTTTAAATCTGACTTATAAGGTAAAGCAAGATATGTTTTATTAAAGAGTACAAAATTCTGTGTGTTTTTAAAAATTTAATGACAATTTTGTTTTATTTTTTGTAATTCTTTTTTTTTTTTAACTTTTAGGTTCAGCAGTACATGTGAAGGTTTGTCATGTCATGGGGATTTGTTGTACATTTCATCACACACTCAGGTGTTAAGCCTAGTACCCAATAGTTATCTTTACTGTTCTCTCCCTCCTCCTATCCTCCACCCTCAAGTAGTCCCCAGTGTCTATTGTTCCCTTCTTTGTGTTTGTGAGTTCTTATCATTTCACTCCCACTTATAAGTGAGAACATGCGGCTTTTGGTTTTCTGTTCCTGTGTTAGTTTGCAAAGGATAATAGCCTCCAGCTCTGTCTATGTATCCATGTTCCCTCAAAAGACAAGATCTTGTTTTTTTTTTTTGTTTCTTTCTTTCTTTTTCTTTTTTTTTTTTGAGACAAAGTTTCGCTCTTGTTATCCAAGCTGGAGTGCAATGGCATGATCTTGGCTCACCGAAACGTCCAGCTCCCGGGTTCAAGTGATTCTCCTGCCTCAGCCTCCCCAGTAGCTGGGACTACAGGCATGCGCTACCACCTCCGGCTAATTTTGTATTTTTAGTAGAGAGGGGGTTTCTCCTTGTTGGTCAGGCTGGTCTCAAACTCCCGACCTCAGGTGATCCACCTGCCTCAGCCTCCCAAAGTGCTGGGGTTACAGGTGTGAGCCACTGTGCCAGGACGATCTTGTTCTTTTATTTATTATTGCATGGGCAATTTAGAAGAGGAAAAAAAATCATTATCAAGAATCAAACTGGCCAGGCGCGGTGGCTCACACCTATAATCCCAGCACTTTGGGAGGCCGAGGCGGGTGGATCACAAGGTCAAGAGATGGAGACCATCCTGGCCAACATAGTGAAACCCCGTCTCTACTAAAAAAACAAGAAAATTAGCCGGGGGTGGTGGCACGCACCTGTGGTCCCAGCTACTCGAGAGGCTGAGGCGGAAGAATCGCTTGAACCCAGTAGGCGGAGGTTGCAGTGAGCTGAGATTGCGCCACTGCACTCCAGCCTGGTGACAGAGCAAGACTCCGTCTCAAAAAAAAAAAAAAAAAAAAATCAAACCTCACTGATTCAAACTACAGTTTTCAATTTGTTTAGCCAGGCATGCTAGTGTATACCTGTACATTGAAAAACTGAGACAGGAGAATCACTTGAGGCCAGGAATTTGAGTCTGGCCTGGGCTACATAGTGAGACCCTATTTCTAAAAATTTTTTTAATAAAATAAATAAAAGTATATTTCTAGGAAAAAAAGTTTGGTTGATAAAATACACTGCACATGGACAAAATGTCTCTTGTGCCCACCAGGCAGTGAGACGCCCAATGGTTAGTCAGCATCTTGGAAAAAAATAGTAATCCTACACTGAAATGTAAGTACCAAGAGAAGAGAAATTTGTTTTGTTCACTGATGTGTTATGAAGTGCCATGAATATTACTGGTACACTAGAAGGTACTCAATGTATATTTGTTAAGTGAATGAATACAATTCAAAGAAAAGGAGCAAAGAGGTCTGACGCTGTTCTAGTTAATATTCCATGGAGCTTCCTTAACATTGGAGGAGGGTTGAGCCAGCCTGCCCCACTATTTAGCATGCCCCATTATTTGCAGGCAGGGGTTCTATTCCTTATAATTCTGAAAACAAAACAAAACCTAAAATAACCGATGTGTTAAAGGAGAAATTGCATGCAATGGCCATGGAGTAATTGGCTGCATGTAGCACAAATTGGTCTTGACCTTTGAAGGTCAGTATTTTTATTACCAACTCATTAACAAGTAGGGGACGGTTATATAGCATGAGTCAGAATGCTTAGGCCTAGTTTAGTTCTAATCTTCTTGCCTTGGGATTGAGGAAGTGCCTTCCAATTCTGGAATCTGTGCCCAGGACACCACCAAAGACCTTTTGTTAATGTTTTCTGACAGGCAATTGGAATCCATGAAACCTCTTATTCATTGGAAAATATGTGAGTCTCCCCCAATCTTTCATTCCCACTAAATCTTTCTAGAGTCATAAAATGAGGTGTTAATCAGTGGCAAATAATTTCTACTACCTTACAAGTAGTTTAGATCTCTGAATTCATTCATTCTCCATGAATTCTCTGCTAATTAATTCATTCAACAGATACTTCCTAAACACCTACTAAAAAGGTACAGTCCCTGTCTTCCAGAAAGCCATGGTTTAAAGAGGAAGTCAAACAAGGAAACGTATACTTATAATACATTGTGATAAGTGCTCTAATAGAAATATATATAAGGTACAAGGCTGTAAGAAATGTCTTTCATTTTGTAAGATTGTTTAGAAATGTAGAAATTGATATATTAGAATTATAGTTACTGACAAACCCACATCAACTATAAGGAAGCCTTTACAGGTAATGAATAAGGAATTAATAACTTGAGTTAAATTTCTATATTGTTAACTATATGAATTGTGATGTTTCCTTGTTGGAAATTATTTATCATCTATAGACATAGTTTTAGTTCTAATTATGTTTCACTAGAAAGTATTGTCTGGATATAAAAATCTAATTTTAAGCCTTTATATCTGTATTAATTTCTCGTGCTATTGTATTATGTTACTACCACATGGGATTCCAAGGTCCAGGTGACACCACTGCCTGTGAACCTGATTCTTCCTCCGTAAGATGATCCCATCTGTGCTGACAAAGACACTCTTTATTTTTAGGGCAGTTATTGCTATGGTTACTGTGAATCAGAGTTGGCCTTCAGTACTATGTCACCTGTTCAGTGACTGTTCATTATTTCCCATGGAAATTTTGAAGCAGGAAAATAAATGAAATAAAAAATATATATATCACACAAAGACCTGTACTCGCAAAACATTCATTTAAATGTGTAATTCATTTAAATGTATAATGCAAATTTTTAAAAAAACTTCATTTTTTATAATAAGGTAAAATGTCTGACCAATGTATTTAAAATATGAAAGTAAATTTAGAACGATATTTGATTAGTTACCAAATCAACAGGAAAATGTATGTTAAATGCTGTTATTTCCAAATTCAGCTTGGGAATTAATTAAAATGAGAGTGGGTAGAACATTCACAGGGAGTACTAAATACTTTATTTATAATGAGACATAATTAATAATTTACAAATAGTATAATTGGTAAAAATCTGAAAGCAAAATATTTCCTTTTAGCCATAAATTGTTTTGAAGAGCACTGTTTGGCACATTATTAAGAATTATTTTGGATAGGAGGGTATGTGATAAAAAAAAAGAATTATTATTTTCAGTTTTAAAGCACAAAATGAGCCCAGGCCCAGTGGCTCACTTTGTGTTTTATCTGTAATCCCAGCACTTTGGGAAGTCAAGGTGGGGCGGATCACCTGAGGTCAGGAGTTTGAGACCAGCCTGACCCACATGGAGAAACTCTGTCACTATTTTAAAAAATTACCAAATTAGCTGGGTGTGGTGGTGCATGCCTGTAATCCCAGCTACTCAGGAGGCTGAGGTAGGAGAATCACTTGAACCTGGGAGGCGGAGGTTGCAGTGAGGTGAGATCAGGCCATTGGACTCTAGTCTGGGCAACCAGAGCAAAACTCCATCTCAAAAAACAAAACAAAACAAAGCCACGAAATGAAAATATGTGAATTTTCCAAATGGCACAAAAGTTTTCTGATTTATATCACAAGTATGCATGTTCTTATTTTGCAATGTTCTGATTTTGTAATGCATTCTCAGAAACACAAGTGTTTAGCAACAACCAAAATTCTTTCCAGTTAGTTTTGTAATTTGGGGCCATATTTCAAAAGAGTTATTTCATTTTGTTGCATGGGAGATTAAACAGAAAAATATAGAGACCTTGAGACAAGGGGATTTTGTCCCCCCCCTTTTTTTTTTTTTTGACTTCTGGTGGGTGGGCGGCCTGCGGCAGAGGTTGCAGTGAGCGGAGATCATGCCATTGCACTCCAGCCTGGGCAACAAGAGCAAAACTCCATCTAAAAAAAAAACAAAACAAAATTAATTCAGTCTAATACAGTCTATGACATTAATAATTTAATCTTTTTTTTTTTTTTTGAGATGGAGTCTCACACTGTTGCCCAGGCTGGACTTCAATGGTGCTATCTCGGCTTACTGCAACCTCTGCCTCCCAGATTCAAGTGATTCTCCTGCCTCAGCCTCCCAAGTGCTGGGATTACAGGCGCCCGGCACCACACCCGGCTAATTTTTTGTGTTTTCAGCAGAGACAGGGTTTCACTGTGTTGGCCAGGCTGGTCTCAAACTCCTGACCTCGTGATCTGCCCGCTTGGCCTCCCAAATTGCTGGGATTATAGGTGTGAGCCACTGTGCTGGGCCAATAATTTAATCTTTAAATTAGTTATTATTTGGATAGTTTATTATATATGTAAACTTACAATAATATAATACTATATATAAATTAAAAATATATATCTATATAACATAGTATATAAAATTAAAATAAAATTCCTCTTTTCAATAAATCCTTTCTGACAGAATCAAAAGCAGATCAATGCAAAACAAAAACAAAAGCAAAAACAATTTGCTTTTTCTCCTCATGTTGGTATTGAGGTAAATCAGGACTTGAGGGATTCCACTCTCATAGCTATTTTTTGTTTGTTTGTTTGTTTGAGACGGAGTCTTGCTCTGTCACCCAGGCTGGAGTGCAATGGCGTGATCTCTGCTCACTGCAACCTCTGCCTCCTGGGTTCAAGTGATTCTCCTGCCTCAGCCTCCCAAGTAGCTGGGATTACAGACACCTGTCATCATGCCCAGCTAATTTTTGTATTTTTGCAGAAACAGGCTTTTATCATGTTGGCCAGGCTGGTCTTGAACTCCTGACCTCAGGTGATCGCCCACCTCAGCCTCCCAAAGTGCTGGGATTACAGGCATGAGCCACCGTGCCTGGCCTCTCATAGATATTTGAATTGGAGTACTTTGCAACTCTAGAGATTTGGAGGGCCAGTAAGGATTACATAAAACTTTGAAACTCATGTTGCCAACTGATTGGCCATCATGAAGTAATATTTATTTTATTTTTTATTTTTTCTGAGACAGGGTCTTGCTCTGTCATCCAGGCTGGAGTGCAGTGGCGTAATCTCAGCTCATTGCAGCCTTAACCTCCTGGGCTCAAACGATCCTCCCACCTCAGCCTCTCAAATAGGTGCAACTATAGGAATGTGCCATCACATGGTAATTTTTCTATTTTTTGTAGAGACAGAATCTCTCTATGTTGCCCGGGCTGGTCTCAAACTCCTGAGCTCGAGTGATCAGCCCACCATGGCCTCCCAGAGTGCAGGGCTTACCCACGTGAGTCACTGCACCTGGCCACCTTTAATTTTTTGAAAACAAATTACCTGGGTTGTACATAATAAACTAAAAATAAACTATACCTTTAAAATGCTCTTTAAAAATCTGATGAAGGCCTCAAATGCTATTTTTAAATTTTTTAATTTAGAGACAGAATGTCACTTTCGCCCAGTCAACCTTCCCTCCAGGCTCAAATGATCTTCCTGCCACAGCTTCCTGAGTAGCTGGGACTACCGGTTCACACCACCATGCGCGTCTGATTTTTTAAAACGTGGAGACGGGGTCTCACTTTGTTGCTCAGGCTAGTCTCCTGGGCTCAAGCAAGCCTTCCACCTAAGCCTCCCAAAGGGGTAAGACAGTAGTCGTGAGCCCCCATGGCCAGCTTTTTTTTTTTTTTTTTGAGACACAGGCTAGAGTGCAGTGGAGTGATTTCGGCTCACTGCAACCTCTGCCTCCTGTGTCCAAGCGATTCTCCTGCCTCAGCCTCCCAAGTAGGTGGGACTACAGGCACATGCCACCACGCCTGGCTGATTTTTGTATTTTTAGTAGAAATGGGGGTTTCACCATGTTGGCCAGGCTGGTCTCGAACTCCTGACCTCAGGTGATCCACCCTCTTCATCCTCCCAAAGTGCTGGGATTATAAGTGTGAGCCACCTCGCCTAGCCCTGGCTGCTATTTTGAAATAACTGAATATTGTGAGTAAAAATTACAGTAAATCCCAACTTGTGATGTAACATTTTGTTATATGTAAATATTATCATATATGTACATTGAAAATATACAAATAGGCCAGGCACAGTGGCTCATGCCTGTAATCCCACCACTTTGGGAGGCCATGGCCAGTGGATCATGAGGTCAGGAGTTTGAGACCAGCCTGGCCAACATAGTGAAACCCCGTCTCTCCTAAAAATACAAAAAAAATTAGCTGTATGTAGTGGTGGGCACCTGTAATCCCAGCTACTCTGGAGGCTGAGGCAGGAGAATCGCTTGAACCTGGGAGGTGGAGGTTGACGTGAGCCAAGATCGTGCCACTGCACTCCAGCCTGGGCAACAGTGTGAGACTTCATTTCAAAAAAGAAGACCCCATCTGCACTAAAAAAAAATACTAAAAAGTAGTTGGATGTGGTGGCGCTTGCCTGTAATCCCAGCTACTCGGGAGGCTGAGGCAGGAGAATTGTTTGAACCCGGGAGGCAGAGGTTACAATGAGCCGAGATCACACCATTGCACTCCAGGCAACAGAGCAAGATTCTTGACTCCAAAAAGAAAGAGAGAAAGAAAGAGAGAGAGAGGGGAGGAGAGAGAGAGAGAGAGAGAGAGAGAGAGAGAGAAGAAAATACACAAATATGGAAACTGAGGGTAAGACAAAAATTAAACACTTTTCAATGTCTTACTAATCATGATGACTATACGCTATCATTAATTAACAGATCAGTACACTGTTAGGACAAGGTTCATTGTACTGATAGTGGGTTCGGGGTCCTTATTTCAATCTTTTCTTTTGTTTGCTTGTTCTTGGGTTATTAGTATTAGCTTCAGTCAGCAGTTTCTTTGTAAAAAATCTTTTTAAGCTGCTTATCTATTTCATGAAGGTTGAGTTAAAGCTAGTAGACAAGGCTGGGTGCAGTGGTTCACCCCTGTAATCTCTGTACTTTGGGAGTTCAAGGTGGGAGGAGTCCTTGAACTCAGGAATTTGAGACCAGCTTGCATAACATGGTGAGCTCCCTGTCTCTACAAAAATCAAAAAAATTAATGGGGTGTGGTGGTATGTGCCTGCAGTCCCAGCTACTTAGGAGGCTAAGAAAGAGGATCACTTGATCCCAGGAGGTCTAGGCTGCAGTGAGCTATGATTGCACCACTGCACCCAGCCTAGGCAACAAAGTGAGATCCTGTCTCAAAAACAAACAAACAAACAAACAAAAACACAAAAAGGCCGGACGCCGTGGCTCACGCCTGTAATCCCAGCATTTTGGGAGGCCAAGGTGGGCAGATCATTTGAGCCCAGGAGTTCGAGACCATCCTGATCAACATGGTGAAACCCTGTCTGTACTAAAAATACAAAAAATTAGCTGGGTGTTGTGGCTTGCGCCTGTAATCCCAGCTACTTGGGAGGCTGAGGCAGGAGATTCTCTTGAACCCAGGAGGAGGAGGTTGCAGAGAGCCAAGATGGCTTCACTGCCCTCCAGCCTGGGTGACAGAGCAAGACTCCATCTAAAAAAAACCCAAACAACCCACAAAAAACAAAAAACAATCAATAATTAGTAGATAATAAATTCCAGAACTGAAGACATATAAAGTACAGCCTGTAGCAATTTGCTGAAGAGTCCTTTTGTTCTCTCCCTTTGGAGGTTAGAAATGTTACTTTCATCTCAGGGTACCTTACCACTAATTCTGTGTGATCGCTTTGGTATCCACCATTTGTGAGAAAACTTCACTGTGGATCTATTAAACATTAACAACATTTAATTCATTTTCATTAAACATGAAAATAAAAATGGAGGTTTAAATACTTCTCCTTTCACCCCAAGCGATAGTCTTGTACATTCCCTGGGTTTTGTTAGAAAATGAGTGATTTGTAATTTTTTAATTTTTAAAATTATTATTATTTTTTAGACAGGCTCTCACTCTGTTGCCCAGGTTGGATGGAGTGCAATGGCGTGATCACAGGTCACTACAGCCTCGACCTCCAGGGCCCAAGCAATACTCCTGTCTCAGCTTCATGAGTAGCTGGGACTACAGGTGCCTGCCATCACGCCTGGCTAATTTTTTAACATTTTTGTTTTTAAGAGACAGGGTCTTGCCATGTTGCCTGGGCTGGTCTTGAATTCCTGAGCTCAAGCGATTCTCCCACCTGGGCCTCCCAAAGTGCTGGGATTACAGGTATGGGCCACCACACCTTGACTATTTTTAATTTTCTATCAATTACTGAGAAAGAAATGTTGAAATCTCCAAACATATCATAATTGTTTTGTCTCTTTCTAAGTTGTGTTTTTGCTTTCGGTATTTTGAAGCTCTGTGCATAAACATTCAAGATTTTTTAGGTCCTCTTAATGAAGTGACCCCTTCATTATTATGAAATGTTTTTATCACAGGCAATGTTCTTCATTCTAAAATCTACTTTGATGTTAATATATTTCAACATTCTTTTCATTGGGGTTTTCATATGGGCAGTTTATAGTTGGGTCTTGTTTTTTTTGCCAAAGTTGATCATTTCTGTCATTGATTGATTGATTGATTCATTCATTCATTCATTCATTTACGAGACAGGATCTGGCTGTTTCCCAGGCTGTAGTGCAGTGGCATGATCTTGGATCACTGCAACCTCTGCCTCCTGGGCTCATGCCATTCTTCCACCTCAGCCTCTCAAGTAGCTGGGACCACAGGCATGCACCACCACACTTGTATAATTTTTGTATTTTTTGTAGAGACAGGTTTCTGCCATGTTGTCCAGGCTGGTTTGAACTTCTGAGCTCAAGTGATCTGTCCACCTGGGCCTCCCAAAGTGCTGGGATACAGGCCTGAGCCACTGTGCCTGGCCATCTCTATCTTTTAACTGAAATGTTTTAGAGTGGGCCGGGTGCAGTGGCTCACTCCTATAATCCAGCACTTTGGGAGGCTGAGGCGGGTGGATCATCTGAGGTCAGGGGTTTGAGCCCAGCCAGGCCAACATGGTAAAACGCCCATCTCTACTAAAAATACAAAAATTAGCTGGGCATGGTGGCTTGAGCCTGTAATCCCAGCTAATCGGGAGGCTGAGGCAGGAGAATCGCTTGAATCCAGGAGGTAGAGGTTGCAATGAGCTGAGATCACGCCATTGCACTCTAGCCTGGGCGACCGAGTGAGATTCTGTCAAAAAAAAAAAAAAAAAAGAGGAAATGATGTTTTTAGAGTGTAAACTTTAGACAATATACATTTAATATAATTATCAATATGATTAAGTTAAATCTATCATCTTGCTATTTCTATTTGCCCCATTGATCTTTTTTCCTTTTAAAAATCTTTCCTTTTGCTTCTAGTATCTTGCCAGAAGATAAAGAGACTATAAATTCCAAAAACAAAAATAAGACAGACTGGGTGTGGTGCATCACACCTGTAACCCCAGGGCTTTGAGAGGCTGAGGCAGTTGGATCACTTGAGCTCAGGAGTTTGAGACAGCCTGGGCAACATGGTGGAATCCCATCTCTACCAAAAATACAAAAAATTAGCTAGCTGTGGTGGCACTCGCCTGTAGTCTCAGCTACTTGAGAGGCTGAGGTGGGAGGATCACTTGAGCATGGGAGGCAGAGGTTGCAGTGAGCTAAGATCGGGCCACTGCACTCCAGCTGGGCAATAGAGTGAGACCGCATCTCAAAAAACAAAAAAACAAAACAGAGAAGAAAGTATGTATTAAATTTTATCTAAAATAAAATATAAACAAATGCTTTCCTTTTATGCATGGAGTCTTTTTTATGTTGCATATTACCACATTCTATTTACCACTATCAGTTTATTAGAAATTTGTCTCACTTTAGCATTGCTTAAGTTTACCTTTAAAAACAAGAAATTTACAAAGAAAAAAATCACCTTGGGTGCGGTGGCTCATGCCTGTAATCCCAGCACTTTGGGAGGCTGAGGCAGGCAGAATACATGAGGTCAGGAGTTCAAGACCAGCCTGGCCAACATGATGAAACCCTATCTCTACTAAAAATACAAAAATTTGCTGGGTGTGGTGGTGGGCATGTGAAATCCCAGCTACCTGGGAGGCTGAAGCAGAATTGCTTGAATATGGGAGGTACAGGTTGCAGTAGGCTGAGATTACACCACTGCCCAGCCCTCCAGCCTGGGAGGGAGACTGTCTCAAAAAAAAAGAAAAGAAAAAAAAATCACCTTGTGATACTCTATGTTTCATTGTTTAAGCAAAATTATCACCCCTCCCAGAGTGTTAAATCTGTTTTTTTTTTGGAGACAGTCTCACTCTGTCGGCCAGGCTACAGTGCAGTAGCATCATCTCGCGTCACTGCAACCTCCACCTCAAATGGGTTCAAGCGATTCTCCCACCTCAGCCTTACAAGCGGTTGGGATTACAGATGCCCGCCACCATGTCTGGCTAATTTTTGTACTTTTAATAGAGTTGGGGTTTCACCATGTTGGCCAGGCTGGTTTCCAGCTTCTGAACTCAAGTGATCTGCTCACCTCGGCCTCCCAAAGTTTTGGGATTATAGGCGTGAGCCATTGCAGCTGGCCAAATCTTTATTTAACTAATTAAATTTTCAAAAGTCAATGATGTTGGAAGAATGTCTAGTTTGTTAGAAATGCAGAAAAAGGTCAGGCATGGTGGGTCATGTGTATAATCCCAGCACTTTGGGAGGCTGAGGTGGGTAGATTACTTGAGCCCAAGAGTTTGAGACCAGCCAGCCATCTTTAGTAGAGATGGGGTTTCAGCAACAAAGTAAAACCCCATCTCTACTAAAAATACAAGATAACCCGATGTCGTGGAAGGATCCCTTGAGCCCGGGAGAGGCTGAGTTTGCAGTGAGCCAAGATCATTCTGCCACTGTACTCCAGCATGAGTGACAGAGCAAAACCCTGTCTCAAAAAAAAAAAAATATGTAAGGTTTTTCATGACATAGGAACAATGAGGACTAAGAGGACTAAGCAAGAGTGGAAAATGCCACAATTAAGAAAAATGAACATAATACATGGATGTGTCAACCAGAACAGGGCAGTAAGTATTTACAGTATAATCTGGGTTCCTCTAAACCACCTGAAGAGGATGATAAAAGCAATAAAAGCAGCAAGACCAACTCCCATTTAAAAACTTGTTAGTGCCAGCTAGGTCAGGACTAATTGAAAAAAAAAAGATTTAAAAAACTTGTTAGAACATGTCCATTTGCTCAGTCAAATATATGCTGCCTGCCTGCTATATGCAGAAGTCACTCCTGCTGTTCTTCAACCAACTACGTATTCTAAACTAAATCTGATATGGCTTGAGACACTTAAAAAAAAAAAAAAGAATGACAAAAACAGATTGGAATATATATATTTGACTTTATTAAATCCTACTAATATTCTTTAAGGGACAAACCAGACAAGTAGGCTATAGTGAAGAAATCTTATTTTGGAGAGTTAAGAAACCACTATGATACTTCCAGGTATTATCTTCAGTGATGCTTCTTATCTTTATTCAGGGACTCCAGGTAATATTCAGCTCCTACAGCTACCACAAATGCAGCAAATCCCCATTTGAATCCTTTAAAGACTACATCAAAAAAGGTAACCTTCTGTGCAAAGCCGCCCATGTATCTCCAAGCTTCATTGCTAGAAAAAAAAAAAAGGAAAACATTAGAATCATACACTTGTGTGTACATACATTGAATGAAATAAATTTAATTTTCATATGTCTAACTGACGTAAATGCTACCCTACAGAAGATCATTTAAGTGAATCACAATAGGAATCTTTCTGTGGCATAGGATAATTAAGTATATGCCCAAGTTTCACATGTAAAATAGAAGAATAAACACTTGATGATTTCATAGTCGCATGCCTCAGGATTTTACAGAACCCTCAAATGCAAGACTCACTTCAGCCTATCAGTCACAGGTCAGATGGACTCTGCCCACAGTAGTCATTACAACATCATTGAAAGATGAAGTTACAGCCTTTCGGTATTAATCTTTGCTATGCCACTTATATTAGATTCCCAATCTTGTAGGCTAGGCAAGACACTTAACTGTCATGGTCTACTTCCTGTTCTATTCAATGATGATGATTATCTACTTTATAATATCATTAAGAGTAAACAGGCTCATGTATGATATACTTTGGCAGAAGAGCATGGAGTATGTAATACTTGACATTATTGTTACTATTGAAAAGGATCTCAGCTTCTCCCTACCACAGCAGCCGGAATTTTAGAAGACTGACATCCTGCTCTGATAAAGACAGCCAGTGACAACATCAGGTCATGAAAAACAAAAACCATTGGCCAGGCGTGGTGGCTCACGCCTGTAATCCAAGCACTTTGGAGGCCAAGGTGGGCGGATCACCTGAGGTCAGGAGTTCAAGACCAGCCTGACCAACATGGTGAAACCCCATCTTTATAAAAAAAACAACAACAACAAAAAAAAACCATTTAACTATAGAAATATGACTTAGGAAATACGAGAGCTAATTAAATCTAATTGAGATACCAAAGCCAGACAAAGATGTTAGAAGAAAAACAGCTACAGAATAATATCCCTCATGAACATAGATCCAAGTATTACTATTATTATTTTTGAGACAGAGTCTTGCCCTGTTGCCCAGGCTGAAGTGCAATGGCGCGATCTTGGCTCACTGCAACCTTCACCTCCCGGGTTCAAGCAATTCTCCCGCCTCAGCCTCCTGAGTAGCTGGGATTACAGGCGCCCGCCACCACATCTGGCTAACTTTTTACATCTTTAGTAGAGACGAGGTTTCACCATGTTGGTCAGGCTGGTCTCGAACTCCTGACCTCAAGTGATCCATCCACCTCAACCTCTCAAAAAGCTGGAATTACAGGTGTGAGCCACTGTGCCCAGCCCCTAAATTGATATGAATTTGATTCAGTGTGGATATGAAACAGATTCCCATTGTGAATCTACATGAAACAGATTCAATGTAATCCCAATTAAAATCCAAGCAGGCTTTTTATAGAAATGAACAGGCTCATTCCAAAGTTTCTATGTAAATGTAAAAGACCTAGAATAGCTAAAACAATATTTTTAAAGTTGGAGATCTCATACTACCTGATTTAAAGACAGTGTGATATTAGCATAAGGGTGGACATATTAATGAGGGTAACAGAATAGAGTCCACAAATAGATCCCATAGATACAGTCAATTGATTTTTTAAATTTTCCTGAGACAAGGTCTCTCTCTGTTGCCCAGGCTGGAGTGGAGTGGCCAGATCTTGGCTCACTGCCATGTGGACATCCTGGGCTCAAGTTATCCACCCACCTCAGCCTCCTGAGTAGCTGGGACTACATGTGTGTACCACATCTGGCAATTCTTAAAAATTCCTTGTAGAGACAAAGTCTCCCTATATTGCTCAGGCTGGTTTTGAAATCCTGGGCTCAAGCGATCCACCCGCCTTGGCCTCCCAAAGTGCTAGAATTACAGGCATGAGCCACCACGCCTACTGACTGTCAAAAATCACTTAATGGATTTTTGACAACATTAAGGTAAATCAATAGGGGAAAGATAATCTTTTAATAAATAGTGCTGGAGCAACTGGATGCACATATGTAAAAATACTAACCATCATCCTTACTTCATATGACACAAAAATGAACTCAAAATAGATCACAGAAATGTAAGAAGATCTATAAAAGCTTCTAAAAGAAAGCACAGAAGATAATCTTAGGGTGCAAAAAGCATAAATTGCAAAAGAAAAAAATTGCTAAATTGTGAATTCATCAAAATTTTAAACTCTCTGAAAGACATTATTAAGAAAATCAAAAGATAAGCCACATTGTGGGAAAAAACATTTGCAAACTTTAAAAAAATTTTTTTAAAATCCTTGCACAGGGCCATACTAACTTCTTTGTATTACAATTGCAGTATATGTGTTGCTGAAGCAAGCACCACAAAACTTTTATCTGATAAAGGACTTATACTTAAAATGGGTGAATTTTACTATATATAAATGATACCACAATAAAACTTTATTTTTTAAAACTTTAATGTGGCTGGGCATAGTGGCTCACACCTGTCATTGTAACACTTTGGGAGGCCAAGGTGGGCAGATCGCTTCAGCTCAGGAGTTTGAGACCAGCTTGGGCAACATGGCAAAACCCTGTCTCTACTAAAAATACAAATATTAGCTGGGCATGGTGGCCCATGACTATAGTCCCAGCTACTAGGGAGAGTGGAAGCATCACTTGAGCTTAGGAGATGGAGGTTGCTGTGAGCACACCACTGGGTGACAGAGTGAGACCCTGTCTCAAAACAAACAAAAAACTTTAATGTAAAAAGCCATTTTTCATGATTCTCTAAGGAGAATACATTGAAAAGGAACAGAGACACTTGATTCCCTAGGATACATTCTATCTAAATTACTTAATTAATCTTACCGGCCCCATGGGTCCCTTAGCCCTTGTGCAGCCAGCCTCTTCTGGACAGTTTCTAATGGTGTCCCTTCTATCTTCCATTGTCTATAATCTGGAAGTTCCATTTTATGATGTCCATGTTCATGTCCATGTCCATGTGCCATGTCTATATGGAAAACAAGAGCACAAGTGAGAAACATGCAAATTGTAGATATCGAATACCCAAATTTATTGTTTATGTTTTAAGGTGAAACAATATATGTGTGTGTATGTGTGTATATATATATATATATATATATATATATATATATATTTTAAACAGCCAATATAAATAATTGAAAATTCTAGTTAAAAGATTTTATAAAAGTGACTTATTGCACAGCCAAGTTCACAGGAAATACACATATACAAAATATAA